>JAOVVH010000048.1:24665188-24685804 GCA_028566435.1 Scorpiodoras heckelii | reverse complement strand
AAACCCAGCAGCCTTCATTATGTTTTATGTCTGAAAAGTGGTCTGTTATGTAATGTGTTGCTTTCGTTACTGACATATAAACATTTTTGTGTAACGTTTAATTTTTTGATGGAAAAGTAACATTTGGAAAAAAATCTTTTTGTACTGATTCAAAAATGCAGAACTCAAAAAAAACAACAAAAAAAAAACCCCAAACAAAACCACATCAGTATCAAAATTTGTACCTAAAAACAATAGGGTGCCTAAGACTTTTTCATAGTACTGTATATCACCCCAGTTCTAGCATACAGATATGGAGAGTCCTGAAATGATGACTGTTTCTACACAGATCTCCGACATTTGCACATTGACATTAAGGCAGAATGCTTTTGCCCAATCCACTTTACTCAAAATGGTCAGTTAACCGAGTCCAGTCTGTCAAAAGCATTCAGGCGGGACAATCACCTAAAATCGAACATGATATGGTGACTTAATTTAGCTACGCCGTTGTATTTGTATACATGTATTTGTGTGTATACGTACCTCCACACAATTGTCACACACGGAGCAATGTGAGCAGCGAGGTGGTCTGTAGAAGCGGCAGGTTGAACACCACTTCATGCGCACCTGTATGCCCCGAATCTCCACCGTCTTATAGAGCGGCGCTCGGAAATCGTCCTCCTTATCCTCATCTTCCTCAGCTGCAACATAAATGTTATATAAGACTATATACATTCCCTACTATAAAAATATTTTAATAAAAATTATAAAAATTCCCCAAATATAAAATAAATGTCTCCTCACAGAAAACTTCATATCAAATAGCTGAGGTTACATGGACAATATTTCTTCAACCTGACTGAAATCATTCTGATTAGAGATTCCAACTACACTGTTTACACTGACGATACATAAAATGATCTGATAAGCATTTAGTCAGAATATAAACACTTTTTGCCCCATACCTAGATGGATCTACATGGTGTCCTGGGAAGAATTTTTGTGTTTCTGCTGTTCTTTCTAATTAAGCAGCAATCTAAGCAGCTCATACTTCTCCTGCAATCTTCAACCAGGACAAGAGGACCATTACTGTTTATCAAGAAAGTTAAACTTGGTGCCCCTTCCTCTGCCAAAGACCAGGAACCAGTGGACGCAAGACCAAAGCAAAGACTGGCGCCAGAGAGTTGTTCTGCAAGTTAATGTTTTTTCATTGAAAGTTTTTATCCTCTGCATGCTCTACCACCATATGGTGTCCCTTTCAGAAACTCCTTCTCATTACCTAATGTTACCCCACATGGGGCATACATACACAGGAAGAATATACTTATTCCGACCACAGACAAATGATTGGATTAATTGGTTATTACACACCAATATTTTCCTATTGAACAGATTACCAAAGGTTTACATCACCCCCTCAAGTAAACTGAAAAAAATTCCTTCAATTGGGTCAGCTAGGGACAATCTATTCCTACTGAGATGTTCACTAGAGGCATTTGTATTCTTTCTATGTGATATTGACGGTATATACATCCAGCCTTTGCAGGCTAAACCACGACTTAGTATGATTTAGCCACTTACAGGATGCCAAAACAGGAGGAGTTGCACCATGGGCAGCCGTGGGCTTGTGGTTAAGGAACCAGCCTTGTGACCAGAAGATCAACGGTTCAATCCCCGCAACCAACAAGTCACGAGTGAAGTGCCGTTGAGCACAGCACCTAACCCCCAACTGCTCCCTGGTCGAGGCTGCCCACTGCCCCGTGCTGTGCTCACTTCACCAATGTGTGTAAATGTGTGTGTTTCACTGCACAGATGGGTTAAATGCGGAAGACAAATTTCTCTGTGTGCAAGCAAAGTAGGCCAATACTTCACGTTCACGTTCACCATTTGAAAAGGTCAGTTTAGCCAAAAACTCAGTTAATCCATAAAGATTTAGTAATAACATTTTGGCTAATGTCAATTTAGTTCCTAAATAAAACTCTTGATAGACTCCTTGGTCAGATTATAACCAGTAACTGGTTATAATCTTACTTTTTGCAACCAGGTTGCATATGCATCTCTTTTTGTTTGCAAAAGAACAAAGAGGTCCACAGTAAGAGCTGCTGTTGTAATGTAAAGCAAATTAAAAGTTAAAGTAAATCAGATTAGTTGTGTGCTATTAAACATTGACATAAATTCTACATTAGCCTGCACATTCTTTAGCAGAAACTCAAAAATGCCTACAGTAACTACACTGCAATAGACATGTGATGATTGTGACTTGTGAAGTAAATATAGGTTGAGAAATCTACCTGTAGAAAAAGCACATAAAGGTCATATTTTATACTAAGATTGATGATTACCTCTTGGGAAGATGCCTGGGTCCATGAAGGTGGCCATACAGAAGTTGGCCAACACAAATAGGAAGATGATGCCATTGTATATCGGTATGGCGACCGAAAAATTCTCTGAAAGCCTTGGGCACCTGGGAGATGAAAAGGGATAAAAAGAAAAGGACTAAAGAAAAGCAGTTTTAAAATATTCACGTGTCACGACATGGGCGGGGACTGACAGTGTGACAGTAAGTATTTGCCTGTATGAATGTTGAATTCAGATGCAGCTTACTTATGAGAGCTATGTTAAGGTTTAGCCCATGTTTATGAAATATACACATGAACCCACGCACACTCGCACAAAAAAACTTATACATAAAGATGGACTGAATAGTCCTCAAGTAGCAGTATCAGATCAGTGTGCCATTTAACATCTTGGTGTAAATATTTTTGTAGCCACAAAATTTCACATTTTTAAATGCAGCACTACTGTTTTGTTGGTATAAAAACTATAATATTGTGATGCATATTTTGTATCCTAGAAATGCCTTCAAGCCTTTAAGAAATGTTTTGTCATATGACCGACTTGTGTTGTATCATATATACTGAAGTACCAGAAAAACCAGTATTTAACTGGCAGTTAATAACCGGCACTTAATACTTGGTAGGTCCCCCACGGGATCTTAGAGGGAACGCTGCACAGTCCTCACATTGATGTTTGTTGAGGCTCCAACATTGAAATCGGATGTTACTTGAGAAGGTGTTGAACGTCTGTCGCATGAAACGATTCTTGCCAGCCAACACTGATCACGTTCACACAAAGTCTTATGGCCACAGTGCTGTCGTAAGTTTGAGGTTTTGCCAGAATTCTTATAGTCACGATACACAATTGAAATACTCATACATGAAAATCCAAACTTGGCTTCTACCTCTGAAATGCTATGACCCATCTCACCAGTGCCGACTATTAAACTGTCTTTGAAAATTGCAAAATCGTGATAACTTGCCAAATCGTGATAATTTGCCATTCTCACAGAGGAAACAAATCTAGAAGCTTCCATAGACATCGTTCATTTATATAACGCACCGGCGGACACAACCGCTGATGTCCATAGGTGACATTGCTATGTATTTTGCACAGGTAAAATTTTTCCGGTACTTCAGTGTATACTACATTAACGTCAACACAATTTACCCACACACACAAAACTCTCAGAACCAATGGCACAAGTACTAGCCATAGAAGAAGCCGGAAATACTCATGCCAGGTGTCTTTCCATTATGGGTAATATTTGTGTCTCTGCTCGTAGGCTAAGCTCTTTGCAGCCAATTATATAACTTTGTGAAATCTGAGCTGTTCAACTCATATATAACTTGGCTGCAGAGACACCCATGGCTAAAGATAAGATAAAATAAGATAAGATAAGACTTTATTGATCCTTTCGGGAGTGTTCCCTCAGGGAAATTAAGTTTCCAGCAGCATCAATTATTACATACATTCATAAATGAAGTATGAATGTAAGAACAGTGTGTGTATGTCCTCGTACTCACGTGAAGCAGAAGAAGAGCGTAGTTGCTCCCACCAGGAAGGCTGTTGCTGCAGACACTGGAACGTAGCGGCTGGGCCGAAAGGGGCGGGACGGAACGGTAGGGTGGGGAGGGGAGGCGGGGTCAGACAAACCCCCACTCTTACTGCTACTCGGCATTACCCAGGGCACACCAAGAGGAGCAGTCACCGAGAAACCACCCTTCTGAAGGAGTTTGTGTGTGTGTATGTATGTGTGTGTGTGTTTAGGAAACCGGTTAGACTATGGGAGGAGTAGCAGTTCTTCCCCCCCTCGATTCAAGATAAAGAAATGACAGATTGTCTGCATAGTTACAGCTGAAAGACTCGACTGAAAATGAGCAATGAATTAAACAATAAATAAAAATAAAAAAGTGCATGAATCAGGCTTTCTGCACTCCTCTAAAGCATGCCACACAGCATTCAGGCTTGAACAGTCATCGACTGTTTCCTGACCTTTTTAGGCCAGCACAGGCGGAAAAAAAGCTTTTATGAATGGCTCTGAGATAACAAGCTCAAGACTTTCCCTGGCTTCTTTGCAAATTATCTTTGCTTTAAAACCTAAAAGCCATTTTGGTCATTTTTAAAATAACTTTCAAAATAGCTATGAGCTACAACCGTTAAAAAAACAATCCAATAACAAAAGTATATGGCTAAAGTTTTTGGTAAAAGCAACATAAAAGCGGTGAGAAAAAAGCACTTGCTGTTGAATTAGTGTTCCCTGTGGCTGAACTTTAATAACCGTAATGAGTGGTGGTATTGAAAACTTTTGGTTTTACAACTTAAAAGAGGTAGAGGATAAAACGTTTATGACATGGATTTTGAAGTTAATGCATAAAGTTTTGCAATGAAATAAGGTAGTTCGGGCTCCAAGTACTGTTAAAAGCTTTCAGAACCTCCGTCTCAGTTTTTAACAGAAATAAGCCTGATGAAAGGAGTAAATCAAAACCAAAGAAAAAGTAGGTGAGAAAGCAAAATGCCAGAGCAGTGACAGATTTAGTGTCTCCTGTATTTTTTTTTGTTGCTTTTTACAGAGATGGAGATAGTGTTGTAAGGATGGCACAGAAAGTGCTGCCAGCTGTTGCTCTTTCTGCCAGCTCAGGAAACATAGAAACGTCTCTTCTGATTTTGCTCAGCATGTGGGATGTTGCACTGCGCTATGCTGGATATGCTTGAGTCTCTCTGTACCGAGTCGAAGCATTCTGGCAGTGATGGACCAGTCTAGCTGTAGTCCTCACAACCAATCTGCAGGATGCAGGCAAAAAAGCGAGCCAGGCTTCTGCCCAAACCTACCGACAACAACATAAGCATCTACAACAAGAAATAAAGTACAAAGATTCCCTGAGGCACGGCGTTGCCTCCAAAATGAATAAACAGAACGTGAAACTCCTAAGTGCTCATTCAGATCAGTGGACTGACTACAAAACGAAAACAACAAAGCTGCAGACAACCAAAATGCCGATACGAGTTCAAGAGGCAAAGTATAAAGTACAAACAAAGCCCAGCTTTCCGCTGGGAGACTTGTGGGATTTCCTTGTGTGCCGTTTGTTCCAAGGCTGATGCCGGCGTGTATTACATAAGAGCATGTGAAGGTAGTCTTAAGCGTGCAACCTGAGCCATGCTTACAGTTACGTGTGCGCGCTCCAGAGAGTATGAGTAATCCAGTGAGAGAGGAAATAGGTCCAACAGGTTAACACATCATCGCTCTTGTTTCAGTGGTGCTCCTTGCAGAATGCCGCCGTGAAACAAACAACAGGCTGTAAATGGTGATATCTGGGAAAAAATAAGAATAACAGGACATCAGCCTTATAAAACATTCAGGTGATATTTGAGTCAGAGTGTTTACAAAGTAATTATTTACAGTCACTGGGGAGTTCAGATGACAAAAGCCTGCCATGTTTTCTCTAAACCACAGCAGGTGCTTTGACTTATACAGACAAGCAGCAAGACCATTTCTGCATTAGCACAAGTGTTAAACTATTAAACAGATACATTAGATGCTTCAATAATGATCATATATAAGTAAAAAAAAATTAATTGTAGTCAAATCGCATGCTGTTATATGACAGAGGTGAAAACTTACATTCTGGTGTAAGTCAGTGTATTTTTTAATGAATGATACCTGTTTTTTGGGTATTACCTTCATATGGTAAAATCAATTTATGTGAATTGATGTGAAGTCTTACCGTTAGACTACGAAATATTATGTACATTGGAATAGCGTTCAAAAGCAAAAACCCAACCAGTGAGACGTCCATGTTTTTCCCCACCCACTTCATAGGTCAGAAAAAAAACGACCCAGTTCCGACGTCCAACTTCTCATTAGGTTGTTTGCAGGCACGTGATTCAGATGACGTATGAAATCCAGATGGAGGGCAGGAAAGGAAAACAGAATGGACGACATAGAGGAAAGCACCGTACAATGCAAGTTTACATGATATTATGAGAAAAAGATATGCATAGCACAAAAAGTAAGGAAATTTGTGTTTGGTAGATTATTTCATTGTTGTAACAATGCTTCTTGGCAATAAATCTTATACTGCTGGAAAGCCTGTTAATTTCCCTTTTAAATGGTGCCACATTTGTAAGGAACATGCATTTGTGGGATGAACAGCAGAGCTGAATATGTGGGCTATGCCCATGAAAAATCTGTCAAATCCTCTCTGCCAATGCCAAACAGCTTATTCTGCCATTGACTCATTTGGTTTTTGGTGGACTGGATGAATGATGTTTGAAGAAACAAGACATATTGGCAATTTAACAATTTATTCATTTAACAAATAGGAGCCTCAGTAGTGTGTGGAAGAACCATACACTGCCATAACAGCCTGGGACCTAATCCTCATGCTGGTCACCAGCCTGGTCACACACTGCTGTGGGATCTCATCCCGTTCTTCACCCGGCATTTGTCGCAAGTCAGAAGCTCAAAACAAAACAAGTGTCAATAGGAACAGCAAAATAAGCTGTTTGGCAATGGCAGAGAAGATTTGGCAAATTTTTCATGGGCGCAATCCACATACTCAGCTCTACTGCTCATCCCACAAATGCATGTTCCTTACAAATGTCAAACCATTTAAATTAACAGGCTTTCCAACGGTATAAAACTTATTGCCAAGAAGCATTGTTACAACTAAGAAATAATCCACCAAACACAAACTTCCTTACTTTTTGTGCTATGTATATAAAAAGAAAATCCCAACATATGTTAGACATGATCCTTATGTTACGAAGAGGAGCGTTTTTTTTTTCCAAATGAATTAAAAGACTTGCCGGCTTTCGAGGCAGCAGATATAAGCAACTACTTTGTCCTCTGGACAATCCTTCTACTCAAGAAAACAAATGAAAGCATACAGAAGTATGGAGGAGGCATTCAAGCAACTGCTCTAACAAATACCAACGTGCTCTACAATAACCGTCCTTCGTTTTCGACAGTCCGAGTGGCTTTTCTTTTATTGTCCTGTGGATGAAGGTAGTAACAAACATCCGATGCCACAGTGCCTCTCGATGTTTACGTTACGGTTGGTTACTTAACGTAGGTTAAACATAAACATAGCCACATACGTTATGTTACGTTTGAGGACATGATCACCGCACACGTGAGCATTATCTGACTCCGCTCCTCCCAACTGCAGCTTAAGATCCACAAGCCATTTTCCAGGCGATTTCTTGCATTTTGTCCCCCAATATGAACAACAATTTTTGGTACTCAGTAAAAGTTCCTTGCCAGTGTTCTCTATGTAGAAAATCACTTCCTGCCCTCCGTCTGCAGTTTAACGTATTGACATGTCCTCATGTGCAAATAACCTCTTCCGAGGGAAGGCAAAAGCAGCATAAAGTTATACTGTGTCATTACATCCCTGTGTATCCATACAGAATATCACATCAACCAACACGTTTAAAAGCTCAATTTAAAACTACTCTTACAAATAGAGTTTATTTATAGACACTGCTGCTCAACAGGTTTTCCATGAAACTTGGAAGTGAGATGGATCTCGTCATTATGCCGAGTTCACACTACACGATTTTAACCCTGATTTTCCACTCGACAGGTTTTGGAGGTCGCTCCAGCCTGGAGGCAAATCGGCATTTGCTTGTGGTTTCGAAAATCTGCTCTCGATTGTTGTGTGAATTGTTCAAAGATGCGATCCGAGAGGCTCGCCATCACTCACAGACTCCTAAAACATAAAAATATCTGGACCGGTCGGCGAGTCCAAATCCTGTAGTGTGAAAAGTGTCATGACCAGGTTATGGCTGGCAGCGAGTGCGGTGTCGAGCTACAGCCAGTGAGAACATAAAAAGTGAGAGAAAACCCGGGGAAGTTGTTGTATAAACATCAACAAGCGTGGCTTGTAATGGTCAGGTGTCCACAAACAAAATAAGCACCACAACTTCCTGAGATCTAGTTTAAGCAGCGACAATTTTCTGAAATACTCAGCTGCTTTGGGAGTGACTATGGACAAAGCTTTCTGGGTTTTTTTGGAGCGCTCACTTTTTGCTGACGGACAATTTTTGGAAGGGAAAACAAAGCTCTCACATGCTATCACGTCATCCTCTTTGTCACTTCTCACGTGTATTTTTGTGACAAAACACAGTATGGGGGGACCAGACAGACGCGTCAGCAGTTCCTCCTGGTGGAAGATGTTGTAATGTGTGACCCCCTATCGCTGATTGGAAATGTAGTGTACAAACTTAAAAATTCGTGATTAAACGAGAGCAAATTGTGTAGATTGATCAGTACAGCGATCTGATGAGTATCCAAGTTGTGTATTGCGTCCAAGCCTTAAACTGAAGTACTGAGAGTGATGTAAATACGCTTTTCAGTTCCATTTTCCCCTCATTTACATTTTCATATCCGCTGTTTATCTGATACCTGGCACTCATCTTTTTCAGTCTAATAGTTGGTGATGGCAGTATTTTTGTCTGTTCAAATGTCATTCATTCATTCTTGATGCCAGAAGCTGTAGAATCCCAGGTCTTTACAAGCTTTTAGAGTTTATTTTCAAGGTGGCTCTCAATAAAGCACTTCCAGGCTCATATACCCCTTTAGACCAACGTCTCTGGTGTGAAAAAAGTGTATCGGGAGATTTCAGAGAGTTTTTCCACTGACTGTTCATGCCTGTGCCTAGCCTCGTTTACTTCATGACACAACACATAATGATTAATATGAGAAATCCTGTTCTCACAGTGAACAAGTCTAGCCATCACTACAAACCCGCTGGCTATCACGTTTCTGGGTTGGGCACCATGGTTTTACAGCATGAAAATCCTTTATAAACAAGACCAGACAAGGTTGTTATCATTGGACCTCCACTGAGTCTGCAGTATTTACCATGCCAAGTTCAACAGCATGGAATCTGACAGAAGAACTGGGCTGATCTTAGTCCTGAAAAAACCTTCAGTGTCTATTAATGGCCAGTAACCACCATTATGTTCAGTTGATAAGTAATTTCCAGGGGTGGAAACTAAGAATGACATGACATTCATATAAACAAAACAATGAACATTCTATTGCACATAAACCAGGACCATAAAGACATAACCAAACGTTTCAGTACAGACCAATTTCACACCTGGATTATCCAAACCTATCCACAATCTCTCTACTTACTGCACAGAAGACACCAAAACTAAATAACATGGCATGCAAATCTCATTTTAGTTTAATAAGATGCACTGCAAGCTTTTTTTATTATTAAATTTGTATTTCATGCAAACTGAACCAGAAAATTTGTCTTATGTATTGGTTTGGCAGGTTATAAAGTGGTTGTCATCATTAAATAACAACATATGGTTGTAAGTTATCTGATCTATGGTTGTAAGGTCAAGGCAGATATACATTGTCTATATAACAAATGGTGAATTTAGTGTGTACAGTGGAACGTTTTTAATAGGTTTGGGAGATGAACTTGGAGGGGAATGGGTCTGGGATTATTATGGGTGTAGGATTGTGCTGGTTTGTGTGTGACCCAGGCATTATGTGCAGGATGATCATCTTGTCTTGCAGTATTTCATTTGTTAGCTGGCATAAAATTATAATGACCTATATCAGCCGTCAGAATTGTTGATGCCCAAGTCAGTATCCCAGACAAAATATTTCATATTAATTGGTTACTTCAGGCCAGTAAGCTTACAGTGTATTCTGCTGGGTTCGGGGCTGAAATATATACCCGTTGTGTGCTCTGTAAAGTCGTTTGTGTCCCTCATGCACGTTTTAACAATGATGAGTCTATGAGTCATGTCGGCTTCATTAGACACACCCTCCTCACTGAAAGTCTGAGACTTTTTCAGACTCTTAAACAAGTCTGTGATATAAAGGACGTACTGTGGGATCAATGTCATATCCTCTGTATGTTGTCATTCACTCATTTACTGTTAAACCAGGTTGTTGTCTGAGAGTGGAAGAAGTGTGTCTAGGGTTGCATTGGGCTGGGCCACACTGGAATATACTTGAATACATCTACACAATCATCTTTAATTATTCTGTAAAGTAGCAAAATGATCGAGTAAGATGGACAGAAATAGCAGGGACTACTAGTAAAAGGATCACTACAGAACGTGTCTCAGGATATGCAAGCTGCTTGGCGAGCAGAATAGCCGAGTGTAAAACTAGCCGCTACATACAGGAGAGGCCAGAATTACACTGCATAAGAAAGAAAATCTGATAAAACATCATCCATGCATGGATCTTTTCATAAAGATTATTTCAATGCCACATTCATCTTCAGTAACAGTCTTATCCCAGTCAGAGTCAAGCCTATCCTGGGATTATCACATGTAATCTGAGAATACGCCCTCAATGGGATGCACACAGTCACCTCTAGGGGATATTTAGTATAGCCAATTCACCTACTGGAATGTTTTCAGCGGCAGGAAACAAGAGAACGCAAAGAAAACTCACTCGGATCTGGGGGGAACATGCAAAAGCACGCATAGCACTGACAGTAACCCAAGCCCAGGATCGATCCAGACCCCAGAGCTGTGAGGCTTCAATGCTGCCTGCTGTAACTTTGTGTCACATAGACAAAGTGAAAACACACTCCCAGGCCCACAAGAACAGTGTCACCTTAACTCTTACAATTGAATTGTCTGTAAAGGATCACAACATCAACTGGCTGTTAGCTCATATTAGCTAGAGAGTGAAGTATGGCTAGTTAGTATTACATGTTGCGCTGTAGTCTCAGCCTCAGATGTCCTGCCTACGCTACAGAACAGCTGTCTAGGGCTGAAAAGATTAATAAGTAATAATGTCACAGAAAAAATGATTTTTATATTCAAATGTGAAAATGAGTGACGGAGAATGTGAATGTGAGCGTGCACCATCTCTCAAAAACGTAAAACCATGATACAACGCGGCACAGGCAAAGAAACCTTTAACACCACATCTATGAAATGTACAAGCCTTAAAAATGAAAGCACCCAAAAACTCCTGCTTAGTGGCTGAAATGTACTAAGCAGTTGATGTAATAGCCTCATGTTACATTTCATTCAAGGGACTTGGATTTTGTTTGTATTATAGTGTAAAAATGTCCATTTATTGAGGCTGATAAAAGTTTAATTTTGGCTTGTTAAGGTTAACAAACAATGTGATTTAGTAGACTATAGATGCAGTCAAGAGAAAGCGCCATTAAATCCACACATTTCATAACCTGTGCCTTTAAAACAAATCGAATATATTCCTCAAGTTTCTTATTAGTAATTTCATTACAGATAAGCCCAAGAGGAGAAAGTCAATAGTTTAATAAGATGTTAAATGTTTTGTTCCTCACAGTGTTGTTTTACATTACAGTGCTTCAGATAGATTGATTTATTTGTGGCAGCTCACCATAACATCAACGCTGACCACCACATATTGATTTTCTGTTTTGTTTTTACTATTATCACAGGTAAAATCATATTTCATTGTAGTTGCATGAAACACACTGATTTGCTCAGGTCCTTCTTGCCCTGTTCTCTCTCTCTCTCTCTCTCTCTCCCCCTCTCCCCCTCTCTCTCCCTCTCCCACACACTGACTACAGACCCTTCTTCAGACAGAACCTCCTCTCTGTACACACTCCAAACCAAAACATGATCATGCCCAGGAGGAAGGATTGCTGTTTCCCTACAGAGAAGACGGCTAGCCGAATTCCTGAATAGACTGGATCCGGAGTTCATGAATTGTTAGGCTCATGAACAGCTCTGCACTAATTTGTCCAAAACTGATGCATTCAAATTACCTTAATTAATTTAGTCTAATCCATGTTCTTAACACAACACTGTCAATCTTGGAGACGCAACTCTTCAAATAAGTTATTAGCAAGCACGTAAGGAGTCTATCTAGTAAGAATGTCCGAATGCAGCTGGGTTGTCCAAGTTAGCACACTGGACCTAGTCAATGTCCACATGCACGAGCAGTTGATAATGTTAATGTTAATTCTTTAACTATGACAGAATCAAGAGGAATATTGAAAAATACAACATGAAGCAATGGAGCTGTATGAATTGTTCAGTAACTTATTTGTCACAAAGCACTTGGCAATTTGAACTGGAGCACTTTATATCCAGTATTATTTAATAACTTAAGCCACAAATAGAATCTAATTCTTTAGTTATTTGCCACCATTATCATTTAGTAGCCACATTTAAAGCAATTACTCAATTTTATGTCAATTTATTCATATAAATAATGAACAATTAACTTTGTTTTCTGCAGCTGTACATCTGATATCTCTGCACACTTTCCTGGTCATAAGAGCTAAAGTCCGGAAAGTAATAAGAATGAAATTCTGCTCTTACGCATAAGGATAGGTCATGGTCAGTTCGAGTGGGATCTCAGATAAACACTAGGACCCGTTTCAGATGCACTCTAGCCTTCGCAGTGCCCAGACGTTTGTTTTTGTGAAACCCTGCTGAAGTGCCTCTTCATTAGAACAATGGAAGTGAGTTTGGAGCAAATGTTGGATCATTTAACAAGAAAGATTAACAAGATTAAAACATGTTTGAAAGGCCACCACTTCAGCAAAGTAAAGAACATCCATAGAGCCACGAGCGAGACTCTGAACACCCTCACGGTTGACGATTTCAAGCACTGGGAGCATTGTGTGTATTCACAAGGATCATATTTTGAATATGATAATGTTGCATTGTAAATTTTTACGATAAACAAATTAAAAAAATTATTCTCATTACATTCTAGACAGACCTTGAATATACTGGCGTCTACATAAAAACAAGCTTTTAAAACACCATGGGCTTTTCAGAGCAAGATATAGACCCTCAGCTAAAAACATTCACAGTATGTCATGTCCAGAAGTTAGTGTTTTGTTTGAGCAGTTATTGGTAAAGTGACATGATCTTACACATTGACTGATTATATGATTTGTGAGCAAAATTATATCTTTCTGTGAGAATATGAAGTTCAAGTGCAGTCTTCAGTGCAAAGAAAACAACAAATTGACAAACTGATCCAAAAGTAAAATTTGAGAGCAATAAAAAAAAGGAAAGAGATTGTTTTTTAAAGTTTGTTAGGTGAAACACGGCACTCTTATGTAAAGGCTTGGTTTTGGTGTGAATAGACATATCAGGATGGGATTAAATTTACACAGGGTCCTGTGATAATTTCTTATTGCTAGGGGAACCTTGGTGACTATATTATCATCTGGATCAGCAACATCAGTGCTGTTCCTCAGTCCTCCTCTGAGCCAAGCTGGGAATTTTAGTCCCATCCATGATTTTCGATGTAGGTGTCCCATCGCAATAGGGTGGGGGGAATCAGGGACCTAACCCCAGATATGAAACCCTTCAAGTTGCAAAACAAAAAAATGTCCATTTCTCATACACTTTCTGATTATGTTTTATTACCCTAGTTCACGCTAAACTGAACTTACAGTCTGCATCTCTTCTCTAATCCAGTCCCTCTTCAATTGCCTGTACACCATGTTGGGATTTAAGCACGACTCAAACATCTGCGATTATACAAAATACAACATGCTAAGAACTCACTCTGTCTGTGGGAACATCATTGCTGTCCAGATCTGAGTTTTATCCCGGAACAGACGTAAAAATCTATTACAGACATCCGACTTGTACACTAATCCAGTCTGAACAGAGCTAGTAATGACCCTTAAACTCCAATCATTCAGCCATTCAGACAGACACTCCCTCATCATCTCATGATAGGACTCGAACAAGATGAATAGTAGGGTAAGCAATAATTAAATGAATTAACAGCAATAGTTGAATAGTGCTATCTAAGTAAATGTGTTCTGTGTTCAGCTGAAGAATAAAACTGAATATTAGACAGCATTGCTTTGTGATATTTTATTAAGCGAGCAGGCTTTCAATCAGGTTTTATGGCATGTTATTGTATGTGCACAGTCACCGGTGTATTTTCTACTTCACCCTTTTGGTAAGAATCTATTAAGTCACTGCTGCCGCTCGTTTTATTAAACTGCACACACAATATCGGATTTCGTCCAGCCTATAACTACAAAGTCCTCTTCCAAACTGGTCTAAATATATTAGACACGGCGCCGATCCAGTATTCAATATCGCCATCGGGCAGGAAACCACATGCTGTGGTTTTCCTTAAAAGATCCGAAGTTGATGTCAACGTGCCAATGGTCGCCGAAAACATGATGAATGCAAAATGCGAAGTGAAATACAGTACTAATGAAAAGGCATGTTGATTTTAATGTTTTTAAATGTTTTAGGTTTTACATTTTAACTACAGTGGTTACGCTAACCAACATGTGAGTGGCTCAGTGACTGCTACTCTATTGTATATGACTTGAGTAAGCTAGTAATTATTCATCATATCATATATAACAGGATAAATGCTCACATGCTGAACTTTTACCAGGTTTACGGCTGATTTATCCTCTCTGTTAACTACGCATATGTTAAAGGGCCGGCTCATGCATTCAGTGGTCTTTTGGCATGTAGTTTGAGCATGTCCTCCGAAATTAGCATGATGTGTCCGTGTGGTGCAACACCAACATGAAGAGTGGAGGCAGTATAGCACTGTGTGACACGATGTACAGAGGTTATGGTTTGAATATTAAAAACATCGTACACCGACAGAAACGTCTGCTTTGAGTATTAGTGTTCGGGGTGTATGGTGAGGGTTTTGATTTGTGAGGCAGATCATGACAACAATCACGCCGACAGCAGTACGCTTTAAAGAGAAATGGAGCTTTTCGGTCTGTTTAACGTTACTATGCATGACATCACTAAACAATAGAATCCAGATGGACAGATGTTTCGGTTCTAGCGAATGCTGCATCCTAATCCTAAAGATTTACT
Source organism: Scorpiodoras heckelii (assembly GCA_028566435.1). Classification (NCBI taxonomy): domain Eukaryota; kingdom Metazoa; phylum Chordata; class Actinopteri; order Siluriformes; family Doradidae; genus Scorpiodoras; species Scorpiodoras heckelii. The sequence continues at coordinate 24,670,669 of JAOVVH010000048.1, read as the reverse complement.
TAACATACACAAGCAGGTATGCGAACAATGTACGCATGGTGAAAGTGAAGTATGTTAGCACCTTTAAGTGCATATATTAGTGAACTGGTATTGACTATACTTATCCATTAAGTTGAATGGCGGCAGCAGCAGTAAATATTACGTTCATGGCAAAGTGTATTTGTGCAAAGCATTTCTTTAGAAATGATGCAAACAGCTGAGGAGGATTAAATCAGTAATAAGTTGTGCAAGACATCACAGCAATTCAATTCGCAAAAATATATCGGTATCAGGTTTTAGTAACTGTATCAGAAAACAGAAAGGAACCTGAAGTGTTATTCTGAAGCCCAAGTTAAGATTTCCTGAGTCAATACAATGTTTTACAGAAGTCCCAGGCAAATGTTTCGTCATATATTTTAAAAACCTCGCATTTATTACATACGGAAGACGTCTGACCCGTTGCTTACCCATGAGTCACTTCATGACGATACCACAGATTCTAGTGGAAAACATTTTCAAACTCTTCCACACCTGCTTTTTTCCCCACGTAAAATATTCTAGCAATTTCCCAGGACAGTGTTGTGTGAGAACCGGAAACGTTGATCTGACATTTTGTCCTCAACACTCCCAGTAATGTTTTCTTGTGAAGTAAAAAACAAGTGACGGTTCATGATCAACATTCCTGCGACTTGAAATCATTCAGCAATTATGACTTCAGGGTACAGTGGTACCTGAACAAACGACTAAAAATGTATATGTATGACTAAAAATGTACATACCAAACATGTAAACAGTTTTCATACTACATGTTAATACTCATTTCTAAATATGTGAGATATATGAGATGTTACTAGTTAATCATAAAAGAATTTGGTTCGTTATCTCTTGTGAAACAACTTTCAGGAAGAAGGAATGATTTGCTGTCTCTCAGTATTATTTATCCAGGTGAGCCTGGTTAAGAGAAAATATTTTTTGCAAGAAAAACCCTAGCGCAGAGCAACACTCGTGATGAAGTGCATTATTGAGTGATTATTTAGTGAGGATTATATACACGCATCCTAAAGCCTGGTACCGTCAAAGAAATGTTGCCAAAGAAACAGAGGAAACGGCGTTGCGACATCAAAACTTGGCCCGACTGATTAGTTTCAATCCACCTTTTCACTCTCGACTCCGATCTGCTGATTTAAACTACTCTTTAACACCTGTGATGTAGTGCTGAATGAAGAACCATTTTTAACATGCACTTAATTCCCAACTGATGTGTCACTTAATCATTTCACCATCACAGGGCAGTTGTGGCTCAGTGGTTAAGGCTCTGGGTTACTGATAAGAAGGTTGGAGGTTCGTGCCCCAGCACTACCAAGCTGCCACTGTTCGGCCCTTGAGCAAGGCCCTTAACCCTGTAGGGGCGCTGTATCATAGTTGACCCTGTGCTCTGACCCTGTGCAATTTCGTAACAAAGCTGGGAAATGCGAAGAAAAGAATTTCCCTGTGCATAAAAGTACACACGACAATAAAGGCTTCTTCTTCTCAAGTTTTTATAACCATAGTAACACCATGCTGGTGTTGTACTCCATCTATAGACAACCGTAGTATGTGATGATGAGAGTCTTGCTATTCAAATGGTATTAAGAGTTGCAGAGAATTATTCAAGGGTAATCACCAGATCTGCTCTCCACATGGCTGGTACGCTGCATCATCAAGACTGAGGATTAGCTGCAAGTTTAAAAGCTCAAACTAAAGGCACAGGATCAACATCTTCGGTGCATCATGGAGCCTCTGTGTCACTGCTAAAATCTCACTGTGTGGTAGTTTACACCCAGCATCACAGTAAATATGCAAATGATTCAGGGCTGTGAAACACATGATGCACCCGCCATTCCTGTACAAGCCGAGGTGCTCGTTCGCACGTCTCACGCTGCCGTTTAGTTTTGAAACATAAAAAGCAAATGCGGTCAAATTTGAGTCTGTGTACTTTAGCCCATGAAACACATCGAAAATATAGGCTTAGGGTGTGTTCAGATTTGTACAAAGCAGAAAACGGATACATTGTTACATTTTAGTCCTGGTCTGGTTAGCGTTCAGATTCACTATCAACTTACACGTGGACCAAAATAAGACGCACATATAACGTGTATTTTGTCGTCAAAATAACACACCGGGTACTTATCGGGTTTGCGTACACCTGGTGCAATTTTTACCAGTTGGAAACATCAGGAGGTAGTCAAATGGATAAAGGAGTCAAACTTTTTTTGTTTTAAATGCACTCTGTTTTCTCATGCACATTAGTGTCACGATTTATAACATTTAGTCCTGTGTCGGTTCGTTTACATGCCTTGGCTTCGTATTGCGTCCGTACTTCAAATGAACCGCACCAGAATATGTTTAGAGATGGGCCGAGATTCACCTGCTCGGCCGGCTGGGCCTCCTTATTCGGTGCGCACCAGAGTTCGAAAGGAACTGTTCACACTTACTCTAACCAACTGCACTAACATAGCGATCGTAGCGTGGTTCGTTTTAATCGCACCAAAGGTGACAAGTCTGAACACACCCTTAATGTTTTGAGGCATGCATGTCACCGGTCATGAGTGCGTACGCAGTAGTGCTAACATTCCCGTAGTGGTTTATTAATACTGCTTATTTACTTGCATGCCGGCTTCACATCACGGGTAGAGCTTCATGAACAAAGTGAATTCAAGTCTCTTGTAATGCAAACAGGAATTAGCAAAATGCGTATGATTTTTTTTGTGTGTAGCATAATGTTAAACGAGCGCACCGGCTCTCCCATGACCCTGGGGACAGGAATAAGCAGTTAAGAAGATGAATGAATGAATAAATGAATGAATGAATGAATGTTAAATTAGCTTGACAACCCATTATTATTATTATTATTACAAACAAAAACTCTAGGAACAGTCAATAAGTCCACAAATATAAATCTGATTTTAAAACAACAGTGTGTCTTCACTAGTGTGTGTCTCACTGCACAGATGGGTTAGATGCGGAGGTTCAATTTCGCTGTGTGCAAGCACAGTGACAAAAATGTGTCACTTTAGTGTAGTCTGTTCAAAGCGATTTTGTCCACCAAAGTCCCCAGATGTCAATCCGAATGATTGTTTTTACCGTTATCGTTTCGGTTATCTGGTATCGCGATACTAATTCAAAACGATAATATGATGAGAACCCTAGTGACGACCCTAACAACCAGGCGTATGTGATTTATTGTACATCTGAACACAGATAAAGCACAGAACCTAGGCTACGTTTATCTTATTTAATCCGGGGAATTAAAAATAAAATAGCGTTAAGCCTGAGCTCACTGTGCGTGTGTGTGTGTGTGTGTGTGTGTGTGTGAGAGTGTGTGTGAGTGTGTTTTGGGTGTGTTTCGCCGCAGCAGGGCCCCGGAGCGGAGCGGATACGCGAGCTAAAGGCAGCCCGCTCTTGAGAGCGCTCAGGGCGGACACTCGCTCAGCCGAACACCGGTGTGAAAACAGGGGCCCGTCTGGGCGGAGATGATGAACCTGACCGCAAATGAAACCTGTTCGTCAACCATTCACATTCAACACCATCAAAGAAAACCACAATGTCGTAATTAAACACTGTAATGAAATTTTAAAAAAATAATGAAATAAAAAGCAATTTGTGTATAATGTTGGAATAAAGGGCGTTAGTCTGGGATCCACGGGCCGGTTCAGCTAGCGAGCCGCACACCGCTTAGCCTGTACAGTTAACCACAATTTGTTCTTAAAGCCCAAATTAGCAGTGCTGCCATAATAAACCACATGGGCAGTAAATATAATTGGCGACAAACGAGTTAATGATGATGGTGCTAATTCTGCAGAGAGGTGGAGAAATGTGAAGATCTTCACCACAAGCAGTTAGTTAGTTTAGTTAGCAAGATAACGACATGTAACCTGTGTAGCTATGGAGCAGAATGTACTGTAGTTATCCTAGGTTAGCTAGTTAACTAACGCAAAAAAGAGCCTGTTAACTTATTTAGCAGGGATTAAAATCGAAATTGAACATTATAATTAATTAGTCAGTATAAATTCGGGGTTGTGTTTATATTCCGGTTCCTGGTTAACCTGCAAGTTTAATGCTTTAAGTTTCAAAAAGTACTCATTGTTCGTGTTAGGAACAGGTTTCATAATCTGATGAACACATCTGCAGCATTCCTGTTGACACAGCGGCCACGATCACATCACATCACATCACATCAGCTGTTGATTTATTTACTTTCATTTCAACAAAAAAAAAAAACCCGAAAGCGCTCATGCTAGTTCAGTTGTCAAACATTAGCATCGCTAGCATCAGATTAGCTACGCGTCCGTTTTCATAACCTAACTACAAGCCTGAAATCACAGAATCACAAAAATATCTTACCTGTCAGTTCACACACCGCTGTCACACGCCGCGGATTGATTTACACGCGCTTATGACACTGAATATCCAACCTATCCGATCAGATATAACCTACTGGCTTTAATCGGATTCTTTGGGTGGTGGGTCTCTCATTGGCTGTTCCGCTAGCCTGCTAGCTAGCTAAGCTAGGTAAGCTAGCCTAACTCTTCAGCTGACCGACTAAAGATGGGACTATCCACTCCTTCGCTGACAGTTTCCTTCAGAAATAAAGCTCGACATCGAGAGTGTCTTCCTTCCAGACGGCTACATTATGCACCGCGTCCTCCTGTAAAGCTGAAAGTTAAGTTTGCACACCGCTAATCTAAATCCACACTTTCTCTCCTGAGCCCATAGAACATTTTCCGTCCACTGCAGCTTTTAGTTTCCACGAGTGATCAGCTCCGCCCTCGGAAAGCCTATTGGTCAGGAGTGCGAGGATCGATTCTGCCGACCAATCAGAAACCACTAGCGTGATCTAGTTAATGAGGTTGTGAGCGTCTGGAAAGCCAGGGGCTCTCAAACTTTTTACGCTCAGGTACCGAGTCTTCACGTGTAAAATTCATTCCGTTAAACACGTACAGCGCAGATTTGTTTTTGGCTTCAGTGTTAGGCGCACTGGTTAAATATGCACTGTAATATTCTGGCTACTTTTGGAGTCCTGGAGCTTTTTATTATTTTATTATTTTTTTTCCATACATTCTCACATAAATTGAGATTATTTTAAGCTTTGGATTAAACCTGTTCAATTCAAGTGACCGGTCAAACACGATATAATCTATTAGAATTCAATAATAAATATAGGAACTTGGGCGGCACGGCACAGCAAGAAGGTCACGGGTTCAATCCCCCCTATGGAGTGGTCTGGGTCCTTTCTGTGTGGAGTCTGCATGTCCTCCCCGTGTCTGCATGGGTTTCCTCCGGGTGCTCCGGTTTCCTCCCACAGTCCAAAGACATGCATATTAGGTCAATTGGTGTCGCTAAATTGTCCCGAGTGAGTGGGTGTGTGAGTGAGTGTGTGTGCCCTATGGATTGGCACCCTGTCTAGGGTTGATCCTGCCTTGCGCCCTATGCCACAGGCTAGGCACCGGCTCTCCCGTGACC
>JAOVVH010000048.1:24567644-24581655 GCA_028566435.1 Scorpiodoras heckelii | reverse complement strand
ACCAAGCAGGAGCCACACCTCATTCCACCTGCTTTTATTCAACGGATCTAATCAGTGGATCTTGTCTTTCAGTAGTGAGTGTCTTCTGCTTGGTTGGAAAGAAAACCTGCACCCACACCGGCCCTTTGTGGATAAGATTGGGCACCAGTGCATTATATGGTAACGCAGTAATGTTGGACATGAAGATCTGGCTTGCAATTGATGCTCCAGTTCGTCCCAGGTTCAAATCAGGGGTCTGTGCAGCCCACTGGAATTCTTCCACATCATACTCACTAGATCTTTGTGGATCGTCCACAGACGATCAGCCATGGTGGAACAGGAAAGCGCCTTCTCCAAACTGTTGCCACAAAGCTGGAAGTATACAAGTGTCTAAAATGTCTTTGTATGCTGTAGCATCAACATTAACCTTCACTGGAACTAAGAGGTCTAGCCCAAACTCTGATAAACAGCCCCAGACCATTATCACTGCTCCACCAAACTTTAATGTTAGCATTATGCATTCTGGTAGGTAGTGTTCACCTGGCTTCTTCCAAATCCAGATTTGTCCACCAGACTGACAGATAGTGAAGAATGGTTTATCATGCCAGAGAACACGTTCCTACTGCTCCAGAGTCCACTGGGCCACGGGCGGTGTGCTGTACACTACTCCGGCTTTGCATATAGTGATCTGGTGATAGGCTTGTGTGCAGCTGTTCAGTGATGAAAACCCATTTCATGAAGCTCTGGACACACAGTTCTTGTGCTTATGTTGCATCCAGAGACAGTCTGGAAATCTGTAGTGAGTGATGCAACAGAGGATAGGCAAATTTACACACTCAGCACCCTACTCTGTGAGTTTGCATGGTCTACTGCTTCATATTTGTCTAGGGCAGATCAAGCATGACAGAAATTTCAAAAACTGTTTTGTGGCAAAGGTGGGATCCGGTGACAGAAGTAAGACCCGTGTTTGACTACGGCGATTGCATGGCTTTGTGCTTGATTTTATGCACCTGTTAGCAATGGGTGTGGCTGAAACCCCTGAACTCAGTGTCCCCACATATATTTACAGTGACAGAGTATGTTACAGGGCGACGCGGGACACAGTGGGTAGCGCTGTTGCCTCACAGCAAAAAGGCCCTGGGTTCAATCCCCGGGTGGAATGGTCTGGGTCCTTTCTGTGTGGAGTCTGCATGTCCTCCCCGTGTCTGCATGGGTTTCCTCCCACAGTCCAAAGACATGCATATTAAGTTAATTGGTGTCTCGAAAGTGCCCCTACTGTGTGTGTGTGTGTGTGTGCGTGCATGTGCATGTGCCCTACAATGGATTGGTGCCCTGTCTAGGGTTGCCCTATGCCGCCGGCTAGGCACTGGCTCTCCCGTGACCCTGGAAACAGGAATAAAGGGTTAAGATAATGAGTGAATGAGTATGTTACATGTGGTGTCCTAATTGTACATTTTGTAATGAACACCTAGAGACTGTTGTTCATTTATTGTAGTACTGCCTATTTGTAATACTTGGCAAAAACCTTTGTACCTTTATAATTGAGTTTATTATTTATATGATAGACTACATGCATGCTTATGCAAATATGCAAATCTTATAGCAATTATAGTAATAATGGCTAAATTTCATATCCATAAATGTATTGTTTATGTAAGCTGCTGTTGAATTCCTTTGAAAGTGATATGACACATAAAACAGTTCATAATTCAGGGTCACCCTGTTTTTATGTTGCACTTTCTCTGCCACCCTGTGACATTGACAGTGTAAGATCTCCATGTAGAGCAGGCTGAAATGATTTTAATACATTTTATATAACATATTCAGCACATTCCTGCTTTATCCTGGCCAGGATCAAGGTGGGTCCTGGTAACACTAGGCACAAGGCAGGAGATTTTCAATCTGTATGGGACACCAGTCCATCGTAGGGCACCATTCACACACACTGAAACACTCATTCACACCTATGGGAGCAGCTAGACCAGTGTCGCTTAGCCAAACAGCCTAAAGACAGCAGGAGGAACTCAAAGAACCCAAAGGAACACACATATACAGGGAGAATGTGCAAAATCTTGCATAAACAGTAAGCCAAAGTCAGGATTGAACCCAGGACCCTGGAGTTATAAGACAGCAATGCTACTCACTGTGCTGCAATAGCCTTGCAATATTTTAACATAATGATTGCTCATTCAGTATTATGACAACTATTTTTTCCACAAAAGGTAGGCTTTACTTAATGACCTAACCAAGAGCCAAACAAAGATAATGTACAGTTATTGGTCTTTTTTAGTGCAGGAGCAAAAATCCTCACAAACGAATTGATCCGACTACAACAGTCGCCATCTATCTGCATAAATTATGCATTTAAATATTCATAATCTTTACAGTAAGAGAAATAAGAAAATAAGAAAACAATATCTGAAAAATAAACAGAAATTTACCAGTGCTAAAATGTTTTGTTACACTGAGTTGATCATTTGGGAAAAGCTTCTGATGCTTGCAAAGTGTTCGAAGAGTTCAGTTTGATTCCTCTCCAGTCACATCAACTTCTTCTTCCACCATCTCCTCCTCCTCTTTCAAATCATCCTCCTCTTCCAGAATAGTGCTGCAAAAAGTACCAACTACAATGCATGGCTCAACAGGAGAGTCTGAGATGTCATCCACAACAAGCTCCTCTTCAGCACTGCTGCAGTCTTCTGCTGGCTCGGTGTTCACATCAGGCAGAAACACCGCTGAGGAACCTAGGCTTTCGACTGAGGATCTGCGGAGATCAGGTTCCTCTCCATGTTGAACAGAGAATGCTTTAGTATTTATAATTTGTGCAGTCATCTCAAGCGTGGCTGTTTAAAAAAATAAATAATCAAATAACAAATCTGATAATAATAATAATAATAATAATAATAATAATAATAATTAATGGGTAATATAAATGAAGATCTCTACATAATTAAATGAAATTCAGAGACATTTTGCAAGCTTGTGAGATTCTGACTCGTAAGGTAAACTATCTTGCAAGACAGTAGATTAAGATGGTCAGTAGAAACTCAAAAGCTGAACGAATGCTATGGATATAAGAAACATAGTGAATCCATTTTCACATGCTTCTATTAGAAAAGTTTTGTTTTAATTAGTCTGTTAATATAATTGTCCCTTAAATCTTAGCAACAGCATTGTTAACGGGTCATGTTCAAGCTGTGGGACGAGAGCCAGGAATGTCCAAAAAGGCTTTGTCAAAACAGGAAGTAATTTATTTTCCTCATCTTAGAAAGAACATAATGTTTTCCTCTAAAGATTAAAAATAGCACACACATCCAATCAGAGTCTCATTCCTCAAACCTGATGTCAAGTTAGGCATTGTGCTTGTTTTGGAAAACTTAACTTGATTTTAGCGAAGTTATAAGGTTGTATTCATAAAAGAATTTTAAAAAGATTCCCTGTAACTAACCAAAAGGCAATCCCGCTATAGATATTCCATAAAAGCAAATTATATTACAGGATGCAAACAACATCCTGGGTAAAGCCTGACCTTAATGAGTATGTCTGTGTCACAGAATTGATAAATGCAATCCATTTTGTACATGCACATAACATTAAACCTATAGTGGAGATCTAAGGAATCTTGTACTGTTATAAGAAAATAATCCCCTGATCCAATAATGAAATAAAAATCTTTATTTAATAAAATACTCCACGTATATCAGCAGGGCAATGCCAGGCCTCATTCTGCACAAATTATAGCAGCATGGCTTGATTGGCCTGTATGCAGTCCAGATCTGTCTGCTACTGAAAATGTGTGGTGCATCATGAAGAGGAGAAACAGACAACAGTGACCACAGACTGTTGAGCAGCTCAAGTCTTGTACACAGCAAGAATGGGCAAAAATTCCACTTGCAAAATTACAACAATTAGTATCTTCAATTCCCAAACGATTAACAAATATAATTCAAAGAAAAGGTAATGTAACAAAGTGGTAAACATGCCTCTGTCCCAACTTTTATGAGTGTGCTGCAGGCATAAATATCTACATTTGTTTATATTTAAGAAATATAATTACGTTCATCATTGAAAACACACAAAAAATATTTTCTTTGTCATTTTGCCTTTTAAATAAAGCTTCAAGTGAATTAACAAATTACAGATTTCAGTTTTAACTGCATTTTAAGAAACTGTCCCAACTTCTAGAAATGGGGTTTATAAATAATGCCAGATCTGTGATCAGAACACAAATTATCATGGCACAGACTACAAACTGTCAGTATGCCATGATAGTGTAATACAAACTCTCAACTTTCCACACCCAGACAGCCTGCTATAGATCTGACAAGGAAATATAAGATTCTTTGAAATATAAGAAACGCAACGTTACCTTCATCTGGTGGCACAACTTCAACTTTAGTCCGCAGAACCTGCTGTCCATGGAATTCTTCCTCACGAGCAAGAGCTTCTCCATCATTATCTGTCTCAAAAGACGTCTGGCTTTCCTCCAAATCAATATCATCAACGTTTGCCCCTGTAGCAACCACTTCACCTCCATGACATGTAGCAAGCTGAGCACTCTCATCCATCACATCCGCTTCACTGTCACTTAGTACAGCTTCGTATTCATTCATTACATGCTCTGCTTTCCTTACTCTATTCTCCTGTTCTTTCTCCATGTTCCAAAATTGTTGTCCTTCCAGATTAACAATTTGAGACTTCCCAGTCCCTTCAACAGGCAAATCTTTGGTGAGCTTGATTAATTTGACCTCTGTTGGCTCATTAGAAACTGGAACTTCACAAAGACATTCTGAAATTTGTTCATCTGTATTTGGTTTCTCCGTCATGTTTTCAGGTCTGAAAGGATGGAGTAGTGTTGTAGTTGATTCATGCTGCAAGGTATTATCCGTCCCAAAATTGTTGTTAAAATCCCTTGCTGGTGAAACTGTACACAAATGAGAAGCAGCTTTCAGATCAACAGCCTCATGAATGGATAAACCAGTATTTGCACTAATCTCAGCTACTTCTACAAAGTTTCCATTCGCCAAACATCCATTAACATTTCTGGGTGAACTTTCAACCTGTTCACTGTTCTTTGAAGTCACTTTTTTGTCTTTAGATTTGCCTAAAACGTCATCAGGTTTATCAGTCCCCGGTGCACCTCCATGTATCTGACTCCCTTCAATTGTATCTTTCTTTTCCTGTTTATTGCTGTCCATCATTAACGCAGTACTCATGTGTTCATGATCTCTGCACATCTTACAGGTGGGACTGATTTTTCTAGCCGTTGTTTGTAAAATTGATCTTAGATGAGGATTAATATGTAGAGAATACTGAGTGGAAGTGATGTCTCCACTGAAAACAGTCTGATGGAAAATATTATCCCAAAAACCTGTCTTCTTGGGTTGTTTGTTTTCTTCTCTGTTCAGGTTCACAATGGCTTTCTCAGCCTCTACAGAAGTACTTTCCATTTCTGGTTCTGCTACTTTCTTCTTTTCACATTCATTGATTAAATCCATTACTTTAGTTATGGCTTGTTCAAGGCCTAATGGATGATGATGTACTTTTGTGGGCCTCACACTGTCATGTCTTGGTATGCACTCTTTGCTCATTTGTTTTAACTGCAAGTCATGATGGCTGGAAGAAGATGAAGCATTAAGGACCGCAGATGAACTGTTAAGTTTACTTATTCTGCTTAAGTCTTCCATCACAGCTTTAGTGCATGCTCTTTTTTCAAGGGGTCTCCCACGTCTACGTTTTGCCACCAAAGAGCCAAGTTGTTTTGTATCCCAAATATCTTTTTGGCATGCCTCTTGACCTTTACATATGTAAGACTGACTTATTGCACAGAGTGCCAGGTTCTCCTGAGATTTCAGATCTATTGATACTGTTTTCTTGGCAGCCTTCAGGCAATCCAATTTCTCAGAGGTTAAAGGGTTATTAATGTCTTCTACATTATCATTGTGTCTGGAATTTACTACCTTCACTCTTTGTGTATCAACTCCATTTGGATGACCAGCCACCTTTGCTTTTTTCCTATAAGGCTCATTAACTGCTTCAACACTGTCCCTTGCTGTCAATATTCCTCTGACTACTGATTCATTCATCTGTCTGTCCAGTATGTTATCATGTTCAAAATCTGGCATTTTTGATTTACACTCACTAGCCTCTCCATTGTGATCTCTATTTGATCTTGAAGAGCATGAATTCTTCCCTACCACTGAGCAATGTAACTCATTTATGTGTAGAAAAGTACATGATGGATTCTGTTGGATAGAGTTGCCAGGAAGTGCTTGTGGTTGAATTGGAGAAGACGTGTATCTCAATGTGGGCTGGAGGTTGACATGTGATGCAGGAAGGCATGAAGAAAATTCCAGTGGTCTTAAAGGATCTTGGGTAGAAATACCAGTTGTTTTGCCTGCTTTGGACGTAAGAGGCGAAAGACATCTTGGGAGTCTCATCTCAGTGAAATCTGCCCAATCATCAGAATTGGGGTCTTGACCAACATCTGATGATTGCCAGACTGACAGCTGATCTGTGACATGAAGCTGCTCTGGACACTGTTTTCCTATTGATGTGGGATCATCCTGTGCTGCATTACTTGTAGCTGTTCTTGAGATTTGAGTTTGTACATCACAGTCTTCATTGGCATCACTCGCAGTCTGCTTCCCTGACTTTGCATAAGTATCTGCCCCCCAAAATAAACTATTTAAAGTCGTCTTCAACTCAGCTACATTTTGATGCTGAAGTCCTTCAGTACCAAAAGTATGTTTGGATAGCACAATGTCTGTTATGGAGCAGGGTGGTATAAATGAAGACTTTTGTGTATTGCAAGGAGAGGTACAGGAAAACAGTGATGGATAAGCTTCCACTGATGCAACATTGTTGACATCCAATTTTCTGCAACGTGATAGGTCCTCAGACCCTACAATAGGATGCATAGGTATAGCTGAGCATTAACACATGCATATCTTCCCAAACATAAATAAAATAGTCACACCCACCAATAGCAAAGTGTGAATAGTTTGTGCATTGGATGAATGTTTGTGGATACCTGAACTTCACACCCATATGTGGCTCCTCCCCAAACTGTTGCCACACTGTGGCAGTAATATAGAGTTTCCCCTCACCGGAACTTGCACAGAGCCCTGACCTCGACCTCAACCTCAACCCATTTAGGATGAACTGAAACGGTGAGTGCTTCCCAGGCCTCCTTGCATGATCTCACTACTGCTCTTATGACTGAAATTGCCCAAATCCCCATAGCTACACTCCAAAATCTAGTGTAAAGCCTTCCCAGAAGAATGGAGGCTATTATTACAGCAAAAGGGGGACTCAATCTGGAATGGGATGTGATGAACAGGTGTCCACAAATGTTTAGCTATACAGTGTAAGTGTATCAGGTACAGGAGTGTTGCTGAGGATATTTACTTCTGACAAGGAAGTTTGCTGGTTGACTATCAGCAGGATTATGGAAAAACTACAGGGCCGACTGTCATAAAACTTGGTGGAAGGATGTAGCGTGGGACAAGAAAGAAACCACTAATTTTTGGAGCAGATCTGAGTCACAGTGTGGACATATGTATTATTTTTGCACCATCAGGAATAAATGCACTGGGTTTGTCATGTATGCATGTTTCCGTCATGTACCGAGTTTGTCGAACAAACCTGTTGTAAAAAGACTTTCCTATTGGCCTTGGTGGAGGTCTGCACTATCTGAGTGCATTTCTAATTAACACTGTGTTTATATACTGGCCAGTTTATTAGACACTTTTACCATGTTGAGGTACCAACAGAGCTAGGAACACTCAGAAAGTTTATATCAACCCAGTAGTGACATTGTGCTGTTTAAAACTCCCAGCAGTGCATGTGCCTGATACATTTACATTTATGGCATTTGGCAGACACCCTTATCTATTACATTTATATCAATTTACACAACTGAGTAGCTGAGCTGAGCAGTGGGATTTGAACTCATGACCTTCTGGTCAGTAGTACAACATCTTAACCACTGGGCTACACTGCCCCCATTACATCATACATGTAAGTCTTAGAGTCCATAGATACAAAGTAGGTGTTCCTAATAAATTGGTAATATCTATGCTGAGCCTTACAGTCCAACTGCTGAGTGTGTTTGAAATATGTTTCGGTTACACATAATTGTAATATTAGGTGTACAAATGTATCATTATCACTACACCTTTCTTGGGTTGGGTACGTATTTTTTCTTAAGGGAATTCAAAGTTGATTTGAATCAGTGATGAGTTCATGACATTAAAACATGCAGATAGTCTTCCATAATGTCAGGAATGGTTTTAGTTGAAAAAAAGCTGAGCAGTTAAGCTTTTGTACCTGCTTCTCTTTGCACAGAGGGGCCTGATGTTTTTCCAGATCCCACAGCTCCTACATTATCGCCAAGCAAACAAAGATATGCAGCTGGTAAATTAGCTACTCCTGCACATTTCTCCAATGGTTGATCCAAGTGTGAATGCAGGTTGCTGTTCCCCTCCACTGTAACTGAGGGCAAGATGTTTGAACCCACTGTGACCATCTTGGCAATATGTTCTTCAGACTCCTCAGCATGTGACAAACCCGGTGATAGAGATATCATTTGTAAAGGGGAGGAGAGAGGAACAGGATCAGGGGTACAGAGACAAAAGTGCTCTGAAGGGGGCCTGGTTGGTGTGGCCGGGAGGGGAGTGAGCAGCTCTGATGGAGGTGTGAGTGTGACAGTTTCAAGATTCTGGCGAGTCAATGAGGAAGATGGCCTCAGCTGGATTTCAAGAGACCTCTATGACAGCGGTGTCAACCACAGAGTCCAGGAGAAACAAGACAGAAGAAAATGTCAAGAAAGAGAAGTAGATATGACATATGACATGGTAGAGCATCTGAACATAAAAGTGCAAAGTATTATGTAGTTTCAGAATCAACAAGAAGTTATTTGACTGTAAATTTGACCATTTATTTAGTGAATCTGACTCACTGTAAAGAGCTGTTACCTCAGCAAGACTGGGAATGACTGGTGGGACATCAGAGGATCCACAAGTTTCTGGTCCATCAACTGTATTCTCTTCTTGGACACTAACAATCTCCCACAATGCCTCACTCTTCTGCCTCTTCAGTTTAATCTTCAGTGAGATCTGTGTGCCTCCCTGCTGTACAAATGCAGAGTTAAAATATGAATCTTTCCTCATACTTCCTTTTGCTTTCACCAAAAAAAATCTGTTTATTTTTTAAACATCACAAAACATAACCAATTTTCATCTGTCAATTTACTTACCTTCTTTGAAATTTTTGCTCTTTTCTTTTCCTTTCGAGTTGGCTGACATTTTGCATGCACTCTAAGTGCGTCTTCAGTGATGTTCGGCGGAGAGTAAGCAACAATCTCATCTATCCGGGGAAGCCCAGCATCTGGAGAAATGCTGTTACATTTGCTAAGAATATCAGGTAACTCATCAGGCAGGTCTATAGACAGCTCTGGCTCTGACCCAACACATGTGTCTGCAATGTGAGCTACAGTGCTGTCTGTCTGAGTGCCTGAATGAGAAACGCTCTGTTTCTCATACAGGATCTGTACACTCGCATCTTGCTTTCTCCCTCCTATCTCTTCTGTCTGCAGTCCAATCTCCCTCCAGCTTGCTGTTTTATTCTGGTGCGTTTGCTTCCCTTCCATAAAGTTACTGAAACCCAGCCTGTAGGCAACGTCAGCCACTTCTTGCTGTTCATTCAAGCTCTCTCCCTCAATCGCACCTGAGTACATGAACACAACCAGCTTCATCAAGGCATGAGCCCCTACTGCCTCCAGCTGTACCAGTCTACTCTGGCCCATTGGAAGTGATGGAGCATTGGCAAAGGCTGTACAAAAAATGGGGCTGAGAGCAGACAACACACAGCTATGGGCAGGAATAGTGACGCCTACGAAAGTAGAACAACCACACATTAACAGAAATTGGTTACAGCTGATATGATGTTTAATATCTCTGTAAAAACAGGCAAAGACAAATGCGGCAAAATGAATTCATAAGCCACAAGGCATGCATTAATTATTTTATTAAGGGTAAATGTGTTCTTAGGAACAATGTTCAATAAATAATTTAATTTATTATTAATAATATTTGGTAGAAACAATTTTTTCACCTCTCAATGAAGTCTAAGCAAAGTAGCAGGCAAAGATTAGGGTATCTCACATCCTGAACAATGACTTAGTTGGTTTTATTGGTTTAAAACCCAACATATTAATACAAAACAATCAATTCATATAGGGTTGTTACTGCATGTCTCAGATTATGTTCATCTGACCTAAAACTGTAAAGAATTTTGGTTGCCTTGTAATATTATTACACTTTTTTTCACTCCCCTGAACATATTTTCTGATTAATAAAAGGTCGTGTCTAAGAAGTTATGTTAAGGATTTGATATCTCCAGAAATATTATTCCAGGCCGCATGGAATTTGGCAGGCGTAAATATACGTTTGTTTTCTATCTGTCTAAATGCTGAGAAGTTGCTCTAAAGGGCCAGTTATTTTATTCTTATGGGGTCCTTGAAATGGGAAATGGTGCAAAATTTCCAGACCTAATTGACACTGGGGGCTGACTGACCCTGCTTTAATTGACACATATGTTAAAACCACAGTTTCTGCTTAAATTATTACATTTCCCTGGCTTTGGGTCAAAACCCAAGGTCTGAACACCCAATAGAAAGTTGTTGTTTTTTTATGGGCTATTTTGACATGGCCAGATGGTGATACTGATTTTTGTAGGATGTTGTGAAAAGCTGACTGCTTGAGACTTTATGTTTTATAACGAAGCTTAACCTTGTCTTTAATTCCTTCCCTTCTTCTGCCACAGTTTCCTTCCCTCTCACCCTCTGTCTGCAGAAGTGTGTCACAGTGAAGGTTGTGTTGCTGCTGTTTCTGCAGTTCACAAAGCAGACGCAGGGCAAAGCCAGGCTGCTTATACCTCCACATCCTAAGGACTACAGAAAAACAAAACAAAACAAAACCCTACAAATTGAATGTCAGCATAGCACAATCGGGCACGTGGTATTTGATTACCCCAGGTTTTGATGCAATAAGAGTTTCTAGTACATGCCAAGGTTCTATAAACAATACATCAAGACATGTCAATGAAGACTGTTTTTAATGTCAAAGTGAATAATTTTTGCTTCAGAATAATCTTTCAATTCTAGACATCAGACGTGTGATTATAGATATCACAGGAAACTGACCTAAACTTTAATAGATATCATGTGTGCCGTTCACAGTCAGACATCATAGCACGCGAACTCCAACGTCAAACCAGTAGCACCAATGTAATGACTAAATTAATGACTAAACAGGTTGTGAAACAACCTCTAACTAAACATGTGATTCATCTCTGATTACATCACTGACATTAATGGCATTCATGCTGATTGTACACCATTATGGGTTTGTCCATTTAAAAAGGTAAACAGGAACAATGCTGGTCTTGATGTTAATCCTGCTGATACTTTTATCTTCTTGTTTGTGTGAAAACGATTATAAAAGCTTGTAAAATGTAAAACATAAGTACTGTACAATTAATAAACCTCTGACTGAAATTCAAATGTTGTTTGCAATGTTTAAAGTAAATCTGGGTTTAATGTAAAAAAGGATTAAGTAATGGCTTAAATAGAAACGTTAGATACAGCTGGATCAGCAGAGAAAAGTCTTAATTGTGTACTGAATAAAATACACACTGGTTTAACTGGATAACAGTTTAAAACTTTTTGTTTCTTGCCTCCATTCAGAAAAATGTAACTGGCTCGTTTTACAGGCGGTCGGTAACAGGAACTACTTCACTAACCATCTAAATCCTTCGCTATTTTTGGACTAACAGTCAAACAACACAGCAGCGATCGTTTCAGCGACATTACCCGTATTTCTTTCCTTTCCTGTGATGGTTTTAGGAGTTAATTGCGCACGGTGGCGAGCTGAGCTACAAACACGCACTGACGTCATCGGCGCCATTGTTGGCTACGTACGAAATAACATACTAGCTTACTACATAGTACACATCATAACTTCGCCACCTGTAGTAAATAGGCCGCATACTGGCTTACTACATAGTATGTATCGCACCCCGCAACCTACAGTAACTAGACCGAATACTAGCGTACTAACGCTACATCGAATTCCGTCACTTAATCTCATACTTACTTAATACATAGTGCACATCACACTATAGCACACCTATAGTAGGCTAACTACACAGCACACTAGCTTACTACATAGTCCGCATCGCAGTCCGCCACCTACAATAACTACACCGCATACTAGCTTACTACAGAGAGCGCATCGAATTCCGATATCTACAGGATCTAGACTACATACTAGCTTAGTACACAGTATGCATCGCACTCCACCACCTATAGTAACTAGACCGCATACTAGCTTATTAAACATTATGCATCGCAATCCGCCACCTACAGTAACTACACCGCATACTAGCTTACTACAGAGAGCGCATCGAATTCCGATATCTACAGGATCTAGACTACATACTAGCTTAGTACACAGTATGCATCGCACTCCACCACCTACAGTAACTAGACCGCATACTAGCTTACTACAAAGTACGCATCGCAATCCGCCACCTACAGTAACTACACCGCATACTAGCTTACTACAGAGAGCGCATCGAATTCCGACATCTATAGGATCTAGACCGCATTCTAGCTTACTAAACAGTACGCATTGCACTCCGACACCTATAGTAACTAAACCGCATACTAGCTTACTAAACAGTACGCATCGCACTCCGACACCTATAGTAACTAGACCGCATACTAGCTTATTAAACAGTACGCATCGCACTCCGACACCTATAGTAACTAAACAGCATACTAGCTTACTACAAAGTACGCATCGCACTCCACCGCCTATAGTAACTAGACCGCATACTAGCTTACTAAACAGTACGCATCGCACTCCGCCACCTAGAGTATCTAGACCGTATACTAGCTTACTACACAGTACGCATCGCACTCCGACACCTATATTATCTAGACCGCATACTAGCTTACTAAACAGTACGCATAGCACTACGCCACCTGTAGCAACTAGACCGCATACTAGCTTATTAAACAGTACGCATCGCACTCCGACACCTATAGTAACTAAACCTCATACTAGCTTACTAAACAGTACGCATCTCACTCCGATACATCAACTAGACAGCATACTAGCTTACTACAGAGTGCACATAGAATTAAGACGTCGATGGTAATTAGACAGCGTACTAGCATACTGTAAATACTTTAAACTCGACGTCAGGTAAATTGTGCCGCTTTTTCTATTAAATTACCATGTTTGCTAATGTGTCTCCCTTATCATACTAATATATTTAAAATAAAGTTTTATGTCCTCCTCTAGGACAGCCATATTCACACACACACACACACTGAACAAAGCAAAACACTTCAGCTTACGTTAAAACACGTGTGCATGTCTGCTTACCTGATGTTAAAGTGTATTTAAACAGTTTAATTGTATCACGTATATCAGCTATGAAATAAAAATAGATTTAAACAATAGTTATTTTTGTATTTATTAATATTCTATTTATTTAGATGTTTAAGAGATGTTCAATTATTTAACCAAATTACACAGTAGTAGATTTTGGTGTAGGCTACATGATTACAGAAAAAAATATCTTACAGGAACCACAAAGACAAATACTGTTAAACAATTAAAAAACTGAAGTAATCTAGAAGAAAATCTGCAGCATACACCAGTCAGCCATAACATTAAAACCACCTCCTTGTATCTACACTCTTTGTCCATTTTATCAGATCCGCCGACCATACAGGTTCACTGTGTAGTTCTACAATTACAGACTGTAGCCCATCTGTTTCTCTGCATACTTTGTTAGCCCCTTTTACCCTGTTCTTCAGTGGTCAGGACCCCCACAGGACCAGCACAGATCAGGTACTATTTGGATGGTGGAAGATTGTTGGAACTGCAGTGACACTGATATGGTGATGGTGTGTTAGTGTGTGTTGTACTGGTGTGAGTGGATCAGACACAGCAGTGCT
>JAOVVH010000048.1:24546448-24560111 GCA_028566435.1 Scorpiodoras heckelii | reverse complement strand
AGAGAGAGAGAGAGAGAGAGAGAGAAAGGGAGAGGGACAGACTTTATATCTGACAAATATAGCAAAACCTAACAGCGCTGGCTATAATTAAAGCGGCACATGGCAGTCGTGCGGCGGTCAGCAGCGTATACTTACAGTCCAGCGGCCTGCACACAGATTTTGGATGGCTCCTGCAGAAGCCTCTAGAACAGAAGGATTCTTGCTTTCCTTCAGCAGTGATGTGTACACTCGAACAACCTCTGGCTGGAAAAGCAGTTCATAACCTACAAAACAAAATAAAGAATTATTTAGGAAAATTAGGGCTGGGTGAAATCTACAATTAATTAATTTATCTGTACTGTTCATCATAGCAAATTAAATCAAGTTGAGTATTTAGTAAATTAAAGAAAATAAAACAAGCAATTGTGGAAATGATGCCATCCTTTAGTTTACAGGTGCAAACACACATGATGTTAGGTTGGTTTGTAAGAAAAGCAATACATCATATGTTTGGCAGCAATTTGGTTTTAAACCAAGTGAAAGGAGAACCAGAGGCGTTGCAAAAAAAAAAAAAAGGTAAATGCCAAAGACTCTCAAACATTGACTCTCCACTCTCAAATTCAAGTACACCATGCTAGAGAACCTGGCTCTCTGACCTAGCTTTGCAGCCACATTGAGGCATGGACCAAGCACTAACCAACCCTCAATTAGTGCATTTGCCAGTGCTAAAAAATCCGAATGAAGACAGCCCACAGCGGGCACAATGCACACTAACAGGGAAATAATATATTCTCCTAAATTTAGAACATAGCCCATCTCTCCGAATACCCAAGCTGTACAGATAATGCTTTGAATTTTCATCATGTCTCACTGCTGTCACACTCTACTTTTTATGTCCTTGATTAATTACATTAATAGGAAATTTATTCATGTTCAATGAATTAATAATATGTTCAATTAAGGTAATTTTATGTGAAGTGGCCATGGCAATCGACGACTTTTAAAATGCAGTTCTAGTGTACCATGTCATGGTTACAGTGTGCTGTGGTGTTAACTAGTTTTACATATCAAAACTAAATAAGCTACTATCACTATTAGTTCCTGTTCCCCATTTAGCAAGGCCGATTATCACTTGTCAAATGTCGGCAACAGGTCAGGCGTTTGTCAATCACTGACTAAATCCAAATTACATCACCCTATCACACGTGGCTAAGTGTTATAGAAAGTCATTTACTTATTCACACATGACAAAATCCTGCTCAAACAGACAGAAACTCACTGGGTTCAAAATCTAATTTACAGACCCTTTGCAAACTGATTACCTCTCAGCATGTTTTGTTTAGCTCAGAATTAAGATTAAATTCTCCCAACTCCACAAAGACATTAAAGGAGAAGTGCATCACAGCATAATCATCTCTTCTGGCTTTTATTCTCAGAACATTGCTCAGAAATTTTGTGTCAATCCAAATATGTAGTGTCAGAGAGGAGGATGGTGTCTAAGCTGCAGGCCATTATGGATAATGGGTCCCACTCACTCTACGATACAGCCATGAGACATAAGAGCACGCTTAGTGCATGACTCATCCCACCAAAATACACCACACAGCGCCACAGGAGGTCATTTCTACCTGTAGCCGTTAAACTCCTCCCTTTAATGGGTGACACTACGGCTCATCTGTGCAATTTCTTTATTTATTACGTGCAATAACTCAAGTGCAATAAAAATAATAATCTGAACTGTTTAGCATTCATTATCACAGCCACTGCCTTCACTGTATTTATAATAACTTAAGTATATGTATTGTAAATTTCTCGTTCTGCTTTATATTATTAGTGCGTTTATTCTTTTACATAAACGGCTGTCACTGCAACAATTGGAATTTCCCTCTGGGATCAGTAAAGTATTTCTGATTCTGATACAGCAACTATCCAATCTTTCATTTCTGGCAAATGTTCGTTGATATTTCGATGTCAGAAAAGTCTGAAAATGTTTGCAAACATGACTATGTGAATGGTACCTTTGGCTGGTGTGGTCCTCTTTGGAATGTCGATTGTGTCTGCAGTTCCATCATCATCTTTCTTCCCTAAAAACACCAAAACATGTCAGCGTTCCATGAAATATTATTAAACAAACTGCTGAGACCCCAAACAGACTCCAAAACAAGGACTAATCATATGACCCACATTATAAACCAATTTCTTTCTTTTGAAAAGTAAAAAAAAAAACACAAATAATGATAAACACCACGTGCTGGCTAAATAACAATCAAAGTAGACGTCATGTATAAGGTATACAATTACAAGTGTTGGACAACCCAGCGCCAACCAAACATTACATTACCTCAACTACATTATAGGCAATGTATGAATGTTTGAAAAACAGGCAGTAAACATTAGTATGACTAGGGAGGAGTGTTAGCCCAGCTTCTGAAATGAACTATAAATGTAACCCAAGACAGCAATTTCATTCTTTGTGTAAAAAAAAAAAAGATTCTGATTGAAATCAAAATTGCACTTGATAATTAAGAAAGAACACGACTAGACCAACAGCAGAAGAGATGACAGCGAGTAAAAATTGCT
Organism: Scorpiodoras heckelii; assembly: GCA_028566435.1. Lineage (NCBI taxonomy): Eukaryota > Metazoa > Chordata > Actinopteri > Siluriformes > Doradidae > Scorpiodoras > Scorpiodoras heckelii. The sequence continues at coordinate 24,557,552 of JAOVVH010000048.1, read as the reverse complement.
TGGTGTATACTAGTAATTTCTGAAAAGCAAAGCATAGCTCACAAAAGAAGGGGCTTACCTTTGGAAAACCACTCGTCTGTTATGGCAGTAGACAGAATAAGCAGCCGAGCAGAGGAAAAAAAAAACCAAAAACACAGCACAAGAAAGAGAAAAGACCGTGAGAGATTCTCAGTAAGAAAAAAGCAGAGCAACAGTGCCCCAGCCACCAAATGCAACCCTAAAGCAACAGGCTTGCACAAGAATAAACACAAAAACAAATGCAAAAAGATTCACAGTTCTCATGCAATAAAGTTTAAAATATGGCATCACATGTGCTACTTTTAAAAGCCTAACCATTATACTCTATTTAATTACATTTATTTGGCTCCTTAGTCTGTCTTAAATATAAAAACACCTTCTCCTTTGTCACACCTTTGCCCTTGCGGGAACTGAAGCAGCCACCCTTATTATTGGCTGGAGCAGGGCCTTGATTGACAGGTGCAGTCTCCAGGTAGCGCTCACAACCCGGCACTTCTCGATGCACCTGATACGACAGATTCCTCAAGAGACAAACGCTGTTCTCTACCAACTACGGACAAGAAGACAGAAACCAAAAAAAAGATTTTAAAGAATTGATTAAGGATGAAGCCCTGAAAAAAATATTACACATTTCTAGAAACATTTCTACTAATTTTACCTTGTTGTCCACATCTTTACAGTTAATCTGGGATTGAACAATGTACATGAGGGAGTCAACCAAGCCAGTGCATTCTCTTAATTTCCTCCTGGCTTCGCTCCTCTCAGAGCTCACATTCCTGTAGAAAGCAGATACAGAATATAGAGAGAGAAAAAAAAAGACACCCCAATTAGCTCAGAGCTGCAAGACTGATTATGGAATTTTGGTAAAGGTCAAAAATGTTAATGAGGACTCAAGAAATTAAAAACGAAGCCAACCAGAGAAATAAAGGAGTGACTTTTAAAAGACAGACAGAAAGGAAAGGAACACGATACTTTCAGCTCTTTTGAGTGCGATCAGTGGTAAACACTTCTCGTAGTGCTTTCTAAAGGCAAACGAGCAAAGCAGCATCTTAAAAAGAAGCACTCAAGAGAAAGAAGTGGATTTAAAGATCATGTTTCTGTCTTTTGTCCCACCATTCCCGCTCACTCTTAAAGAGTGCTTCTGACACAGCCAAATGCCATTAAAGGGCTCGCACAAGACAAAAAGCATTTCCCTTTCAACTTCCCCTCTTTATTGCATACAGGAACACAACTTCCTGTCATGCATGTGCACACAAACACACACGCTTCTTTCAGTATTGGATTAACCCATCTCTATTCCATAAAAAAACACAACACCCTCACACCAGCTCCGTTTAAAGTGTCTCTGCACTAACAGCCTCTCCCACTCCCCTTCCTAATATCTGTGGGTCTCAGTACCTCAAGCAGCCAGCAGTGTTGGTAAGCGCCGTCTCCCATTCCAGGTGCCGGGGCTTGCAGCTCTCCTCTCCTCCTTCATTCCCTCTCTCCCAGCCTGAGTGCGGCACCATCACTTCATCAGACAGGGCGTGCAGCGCATGGTCCACAATCTCCATCTTCACCGAGTCGTGAGATGACAGGTTCCACAGAGTCCCTGGGAGAGGAAGAGCGACTAGTCACTACGACTGCAATCTTTTTAAAACTAAGGATTCTGCCATCACTGCAGGGTCCACCAAGCGTCTACCTGTAATGGTATCTGTCAGATCCTGATCTCTGGTCTTCCTCAGCAGACGCACCAAGGCGGGGATGCCATCGCAGTTCTTGATGGCAATTTTATTGTCAGGGTCTCGTCCGTACGAGATGTTCTTCAGAGCGCCACAGGCCGAGTGATGCACCTCCTTCTTTGGGTTGTCTAACATGGACACCAGCGCGGGAATGCCCTTCAGGCGCCTTACTTCTGATTTGACCTACACATGGGATAAGAGATCCAGTAAGCAAGCAAGTCGATGAGGGACACCAAATATTCTCCAAATATGGGTGTTTGTAATATCTAATAGAGCTGATGAAAATATTCCATCAGAATACAGACATTTGCACATGATTTATCAATGAATTTAACAGCACTGGCGAAACAGCAGATCCATTTTACAGTCAGCTAGTCAGGACTGTGAATAACACTGAAGCTTGTTAGCCTTATAAAAAAGAACTGATAATACACACAATTAGCATGCAATAGGTACAGTATTTTCTTATTACCCATTTTTATTGTCCTGTAGTAAAGACTTAATGTCAGGTGATCAAAGGCAGTTATCGATCATCAGAAAATTCTGATGACACTACAGACATGATGCACAATTCTCCAATTCTGTTACCCTGATTTTCTAATACTAGACAAACCAGTCTGGTGTTATTGCACGTCTTTGGGTGTAGGCATGTACCTTATCATTTTTAAATGTGAGATGTTGAAGATAAGCAGCAGCATTGCTCCTGACTGGATCTAGACGATAGTTGAGCATAGCAATGACCTCAGGCAGTTCAGGCTGCCTCCATGTTGTTGGAACTGGGCCTTTACGCAGTGTGCTGTCCAGTGACGCCATGCTTCCCCTTTCACCCTGAGCCAGAGGAGCTCCGACTCCAAAATAAAGCATATCCCCTGCTCCACTCATATCCCCATCAAGAGTACCCTCATAGGATCTACACACACAGAAATTAATTATAGCAAAACAGATTCAAGTACACACATGGACAGCAGTACCATAAACACTTCTCAGCGCGTACACAAACACGTCTGGTGCACTAACCCAGTCCTGCGTGGAGGTGGAGCATGATGTCCTAGCCGGGGCATGGTGCTGTAGTGCATAGGGATGCCCATACCATAATCAGGCTCATCGTATCCCAGACTCCTCTGGTCATCCTCCAGGCCATAGGGCTCTGCAACAAATCGTTGCATGCTTGATATCTCCATGGCGCTGCCCAGGCGCCCCACCTGGGGCTGGGCGGCATATGGGTCCAGCTGGGGTCTGCTGTGCACACGGTAGCCTGGGTCCAAAGTTCGGTAGCCATCCACAGGCCTGGAAAAAGATTCAGAGATAAGAGAGATGTTTTAAAAACATGAAAAAGAAAAAAAACATTAAACATACCAAGGACAAGTGCTTTTGGTTTCCATAAACGCTGCATCGTTGAGTTTTCAATAACACAACCCTAATATGGTTTACCCTTTCCTTAATGCATAGTTGTGAGACTGCAACATCATGACACACACATACCTGTAGCGATCATCCATGCGAGCCCCTCGGTTGAGGCTAGCATAGGTTTCAGAGGGCGGGCCACTGCGGTAGTCATCATATCCCCCTGGTGGCCCATAGACATAATTTCGAGGGACTGTAGCTGTTGGGTAGTCCATGTGTACTGGCTGCCTGTACACCCGCTCTATCGGGGCATTATAACCACTCATACCAGTGACAGAACCAGTGCCATCCAGAGAGAGTGTGTCAGAGACTGAGGGGATAACTGTGCGAGTGGTTGTGGTCTTCGTGACTTTCTTGACCTGAAAGTCAAAAACAGACAAAGTCTGTCAAAATTAAGACTAACAGTTACCTAAACTACTACTACTTGTTTTTTGTTACTTTAAAGTGTTCTGATTTAATATGATAAAGTGCCTTGTCCAAAATACAGATATTATCACCAATATTGTAACGATTATCTAAGAAAACACACTAATCTTTATTCAGAGACCACAAACAAAACTGATACAGATTTGAAACTGCATAAACAATAAGGCTTACTGTGGTCTCAGTGCGGCGTGTGGTACCGTCTTCATTAGTTTCAACAGAAATGACTGGTAATGACTCCTGGGGTTCTTCCTCCACTGTGACTGTCTCCTCGACAAGGTGACTTGGGTCCAACATCCTGTACTGTAAGGGGCACACAAACCATTGTGAGATACAACTATATGCTGAAGTGTTTCCTGTCTTATAAAATCCACCACAAATACACACAAACACACGCACCCCTACCTGTGTCCCGTTGATGTATCCCTCGTTTATTTTGAGCCGATCTAACTCTGCATCACCAGGAATACGCCCGTTCTAGAGAAATGGAGAGAGCAGGGAGAGACTGCTCAATATTAAGTTAAAAGAAAAACAATTTAAGTATGTGGGAAGCCATGAGCAATTAGAGTTAAGAGACGTTAGCCTAAGCGCGCGCACACACACACACACACACAGTATAATGGTAGGGGCATTACAGTGGCCAGTATTCAGGCCACTGAACTATTTCTAACATTCAGAGCACCAGCAGGATGTCATTATATCAGCTTTAAATAAAAAAAAAAAATTAAAAAAAACACGCACACACTCGAACTTGGAAAGGGGATCAAGGATACATCTGTGGAAATGCATGATGTTAAAAATCATGAAGTCCATTAAATGAATGCGTGAATGACAAAAATGAGAAGAGAAAGGACAATGGCTTCTGGAAAATCTCATTCATGCAACAACGCAATGATGTCATGCAACACCACAAAAATGAACACAGCAAAAGAACAGAATTGTCATTCCATCCCACAGAGGGAGCTAGTGAGCTGGAAATGGGTCTAGGTGGGGCCCAGGCTTGTGAGAACCTGTCAGCAGGTAGGTCCCGAGCCTGCTTTACAGTTTAGTACCCGCACAACTATGTCAACTGAGAAAGATAAGACAGATCAGGGCATTCCAAAACCACTGCCTGCACAGTCTCCTTCTTTAAAGTGTGCGCCGGCGTTGCTCTGCTTCTGTGTGCTTTTAAACCCAGAGAGAGAAAAGCGCAGTGACTGACAAACAGCACAGAGAACTACTGATCTCTCACACACAAAGCAGATAAATCCCATTAAAAAGACTCGTCAACATTTGCCATTTTAAGCTGACAGAAAACAGACCAGAAGTTCATAACTGTAAAATGATGTTGAGTAACTTCCGGCGCAGGTCAAAGCTCTCTGTCTCACTGACTGAACCAGTTCCTTATCTGGTTTTTAACCACAGTGCCATTACAGCTTTTAGGGGAAATCTTCCCACATTGGCCTCAATCAACATTCAAGGATTTTGCCTGAACATGCTGCACCACTAAACTATAATAAGTCTTACTACAGTGAAAGCAAGAGGAGTCATTCTCTTTTCACATAGGTGATGAAATGCTTCACATTTCATATACTAACAGTAGAGAGAAATATTTCAAATATGTTAGATACAACGTCTAGAAAGATCTACAAGACTTCCACTGCTGCCGTTCAACCCTGAGTATTTATACTAAGTTGTAATGAACTTTGAGCAAACACGGAGCTATTAAAAAAAAGAAAATAGTGTGATATGGTTGGCTTAAACACTCCTTTCAGACATGTTACAAACCTACACATGATTTTTAAAAACTGTCTGTGCCTGTGTGGATCCCCAATTACTTTAATTCTCTGTACATCATTTGAGCTGGTTGACTAATATCTGGTACGAGTCCAAATATCCATTTTTAAGAGCACTGGTGGTTAATGATTTAAACTATTGTCTCCAAAATCTCTTCCTTTACAAAGATATCAGTTTCACAGCTTCACACTTAAATCCAGCAACAATATTTCAAATAGAGTAAAGGTTAAACTCTAGCACTGTTACAGCTGCAGCTCCAGTTGTTAATGAGGTCTGTTCTCTCATAAATAAACAGTGCACAGCCATTGTTTATTGGTTTAATAAATTCTTTTGATAACGTGGATCACTCCCTGCTGTTGGAGAAACTTTCATCCGTAGTTTTGACCAGACGGCTTTTAAGTTACAAAAGGATTACAGTACGAACTCTGTGTGCACTTGTGGATAAAAGTAGAATCAGTTTTGTTGTGATTATTACTAAGAGCTGTTCCACAGGGCTATGTTCTGGGAATGTTATGCATGTTATCTATGTTACGTTTCAAATTCATAGTGTACATGTATGCTTTGAATAAACTGACACACATTCGTGTGGAGATGATGTGACGTTTAAGTTCACGTTTCGGCTTTTACCACGGAAACATTCAAGAATAAAATATCTAATAACTGAAAGGTCTTACCATTTACACCAGTCCCTATAGATCAGTTTCATAGAGTGATGTGTTTTGACTGGATGGACAGGATGCATACTGATGATCATCACTGTGACACCTTAGAGAAGAGTATGTTGCAAGTATGTTGCAACATCTTACTTTTGGTGCAAGACTATCAAGGAAAATATCTATAAATATTTTCTTCTGCTCGTCTTCTTGACCTTCTTGTAATTCATCACACAGACACACTTAATTATTTTCTTATTATAGTCTCTTTTTACAGCTATCAACATGCAGCGCTCTTCTAAAAATGAGACACTAGTCTAAATGGGGCTTCTGTGCATAATTACTGTAAGCAATAGTGAATAAAAGCTTCCACAGTCAAATTTATAGTCTGGATTAACAGATTTTAAATGCATCTGAAACAAAAAAAAATGACAAAAAAAATCTAGTTTAAAATAAACTACTAAATGTTACGAATCACTACATATTCCTCAGAAAGAAAAAATATAATAAAAAAAAACACAAAACATTATATATTTTGCTACAATAGTATCACTATGAAAGCAAAGAGTATAAAGGCAAGTCAGGTACTCAGTCTCTAATCACACACCAGCTGTACAGTCTCCAAAGGAAAATAATTATATGAAATCAGATGCAAAGCAGCACATCCACAAAGCCCAGCTGTAGCTCCTGAAGGCCAGCTGCATTATGAAGCCATTAGCCTTTATGTGGTCTTCATTTTCTTTATAAGAAAGCTATCTATAATTCTAACCCTACTCAACACCCTTTGTCAACAATTGAGTACCACTGAAATCTGTTTTGCCTCTAATCAGTCACGGTGTTTACTTAAAGAAAAGAACCGTGGTCAGGTCACAAAGGTGCCAAAGCACTAGGATATAGCAAAGACCTGTTTCAATTATAAAACGGCACATGCATGCAGTTTCATAATGTTACCGTGTATCACGTTTTCTCAAATACATTCACACAAAAAAAAATCTGTGCTGGTCCAGGAAAATATTTTGTGAAGTTAGTCACCTGCATTGAGCTTACACTTAGACATGACATTTTTCATTCATGTAAAACATACAAGCATGCATTTTAAAGACAACAGGGATGCGTGTATTGGGGATGGAGCAGCAGCATGCATGAGGGACATATTAAAAAAAATCATCCAGATTTACGGTATGACATTTTCTCCAAGAAAACGTGATGATGCAAAGACTAGGTAAATGATGAAGATGCCTCAAGGGAGGATGAAGGGGATAGTTGTGTGCTTGATGGCAAATGGGATCAGGAGGCAAATAATGCAAACAGAAGGGATGATGTTATAAAACAAATGAGAAAAGTAATGGGTGAGGTGAGTCACCATGCACTGAAAGGGTAATGATGCAGCCGATATGACAACACGAGATGACGGTCGCCGGACGCTCACGCAAGGCAAATACACATGAGGTGGGGTGGGGCGCAGGCTTATGAAGAGGATGAAAAGGGGTGTCGGTACGGCACAATGACTTGTGACCTCTGCAGGCAGACGACTGGTGGGAGGAGGTGTTACCTGCAGCGTGGGGAGGGGGCGGGGCAAGGTGCCGGATGGCCCCACGCTCCTCCTCTCCTCCTCGAGAGCTCGAGTCAGACGCTCAAACTGCATCTCCTGCTCGCGCACGGACGCCAGGAGAGACGCGGCATTCTCACACTGCTCCATACACACTGAGAGAGAAGACAAAGCGTTACACACACGCAGCTGCACACACTCTGAGAACGAGTGCATGGCACACACAACGTTCACAGTTCTTCTCAGCATTTCAGGACACCATCAAACATGTCTGAATCAAAGGAACAAGTTGAAAAAAAAAAACATTCCCATAGTACACTACACTCAAACCTCACACACACACAGTTACAGGGTTACAGCTTAGTTTCACAAAAGCATCGCAGTATAAAGGGCTGGTAAGTGTAGCACAGCTTCAGCAGCAATTAAGCAGCCATGTAGGTGTGGCAACTATAAATCACATCACAACAAGAATTTCTGGATATGCAGTGTACATCCACTTAGTTACAGCTAGACTTGTGTCATACTGATTACTGAATGCTTGTGAGTTCCTAGTTTCCATAATCAAGATAAAAGAATTGATCATCCATAAACGATAATCTAAAGACAGGAATACGACATTTTACCATTTGTGGCTTAACAAAAGTAGAAGAGGGTTTAATATTACCAGCTGTGAAGTCATGAACTGTTTGCTGGTAGCAGCCATCACAAAAAAATAAGCTGTGTAGTGAATTATTAGGTGATTCCACAGTATCGCACAGTAAGCAGGAAAACAAAATTTACAGTTTTCAATAGAGTTCTTTTACAAATTGGCTGTCTAATGTTCATGAGCTCAGCGTGATTGATCAGGTGATCAACTACACTGGTATATACATATAAGCCAATGTAGTTGAAAACATTACAATTATCACTACAAAAATTTATTTAAAATCTTAAGTCCCATCATGTAATTATAAATCAACTTAATCTTTTTTTTTTTTTACCATTTTGGCAGCATAACTAAAAACAGTTAATGTATTTGTTTACTATCAGCCAAGTCAAACATACATTGCTAAATGTTATTTCATATTAATGAACCCAAACATTTCTTCGCTTAACTCTTAGCCAAGAAAGACACTGGGCTTCCTGAGATCTCCCAATCATTAGGGAGAAAATACCTACTTTTTTTGCCATATTTTTGATTAACAACCCATACTAGATTACCTAACGTTAACTTGGAGAGCTAGGCAAAATACAAAGGTCGGCAGGCCGGGTAATATAACATTCAGAGTAAACATCACTAGCCATTCATGACAATGTAACATATATAAACTCGTTCATTCATTATATGACACAAGCTTTGTTCCAGCTAAACATTAGCATTAAATAATACATTTGTAGGCTGCAGATAAACAATTCCGACACAAAAAATGGAGGGAAAATTACACATTCAGTACAAACATAACTTTAAAAAAGGAGTGATCTATGGTGTCAGTCAGTGATGTTAAAACCACCACTACATAACCACATGATTCCTAAGAAAAGCATATTTAACATGTTAGCATGGCATATTCATCTAAACTAGATCTTGACCTGCTGTATTTTAACCTGGATGGCTGGAAAAAAAATACCTTAAAATGAAATTAATTAGCCACCCAAACAAAAAAACTAACAAAGAATCCAAAACTGTGGAGAAAACCAAGACAGGCAGTGACAAAACCTTCAAGATAAAAGAAAGACACCGGCAAGTGAACAAAGGCTCACTCTATACAAGTGACAGGAAACCAGACTGGTTTCTGGAAGAATGATTAAGATTTGTGCAAGAGAATGAGACAAAAGAGAGCTATCATGTACAGGCAGGCATAATCAGCTCAGACACAACATTAAACCAACCAAGGTCCTGTAATATCATATCACAAACCTACAGAAAACCTGTATTGGAACCATAAAGCGTAGCTCGCTATTAAAAAGGCTTCTGAGTCGGCGCACCATAGCAATGGGTAACAACTACAAACTGAAATTAACATTTACTGTCTGCAAAGCTCTGCTATATGGCCTATTAAAGGATGTCAGTTTGAACACTGCTGAGCATTTTATCCATCAAGTCTACAGTATTGCTCTCAGAGGGGTTGAATAAACACACTCAGTGCACTTTCGCTTTGGCTACATGATGCTCCTATCTCCTTGCTCCCTGACATGCTTTCGATTTTGACATCCGAGCAATCATCTTGTCCAAGGACGCATACTTTTATTTTGCTATGAACAAGTGCGTTCGACATTTAGTGAAAGGAAAGGATTTGCTATAAAGCATCTTCATTCTACAAAGTCCACGTCCCAGAAACAAGTAACTTCCCTTTTCCTTTCCCCAACTTCATCAATAATGACTGAGACTGAACGTAGCTAGTAAAGTTTACAAATTTATATATTTTGGACAGGATGTCTTCAAGTATTCATAATTACCATTATATATTTTTGGGTCTATGTGTGGTCAGTCATTTTTAATTCCCTGTTACAGTGGCTAAAGACCTCAGCGAAAGCTGGAATGCTAAATCAGCTAAAACGATGCCTGATGATTCCCTCTAAAATAATATTACATGGGGGAAAAAAAATATGCATGACAGGAACAGGCATGGCCATTAATTATGCCAATATATGGCAAGGTACCAACATAAAGCAATGAACTACTGGTATGCATTCATCTGGCTAAAATAAATGAAATACAAATACAGTATGCAATTTTTTTTACTTTTGGCTACCACAGAATATTACATACAGGATTACTGATTCGTAAACACAAAACTATAAGCTGTGTAGCATGTCCAGTGTAAAACACAAAGCTGCCCAACAAGCACTTCAGGCATGATTCAGGCTCCAGATTTAAACCCAGAACACACAGCTTTTCAGCAGAGTGCTGACATTTCACTCTCTCAATGTAAAAATAAATGACTATGCTGATCTGCACTTGCTCATTAGCACCAGTTAACGGAGAGGAGCTATGGAGCTGGGTGCGAATGGCAGGTGAGAAGAATCCATGCTGTGGAGCTCTATTCTAGGCTCAGAGCAGCAAAGAGATTTACGTCAGGAGAACAAAAGATGACAAGCTCTGAATTTATACACTTTTGGAAAATGTTCCCTCTAATTACCTAGCGGAACTGGTTATCATCATATATGAGCTAACCATGCCACTTTAAATACATAATCATTTTTTTTATCAAGAGACAGAACGTCAAGAGGATGTTATGTGTGTAATATGGCCTTGGCTTGTACAATCTGGGGGTAGTTAAAGATTTCATCTTCGCTAGTATCATGTTTCAGGGTCTGTATGTTGAAATATATAACCACAAGAAGGATGATTTCTTTACCTGTACTATGAATAACATTAAGAGTCGAGAACCTCCAACCAACCAAAGTACGCTACTGCTGAGTGCTGAATCTAGAACCAACATATTATACCAATGAGAACACCAAACTATCCTTTCAATTCAAAGCTAACTTATATATATATATATATATATATATATATATATATAAGTATATACACACACACACACACACACACACACACACACACACACACACACACA
>JAOVVH010000048.1:24269549-24281179 GCA_028566435.1 Scorpiodoras heckelii | reverse complement strand
ACTCTAAATTGCCCGTAGGTGTGAATGTGTGCATGAGTGTGTGTTGGCCATGCGATGGACTGGCGACCTGTCCATGGCGTACCCGGCCTTCGCCCGACGACGCTGGGATTGGCTCCAGCCCCCCCCCGTGACCCCGACCAGTTTATATTTTATACAACTTCTCAATTTGTGCATAGAGACAATAAATGGACATATTATAAATAAAATAAACAATTTGTCAACTTTTAATAAATTGGCATTGAAACTACTTATTATCCATTTTAAAGACTTGCTTTTTCTATCCTAATCTTATAACTTTATTATGTTATTCTCTCTCGGCACTTGTTTATGGAGTAAAAAGTAGCCTTGTTTAGTTAAAAAGTCTCAGCGTGGACCTCTAATATCCGGCAGAGTAACACAGAAGATCATCAGGATGTCAGTAATCTTGTAATGGGATCTTAATGCTGTTTCAACAACATGGGGACACTTAATGAATTGCTCTCGGAAATGGACTTTGTACTTTGACATCAACGTTTTACGAAACTGAAGTTTATGTAGGGGATTATTAGCCACAGGCTATGCGTTAAAAACCCACAGGACCAGTGATTTTTACACTGGTTTACAAATAGCCACCCCGTTCTTAATGTCTTTACACTGTGTCCATTTTTGTGTGCCTGAGAATTTGAGTGGTGTAATGCTGCTAATTTCATTCCTGGCAAGATTTGCATAGAAAGAATCATTTCAAATCAGTGATGCAAACGCACATACTAATACGAAAAGCCCAGTTTTCACTTTCACCGTCTTTAATTCTTTAGCCCTATAAGCCAGCTTTTGAATAAAGCAGTACTTGTGAAGAAGAAAAAAGCATGTTGTTTGATGAGAAGGATATAAATTGTTGCCGTCACACAGCTCCAAGGTTCCTGGTTCGATCCTGAGCTCATGTTCTCCCCATATCCATGCGTTTCCTCTGAGTTCTCTGGTTTCCTCCGACCATCCAAAAACATGATGTAGGTGGATTGGCTATATAAATGTGTGTGCACTGTGTTCTGCGATGGCCTGCTTACATTCAGGGTGTAATCTCACATCATGATCAGTGTTCCTGGGATAGACCAGCATGACTCAGATCAGGACAGAGGTTACTGAAGAGGAACAAAAGAATGAATTTATTAATAAAAATTAATCCAGATAGGACAAGTACATACAGTTGAACTTTTACAAATATAGCTCCCCCCGCAAACAAGATACTGATCTCACCTCGGCCTTAGTTTAATCACAAAACCAAATACTAAAATACTTGGCTCATATGACTGCCAAGCCTCTAGGGGTAAGCTGCGAAAGCTCCCTTTTGCTCCCATCCAACCAGAGACGAATATCACCAGCGAAGATTTATGCTTTTTTTGGCCAGGCTTTAGCGTCACGTCCTGCTGCTGAAAATAGACTGAAAATAGTGAGACACTCATGAGGGCACTCAAATGAGCTGCTGCCTCAATCCTTTTAGCCAGGAGATCCAAAACATATTAAGGTAGCACCTATTTTAGAGAAGAACATCTGCGGCTGTGTGTTGCACAACTATTTTCGGGCTTGTGGAAAAGACAAGCTCAGAATGAAGTATAAAAGCAAGTCTTGTAATTTAGCTGGACGCTGCTGTTTTAGCATAAATGCCCCTGCTTAAAGCCCCCCACCCCACCACCTAGCTTCACTCATGGCCCTGGGCAGAACCTAAAAGTCCCAGTGGATGGGCTCGTCCTGGCTCAAGCCTTTTGCTCTAATGGACGTAATGGCTGTTTGTCGTCCTCAGTGTTCTTCCTGCTGCACTTACTGCAGTGAGGAATGCTGTGTGAGCGGCACGGGAGGGGCTGACAGTGATGAGAGGAAGGGGAGAGAGAGAGAGAGAGAGAGAGAGAGAGAGAGAGAGAGAGAGAGAGAGAGAGAGAGAGACGGGTGAGTGAAGAAACAGAGCACCCACACACTGAAGCACTCGGTTTCTCTTCTTCCAGACATGGAGCATGCCTGTGAGTGCTTAATTTCATATACATGTGGGTGTGTGTGCATGCATGTGTGCATGTGTGGTTATACCAGTAGGTGTAGTTCATAAAGTTTGCTATTCTAATGAGTTGAAATAAAGTGCCAGGATGTTATCCGATATGACTCCGTGTTGAATCCTACAGTATCTGGGTTTGTTTGATTTTCACCTGAATATCAAACAAGCATAATGTTCTGCTGCACTGAATAAACAGTGATGAAAAGCAACAATATTAGACATTCGAGTCCGGTTATACTTCATCATATGACGTGATCTGAGGGGGTTGTTGTACTTATTTTCATGCCACAAGCCTGTTAGTCTTTACTTTGTCTGTAGCTTAGTCAAACTACAGAATTGCCATATAATTAGTGTCAGCACTGAGGGACAAATGTTTCCTAAGATATAGCATATGTTTCCTCTTGTATTCATTGTATTCATTCATTGAACCTAATGAGTGCACACATGCATGCTAATTGGTGTCTGCATGTTTGTGTATAGCTGTTCTGATTGGCTTGTTCGTCGGGCTTTAACATGAGCACTTGTCCTCCACTCTGTGATGAATCTGCATGGACTGAGCAGGCATGTGGAGAGTCTCCGTCTGGTATATTTGCAACCCAAATCCATTGATTTGTAAAATCCAAAAGAGGATTTCAGTATTTGCATATCCATCAGTGTGCCAGGGCGTCTCTATACAGCATGCTAGTCAAGACAACAGTTCCAGCTTTTTTGCGTTTTTGGAGACCATTAAAGCACAATGAGGACCATAATCCAGTAAATCTCCTGTGACCAAGTCTGAAAAGTGTAATGCAGAGTAAATATATATAGCTTTGACTGCAAACATGATGAATAGTGAGACTGCCGAGTGAGATTTGAAATTCAGATAGTTGAGATGCTGGTTTATTACGGATGTTACTTCTTTTTACACTGCATGTCAGAGGTTCACATTTCAGCTCTTCCACCTAGCTCACACACATTTTCAGCCCTTATTATAGTCATTGTTCTACAGCCTCTTATTATCCGACTCAGTTGTGCTGGGAAGAGAATAAATGTGTGTGTGAGCTATTTGCGGTCCTCAAAAGTATAAGTATAATCCTCTGCTGTACCTGATGATCACTCTATTTTATCCAATTTTACACTGCACAAGTTTGAGTGAATGGTTTAGGAATGTTATTTTAGGATATTAGTTTTACATACTGTAATTTAAGTTCAGTCAGGTCTCTAGGGATGGTTCGTGTTTCATATACATGCCTTCAAAATACATATTTGAAATACAAAATATTGTGGTCAGGATGGAATAAAAATGATGTTGTGACATCATGTAAATTGACACTTAGGAGTCCATTTTAAAGCAGACACTCACACTAAAGCTCTCCTACAGCTAGAATGTCTCTCCTGTACCAAATATTAATGAAAGTCTTCAGAGATCAATGTGAAAACAACAATGATGTAAAGCATTTCACATGTCCTTTATTAAGCAAATCAATCCTTTAGAAATTTGTTTGTGACTAGATGTTATTTGATTTTATACAAATGAAAGACATGAGTCAAGTTATGGACGGCATCCAACATCCTAGACATTACTTCAAGCTTTGCACAAATCGAGTTGTGTGACTGCTATGAATTTGGATGCGTGGGAACATTCAGTGATGCTCAGGTCGTTTTTGCCAGTCTAAGACAAGTTTCAAGTCTTTGAAGGGCAAGTCTAAGTCAAGTCTCTGGTCACAAGTCTAAGTCAAGTCTCAATGTTGTGCATGAATCCCAAATCTCAAATCCGAGTAGAGTCTCGAGTCTTTCGAGGATGAGTCTCAAGTCAAGACTGAAGTCACTGTGCGTGCCACTTAAGTGCATCCAAGTCACAAACTTGAGTCCCCATCTGCGAGACCATGTTTTTCAATCAGCAATAGTTTTCACTAGCTGGTGTGCTGGATACTAGCTAGCAGGAAAAGTCGCTATGTTAACCTCTCACGAATACATGAAAAAGATGGCAGCGAATTAGCACGGTGTGGTACCCCAATACTGATAATCCCAATAAAACCAAAGAACCAGTATAAATGACCCTCTGCCGATTTAGTACATATACCTTTAGTGTGATTGCTGAAGGGTACCTGATTTCATATTCAAACTGAATTGTATGTCTTTATGTCTAAAATACAATCTACTCTGCTTTATTTTACTTATCTGTTTGTTTGTTTTTTTTTACTTATTACCGAATTTTCTCCCATTTTGGTCATTTTGCCAAAATTCCTCCTAGAAGCTAGCTTTTCAGAAGACAGCTACTAACCAGGGACTGTATAGGCTAGCACCTGCTTCCTAAAAGACACGTGAAGCATCGTCATAGCTTATATTCAGCCAAAATTTGCTGTTGTCGATGAGATCAACAGGGGGACTGACAGTACACCGTCTCTCTCAGCTAGAGAGCAGCAACATTTTTTCACACACAGCACGATTTTGTTTTCTGTAACTCCTATCTAAAAATAGCGGTGGTATTGTCAAGATCTGAACTTGTGATCTTTTATTTCACTTTTATTTTATATTAAGTTGACAAGTACAACATTTAGTAAATGTTCTTATCAGAAGTAAATTATTGAAAAACATATCATCATATTAGTACAGATAAGCCAAGGTGCAGGAATTCCATCATGATATACCAACTGCTCAGAGACTTCATCAACTCTTCACTGCCGGACTCCATGGACTCACTACAGTTTGCATACTGCCCCAAACGCTCAACAGATTATTCCATCACACATCTACTCCACGCAACACTGACTCACCTGGACACAAGAGGGGTAACTATATTAAAATGCTGTTTGCTGACTACAGCTGACTCAGCTTTTAACACTATTATCCCCTTCAAATTCACCACCAAGCTGGAGGATCTGGGACTTTATCCGTCCCTGTGTCACTGGATCTCGAACTTCTTGACAAACCGCAAGCAGTGCAGGTAGGCAAACATGTTTCACCTACACTCACCCTCAGCACTGGGGCCCCTCAGGGTTGTGTCCTGAGCCCCCTGCTGTACTCACTGTATGCTTATGACTGTGTGGCCACTTCCAGCTCTACCACCATTATCAAGTTTTCTGACAACACATTCATGGTGGGCCTGATCTCTGACAACCATGAGAGGGCCAACCTGGAAGAGATTAAACACCTGGAGCACTGGTGCCAGAATAGCAATCTCCTCCTTAATGTCAACAAGACAAAGGAGCTGATAGTGGACTGCAGCAAGAAGCAGGAGTGGAGCTACCACCCTGTCAGTATCAACGGAGCTACAGTGGAAAGTGTAGACAGTTTCAAGTACCTGGGATTTCACATCTTGCAGGACCTCTCATGGTCTTTCCCCATCAACTCCCTGGCAAAGAAGTCCCATCACCATCTCTACCACCTCAGATGTCTAAGGGACTTCAGACTGCCCTCCAAGGTGCTGCAAAACTTATACACCTGCACCATCAAAAGGATATTGACAGGGATTACAGACGGGCTCTCCAGAGGGTGGTGCACTCAGCTGAGTGTATCATTCAGACCAAACTTCCTGACCTGCTGACCATCTACAACAAGCATTGCTGGACCAATGCCAGGATGATCTTGAAAGAAAGCACTTTCAGTCAAGGAAGCACTTTCAGTCCCTGAAAGCAAACACAGAAAGGATGAAGAGGAGCGTCTACCTGCAGGCCATTCAGGCTTTCAACCAGGACACTAACTAGGACTAACTCTCACATATACCTCACACATAGGATCTTGCACTGGTCACTCAACACTCAATATAGATTATTATATTTAGCTGCTGTTCATTACACAGCATTAAGTTGCACGCCACTCTCCTACAAAATTTGCACACCTATCTTATTACATTCTGTATACACCGATCAGCCATAACATTAAAACCCACCTGCCTAATATTGTGTGGGTCCCCCTTGTGCCAATATATCTGCTCTGACCCATCAAGGCATGGACTCCACAAAACCATTGATGATGTGCTGTGGTATCTGGCACCAAGATATCAGCAGCAGATCCTTTAAGTCTTGTAAATTCCATGCTTGGGGCTCCATGGATTGGATTTGTTTGTACAGTACATTCCATAGATGTTTGATCGGATTGAGATCTGGGATTTGGAGGCCAAGTCAACACCTTGAACCCTTTGTCATGCTTCTCAATTCATTCCTGAACAATGTATGCAGTGTTATCCTGCTGAAAGAGGCCACTGCCATTAGGGAATACCATTGCAATGAAAGGGTTTACTTGGTCTGAAGCAATGTTTAGGTAGGTGGTACATGTCAAAGTAACATCCACAATAATTCCAGGACCCAAGTTTTCCCACTCGAACATTGCCCGGAGCAACACACTGCCTCCACCAGATTGCCTTCTTCCCATAGGACCTCCTGGTGCCATCTCTTCCTGAGGTAATTGAAATACAAGCACCCGACCATCCACATGATGGAAAAGAATACATGATTTATCAGATGAGGACACCTTCTTCCATTGCTCCATGGTCCAGTTCTGATGCTCAGTTGCTTATTGTAAGTTTTTTCAGTGGTGTACAGGGTTCACCATGGGCAGTCCAATTGGCCTGCAACTGACACCTTTCTATCATAACCAGCATTAAACTTTTCAGCAATTTCTGCTATAGTAGCTCTTCTGTAGGATCGGACCAGACAGGCTAGCCTTTAATCCCCATGCACATCAGTGAGCCTTGGCTGCCCATGACAATGTCGCTGGTTCACTTGTTGCCCCTTCTTTGGACTGCTTTTAGTGGGTACTAACCATTGCATACAAGGAACACCCCACCAGACCTGCAGTTTTGGAGAATCTCTGACCCAGCTGTATAGCCATCACAATTTGGCCCTTGTCAAAGTTGCTCAGTTCCTTACGCCTGCCCATTTTTCTTGCTTCCAACACATCAACTTTGTGTACTCACTGTTATTCACTGCCTAATATATCCCACCCCTTTACAGGTGCCATGGTAATGTTAATGGTAGTGGAGATACTTATCTTTATTTTAATCTTGCTCTGATCCTTATATTCCATACATTCCACCCTTTTAATATTTCAAGAGATTGAACAGTTATCAAAGCATTTCACTACTAGTCATACTGTGTATGATTATGTATGTGACAAATAGACTTTGAACTTGAACTTGAATATAACCCTGTTAGAGTGGAGGCAGACTGAAGTTAGTCCCAGCTGCTAGAATGGCATACAAGTCTTTTGAATGCTTTTCTTTCTTTGTATACATTCACTGCTTACATAAGTGTTTAGTGAAGAGGTGGGTTCTGAGTCTTTACTTGAAGACAGCCAGTGACTCAGCTCTTCGGACAGACAGGTGAAGCTCATTCCACCACATTGTTCCCATTTCTGAGAATAGTCTTGAGGGATGGTAGGTCAAGTTATGCTTGGGGCTAGAAGGGAATGTGGTATGTTGTAGGTTTCATTAGTGTCATAGGTGGAAACTTGTTCATTTTTGTCCTCACAGACAAGTGTCTGTGTTTTAACTTTCTACAGGAAGACAGCAATGCGATGGTCATGGGTGAAATTTGTTTGATTGAAACTGATGCACGGAGCTGCAAGGGCTGTTTGGCAAGCAGGAGAAGCCACTGGCAGGAGTTCAATCTCGTGGTGACATGAGATTTACCAAGCACCTAAGTGTCCTCTGTGGGAAGGAACAGCCAGATCCTGCTGATGCTGTAAAGAGGAAACCTGCATCACTCAGTCAGGCTAGCAACATGAGCAGAGAATGATAGCTGGTTGTCCTGAATAACACAAAGATCTCATACATAGTTAGAGGGATCAGAGCATTTCCAGGGAGATGAAATTATCTTGATGTAGGCAGGTATCTTCAAGTAGACACAGCAGCTCCATTTTGTGTTAAGCGGTGAACTGCCATCCATAATTAGATGAACATAACATGAATCGGCATGTAGAGATCTGAACAGAAAAATGAGAGTCTGAGAGAGGAAAAGAAAAGATGAGTTGAGTGTTATTCGCCTAATTGTGGCATGAAAAGATGCAAGGCTCTTAACTTACTGGACATATAATGAAAATATAAGAGGACAAACAACTAAGCCTTGTGGGACTCCATGAAGCATAATATTTTGCATTATGTATGACTTTACTATATTGTTACCGATCCATGAGTATTTAAATGAATGTTGCATGCATCCACTTTATTAAGAACACCTGTACACTTGCACCTTTATGCAATTATCAAATCAGCCAATCATGGGGAAAGAGCACAATGCATTAAATCATACAGGTCAAGCGCTTCAAGTATTGTTCATTAGAAGATTGCCTGGTCTTTTTGAATCAACTACCTGGTGTAGATGTGCCTGTGCCCACTGTAGTCTTGGATTTTCTGTTCTTTGCTGACAGGAGTGGAACCTGATGTGGTCTTCTGCTGTTGTAGTCCATCCACCTCCACCTCCAAATTCATTGTGTTGTGTGATTTGAGATTATTCTCTGATGATCTCTGAGGTTCTAAAGAGTGGTTATTAGAGTTTGCTCAAACTAGTTTGGCCATTCTCCTCTCACCTCTCTAATAAACAAGTCACTTCTGCTTGTGGAACTGCTGCTGACAGGATGGTTCTGGTGTTTCACACCATTGTGTGAATGCATGAAATTCTTAGGGGATCAGCAGTTTTTAAAAGACCTCACACTCCTTTTGCATGAACAACCTTGCAGCAGTCTCTAAAATCACAATTGTTTGCATGTTAAAAACACTGTGATCCAAAACTACTTAATGTTATGATGTTGGTCTTGTGGTTCCTGGAAGTAATATCTGCTCTTCCTGTCCAATAGCAAACAAACTTATCTCAGAAAGACAGATTTGTTTCCTACATCCAGTAGCTCCACACACACAAAACATTCACTACAATTTCAGCTGCAGGATGTGTTCTGGCTATGACGTTCTTGGCTATAAAGCTGATGCACACATTTTGCAGATAAGATCAGCTGTATCTTTGGATTTTATCTGGTCCCAACTGTCTCTAAATAAAAAAGAAGTCAATGACCATATCCATTCTAGGTTTGTGGTGATTAAGGAGCCTATCCAGGGAACACTAGGTGCAAGGCTGGAATACACTCTAGATTGGGAAAGAGGTCCATTGCTGGGCACCATATATAAACACATTCACATCTAGGGGCAATTTATCTTATCTAATCCACCTGGGAATTGGGAGGAAACCAGAGAACCCAGAGGAAATCCATGCAGACACAGAGTGAATATGATAAACTCCACACAGGCAGTAACCTCAGCTCAGTACTGAGCCAGAATCAGCACCATTCATAAATGCATTCATTATCAGTAACTAGTTTATCATGTTACAGTATATCCAAAGCCTATGCCAGGATGTGCAAGATGGGGGAATACTCTGGATGGGATGCATAGACTGCAAACAGAGGAGGAAACTGGAGAACTCAAAGAGAATCCACGCGGATGTGGAAGAACATGCTAACCTCCACATAGACAGTAACCTGGAGATCCTGGAGCTATAAGGCGGCAACGCAGTACACTGTGCCACCATTCAACCCAAAAAATCCGAATGTAGCTTACTGTATATTCCTTAATTGTCTCTACTTGTGGACTCAGTGGCTCAAAATGATCAATGATTTGTCAATGTTCTGTTTTATTCTCACTGTTCAGGAGGTATGATCGTCTTTTTCTAGGTCTGTTGTGGGAAATCTCCTGCAAGTTATTGGTATCATTAGCCTGCTTTCCTGCACTCTGACACCTAATGGTCTCTACTCTCCCTGTGATGTGCTATTATTAAATGTCCTAGATTTTCAAACAAGCGCCATCCTGATTGGGGGGGGGGATCACTTACAGGCAGGGGAGCAGGATGTCAAATATTGATTGACGAAATCTGCCATACCTTGTTGTGCCAGAGTGTTGGGTAACAGCAGGAAGAGGCATAACGAATGTATAAAACTGTTTACAAACTGATGTATTTTCCTGCTGTGTCCCTGAGCCAAAGCACAGAAGACGCTCAGATGTATTTTTTGGGGGGAGAGATTTAATGCTGTCTGATTATTTCAGGGCTGTTATTTGGTTCGTCACTGTACTTTAGCATATTGGGTTTGAATGGGAACTATAATGAGTATAATGTCTGTTTTGCCACCAAAGTAAATACAGCATCAGGTTTTACATCCTAGTAGGCGATGATTGCCTGAGGTGTGTGACTAAACATATCCACTGGTGATGCAATACCAAGCCTGATATTTAGTCATTTTATGTTCCTACTTACTTCAATTTTGGCTTCACTAAAGCCCCATCCAAACTTCAATTAGTTTTTATCCCTTAATTAAACAACAAATCCATCCATACCCCTTTTTAACTCTCGGTTAAATAAATCCTACCCACACAAAGAGTGTTTCAAAATGTTTCCACCACAGTAAAAAAGCAAAAGCAATTTGTGATAGTATGTCATAAACTGTTATGTTGAATGACTGAACAGTAATTTTAAGAGCATACTGTACATACAATGAGTGGTCACTTTATTAGGAAAACTTAATATTCATTCATGCATTTATCCAATCAGCCAATCATGTGGAACCAGCGTAGTGCATAAATTCATGCAGATAGAAGTCTAATGCTTTGGTTAATGTTCAGATTGAACATCAGAATGAGATGTGATCTGAGTGGCTTTTACTGGGGCATGGTTGTTGATGCCAGATGAACTGGTTTGAGTATCTCAGAGTTTACGCAGAATGGTGTGAGAAACAAAAAACATCCAGTGAATGAATATGGGCAGTCACATCTTGTTGATGAGAAAGTTAAGAGGTTACACTGGTTCGGGCTGACAGGAAAGCTATGGTAACTCAAATAACTCGTTGTAACTGTGGTGAGCAGAAAAGCATCTCAAAATGTACAACACATCAAACTTTGAGGCGGAAGGGCTACAACAATAGAAGACCACACAAGGTTCTGCTTCTCTCACACAAGAGCATGAATCTGAGAAAAACGCAGCCTGATCTGATGAATCCCGATTTCTGCTGCAACATGATGATGGCAGCTGATAATCTGGTGTCAACAGCATGAATCTATGGATCCAACTTGCCTTGTATGAACAGTTCAGGCTGGTGGTGGTGGTGGTGGTGTAATGGTGTGGGGAATGATTTCTTAGCACACTGTGGGATCCTTAATACCAACCAAGCTTCATTTGAAAACCACAGCTGATCTGGGTATTGTTGCTGACCATGTGCACCCCTTTATGGCCACAGTTTACCCATCTTATTTTGGCTAAATCCAGCATGATAATGCACCATGCTACAAAGCACAAATCATCTCAAACTGGTTCCATAAACATGACAATGACTTCAGTGTACTTCAGTGATCTTCCCAGTCACTAGATGTGAATCTAGTAGAGCATTCAAAGCATGAATGTGCAGCTGATGAATCTGCAGCAAGTAATGTCAACAGGGACCAGAATGTCAAAGGGATGGTTCTTATACCTTGTGGAGTCCATGCCATGAAACACTGAGACTGTTCTTAGAGCAAATATCAGGTCTTACTCGGTATTAGTATGGTAGTCCTAATGTAGTCTTATGTTATGGTTGTGTTATACAGGGGTTAGACAATGAAACTGAAACACCTGGTTTTAGACCACAATAATTTATTAGTATGGTGTAGGGCCTC
>JAOVVH010000048.1:24155536-24168117 GCA_028566435.1 Scorpiodoras heckelii | reverse complement strand
TAGAGAAACAGATGGACTACAGTCTGTAATTGTAGAACTATAAAGTGCAGCTATATGGTAAGTGGAACTGATAAAATAAACAATGAGTGCAGAGAAAAGGAGGTGGTCATAATGTTATATGTAATCGGTGTAGATTGTCACTTCTTGCATTCACAAATATTTCCCTTATTATATCTAATGTCTACCTTAGTGTCTACCTTAAATTTCAAATTCCCCAAATAAGACATTTCAGCTAAGAACTGTATGAGCTTCTGCCTGGTTAATAATTCAGCTACCTTAGATATTTTCACCTGTATTTTTCTTGTAGTCTCCCTTTGTTTCATGTTCTATACTCTAAAAAATGCCATGCCAAATGGAAAAACTGTCCAGTCTCTTTGTAAACTCAATCTACTAACTAGTAAACTAGCCAAGTTCTATAGATTGATCTAACTAAACGGCAGGCATTACTGATGAGAAAATACAAGCTAAGGTGATGATGTACACATGTACACTGAAGTACAAGAAAAACTGGTACCTAAGCAAAATGCATAGTAACAGCACCAATGCATGTCATTGGTTGCATCCACCAGTGTGTATATAAAACAACAGACATCTGCAGAAGTTTCTAGAGTTGTTTCTGTCATAAGAATGGCAAGTTGACACGATTTTACGATTTTCAAAGCAGTTTAATAGTTGGAGCTTGTGAGATGGGTCACAGCATTTCAGAGGTAGAAGCAAAGCTTGGATTTTCACGTATGAGCATTTCAATGGTATAGCGTGACTACAAGAATTCCGGGAAAACCTCGAACTTACGAAAGCAGTGTGGCCGTAAAAAGACCAGCATTGGCTGGCAAGAATCGTTTCGCGCGTTAGGCGTGCAACACTGCCTCAGATAACATCGAAATAATTCAATGCTGGGGCCTCAACAAACATCAGTGTGAGAAAGGTCTAATAGTGTCAGTAAATAACAATCTCTGTGGCCAATTAGAAAGTCTTTTCATAAGTTGAGCCAGATGTCAGCACCAAGATAAGAAAGCTTTTGCAGTAATATGTGGGTGGCTAAACTAGTTTAAACTAAAAATAATAGGCTAAAACTAAACATTGGCAAAGCTTCCAAGATCTTCCAAAGATTAATAATTGTGTTCAGTAATGTAGTGCTGTTGATCCTCCAGTGCTCCAACCACATCTGGAAGCAAACAGAGGGGACTGAAGAAGATTACAACTGGAGGAACAAAGTAATCCAATGAAATCCAACTACAGTGCCATTGCATGTTTAAATGTTTATGTATGCTATCAGGCTCCATACACATACACAAAAATCCTCTGGTCTGTTTTAGGTATCAGAATGTCTTTGGATAATTTCCATGACAACAGAACTCTACATTCATCAAAACTATGGGAACATTATTAAAAACGGGCTTAAACTGAGACACACTAAGCCCTTGAGCAGTCCATTAGACCCCTAGGGCCTGGAGCTTTATAACTTCATTCTTGCTGAGCTGGCTGCAAACTGAGTCTTGTTAAACATTATAGGTGCATAATCAGCAAAAAATACAGTCAAGCAGATTTTTTGTGTTAGTAAACAAATCCTCAAAGGAAATAGAATAAGTTGTCATGAAAAAAACAAAGGTTTACTTGCTCGGTTTTCTCCTTCCTGCCTATGATGCTTTCTACATTAAAGTACAGTTGCTTCCCAATCTTATTCTTACACTTTGATCTATTATTAAGATAAAAACTAGCATTACTTGCACATCGTCTGGTCACACTGTCTGGTGAACAGTATTTCCGTCTCAGCCATAAAACATTTACAAGTCAGTGTTCTCAAAACAATCTTGCAACTTTCACATGCTTCCATTATTCCCCGTTTGCCATCTGACCTTTCTTTGGCTTTGTTCAAGCGTTATATTTTGGCAGCAAACAGACAATCTTTGGGCCACCTAATCATTTTTGCAGTGGCAAATGACACACCACTCTGAACACATTCAAAAGCACTGATCCAGCGCTAGGGTATTGGATCTTGTATATACTGCTACAGTATGTACGAACGTGATTAAAGAGTTTACAGGTATTGAAGGCACTTGATATTAAACACTGTCTGGGTTCTGCCTCTCCAAATTCCTCTGCAGCGCTTTCTCAAGTTGTATTTTTGTTTTATGCATGCTAGATTAATTAGAATCTGAACAAATTACACAACCATTACAGCTACTATTGAAAAATCGATGACAGAAGTGTGCTCCTGTATAGGCTCGCCTAGAGTGATCAACAATTATGTATAGACCTTCCTCAAAAACATGTGGATCTTCACCGCACCTGTGTCTGCCCTTGTTATTGGCTCATTTTTTAATCAAATGTTAATAAAACATCCAGCCTAACTGTGAACTCTTCCAGTTGTTAATGGGATTTAGATTTGTTTAAGCTCAGTGATTAATGTATTGAACTGGTGAGTGGAAGATTTAAATCCCTAAACTGCCAGAGCCTCTGGGAACTAGACTGCAATCTGGGCTTGGAAGCTGCTTTGGATAGAGAGCTGCTTCGTACCAAAGTGTCAGTCAGATGAGTAAATGGAAAAGGAATCCAAGCCTACATTCATATTATTAGGTTGAAATGACACAAATCTATGGCAGAACAAAAATAAAAATATAGCATATCTGGCTTTTTTTTTCAAGACTCTTTTCCAAATCAGACCTCAGCCAGTTTCATATGTGGTCCCAGTCTTTACTGATAAATGGTCTTGCAAAATGAATGAGATTGGCCAGATTGGGAAGCATGAGGATATTGTCATCATCCACTGTCAGCTGTGCAGCAGAACAACAATGGAGCGCAGTATCATCAGTGACTATACTCAGTGAAGGGATGATGAAATTACTTGACATTTGGGGAACTGATGCATGCAAAATTGGAAGAAACGTACCAAACCAAACAAAGTAGTGTTTCGAACAATTGCCCAAGTAATCACAATTTCATTATAGCGAAGACAGATATGGGTCACATGGGGAGGATATGAATGTGAAAAACAAACAGATATAAAGTGAATTATGCAATGAAGCTTGTAAAGTGAACAGCCCCCCAACAGCCATGTTTTCTTTTCATACAATCCTCTTTTCTGAACCCTGTTTCTTTACCTCAGCTTTCTTACTCTCTGCCTTAAGTGTTTTTTTTTTCTGGTTCATATGGTTACTTGGCAATCAGGATAGAAACGCTCCAGCCTGGATTTGGAGTAACACCAGGAGTTTCCTTGTGTATACAAGTGGGCTGGGACTCAAGTTACTCACTGGCTTTCTGGCAGCAAAAGAAAACAGACTCATGCAAAATTTTCAGAGACTCATGTTTATAGCGGGAATGTACTGTAGATGCTCCAGTTAACAGGACAAACATAAATCGATATAAACTCAAGGACGGGAATGTTAAAACCGTTATCAAAAAACAAACATCCTTCGTGGATGAAGCACTTTATCAGCATATAAATCTGTGATTAAAAACAGAAAGAAATACACAGGAAGTCCTACAGTCTTATACTCTCATCTGTAATAAGCCTCTCTTTAAAAGCCCCTTTTGAAAATGAATCTCATAAAAGTGACAGTAATCGTTGCAGCGTATTATTCGGTATTATAAACACACCTAGGGATCGAACAGGAACGCCAGTGCTCTCCTCATTGCACCATGGTTTCTCGTCATCCCTTCGTTGCTGTAGAAAGCATGGGCTGATGTCTGATGGAGGAGGGGATGCTGGGTGCAAAAACTCTGCTCTTCCAGCTTCTCCATGACAACAAAGAGCTCAGGCACTATTACAATTCCCTTCACTTTCCCTTTCCACACACTAAAAATTGATTTTCGACATGATTGTACAGAGCCACTCCTACTTGTGTTGTGGAAGCCCCACCCTAATCACTAGACGTTAATTTGTGGTTGCTAAAAGCTGTGAGAATATAAATACAATTATCCATTCAGAGAGTGGTATTGACACCTGATGGGAATTTCTGCATGCTCGTGTGGTAGCTTTCGATTTTCAGAATATTGAGCTGAGAAGATAAATTGCTCTCTGAATAATTAACGATATGTAACAGGGATAAGACCCACTAGCTTATAGCTTCCTGACATTAAATGGATTGATGTAAGTCAGGGTAGACCTTTCTGAAGAATTAGCAGCAAGGTTAATTCCATGATTGTGGTGAGTTTTAGCCTTTGTAATACTTAACACTCATAAAAATTAAATTGAACTTGATTTTTAAAACTTAACTTTCAACACTGAATCAACACTGAAAATGCATTTTAGCATTCAACACTCATCCATAACTCATGTCAGGTTTCTCTGCTGAAAACAGCTGTGTTTTGCCTTAAATGAGTAAAAGGGTTGAGTTTTTCTTAGTAACTTTAGTTAACCACAAAAAAAAAAGAGGTTAATAGCATCCATGTTGTTGCCATGAAGACATTAAGGACATTTGCACAATTTGCTTAAAATTATTATCTTTATTCGGTTATTTACTTTTAATCTATAATTTAGGTAACAGGTACTTTTTAGGTAGGTTTAAAAATGACATCTTCAGTCAATATTATACAGTACAACCTTTTGTTCAATAATATACACTACAACCTTTGTGCATATAATTAATTTAAAAACTGACAAAAACCTGCCCAGTCCACTATAACTACACTTTACTGACAAGCCCCATTTCCAGAAAAGTTGGGACACTTTCTATAATGCAATAAAAACTGATATCTGTAATCTGTTCATTCACTTGAAGCTTTATTTAACAGACAAAAGGACAAAGAAAAGATTTTCAGTGCTTTCAATGACAAACATAATTCTATTTGTTAAATATTAACACATTTAGAATTGATCGCTACAACACACTCAAACAAAAAAAACTGGAACAGAGGCAAAAGAAGACAAGTAATACAAGTAAGACTGTTCTGGAAGGTTCCACAATTAGCAGTTTACCTGGTAACAGGTGAGCATAGTCTTTGAAAGCAAGGATGGGTCATAGATCACCACTTTATGCCAAACTACATGAATGAATTATCAGTCTGTTCAAATGTTTCTCAGAACAAGATTGTAAAGAATTTAGGCCTTTCACTATCTACAGTTCATAATATCATGAAAAGATTCAGGGAGTCAGGGTAAAATCTCGGTGCATAAAGGCCAAGTGTGGAAACCGCTCCTGAATGTGTGTGACCCTCGAGCCCTCAGGCAGTACTGTTTGAGAAACCTTCATGCTACCATGATTGACATAGCCACATGGGCTCGGGAGTACTTTGGAAAATCGCTGTCACTTAACACAGTCCACTGCTGCATCAAGGAATACAACCTGTATTATGTAAAGAGGAAGCCATGTATTCATTTTGCCCAGAAACACTGGTGAGATCTCTGGACTTGAAGTCATCTGAGATGGACAAAAAGACAGTGAAAACATGTTCTGTGGTCAGACGAGTCCACGTTTCAGCTTGATTTTAGGAAAAAATGGACGTCAGATTCTACGTGCTAAAGATGACAGACGAAAAGAGCAAAACCCAGCATCTGTAATGGCATGGGGGTGCATCAGTGCCCACAGCATGGGTGATTTGCATATATATACGTGAAGTTACCATTGATGCGGAGACTTATACTGGTATTTTGGAGAGACATATGCTGCCGTCAAGATTATGTCTTTTTCCAGGACAATGCCAGGACTCATTCTGCACAAGTAACAACAGCATGGCTTCATAGACATAGGGTGTGTGTGGCTTGACAGGGCTGCCTTAGGTTTGTCATTGAAAATACTGAAAATCTTTTGTTTGTCCTTTTGTCTATTAAATAAAGCTTCAAGTAAACTGAACTTTTCTGGAAATGGGGCTTGTCAGTAAAGTGTAGTTATAGTGGACTGGGCAAGTTTTTGTCAGTTTTTAAATTAATTATCTGCACAAAGGTTGTAGTGAAGCACACTTTACCTATGTTTAAAATGTCTTTTATCTTTTACGTTATGGAAATATTTGTAAATGTAATAACACTGGGACAAAAATAGCTCTCTAGTCAAACAAAATCCCCCTTAAAAATTCTCTATTCAATATATAAACTATTCATAATCAAACAATTCTTGCTCCCTTTTCCCCGACGTGCATATTTTCTTTCTCCATAAGAAATAATAACCATTTTAGTGATCCTTATTTCTGCATAACTATCCTCATTGAAAGATGATGCTTTTGTTTGCTTCTTTATTCTCCAATTTATTGCTTGCTGAATGTTTGGATTATTACAGTACGACAGGTTACCACTGAGAAAATCAGTGTGTCAAGGATGTAATTTGAGCCAGCAGGGGTCCAGCACGGCTCCTACACCAGAGATGCAAAAATATTGCCTTGTTCCATATTATCAGTGCATATTTTCTTGACCCGTAAGGTGTACTTTTATGGCATATAATACAGACCAGTAAACCTGTATCGACCTGGATTCAGATCATTAATAATCCCAGGCAGGTTGCACCTGCAAGATGGTGCCCAGAATGAGAAGATTTTCCACTGAAAAATGGTGAATTTGCTTAAAGAGGCTTCACAGTGCAAGAATCAGTTTACTGCATGTCTGGATTTTTAGTACAATATGTTGCCAACAGTTCATATCAAACTAAAATGATAAAAGTTGCCCTTAGCATTCAGTAAACAAGTAAGTCACAGTGAATGATTCAGACATCTGAGGTCCATTCAAATTAGCAAACAAAGGCAATAGTTTTTAATTCCCTTTGAGTTCACTGTGAGCGTTTGTGAACATAACAAACGATCTGAAGAAGCAGTTCTCGGCAAACAGGCATGTATGCTGGACTGAGGGAGATGATGCCCCAGTTTGATGAATTTAAACACCTCTCCATTTTCACAGTTCTCAGGAATGGTCCAAAAAACCCTGACATATGAAAAAAAATTTTCATTAAATACTGACTTCCCCACTGTAGGCTTCTGTCCTTTATCAGATTAGCCTGTTCTCATAAATATCAGGACTGACCTAGGGAAAAAAATACCCTTTAGACTTCCCCAAACAGGAGGAGCTATAAAGAACAAGGAATTTATAGAAACACTTCCTTAGAGAAAACAAATATAGTTCAGCGTACACTAAAAAAATCAGCGTAGAAGATTCCCACTCTATAGCTGCAGCCATTGATCTGTAGCTTGTATGATTTTTGGAACCCCGATTGGGGCATGGGTACTGGGATGCTGTAATATGTGACTGTAATTATGTACATGAGTACATCTGTATCAGGAGAAAAAACATGATGATGATATCCTAAACATGTTTAAAAATCTGAAACTAATTACAGTTTCCTGTGCTACTGAGTACAACATCCTCACAGGATGCATCAAGTGGAGCGCTTCCATAAACTTTAAATCAATGTGGTGATCCCATGATAAATTATAGATAACAAATGTTGTTCTTTTTTTTTAAATTCATTATGAATCCAGGGCCTGGAGAGTATCCCGGGAACACTTGGTATGAGGTGGGAATACATACTGAATTAGAAGTCAGTCCATCATCAGAAATGCACCCACACATTCAAACCTTGGGGCGACTTAGTGTAGCCAGTCAACAAGCCTGTTTTTCTGAGGTGGGAGGAAAGCAGGGAACCTAGAGGACATACACAGAAAACATGCAAAACTCCTTGCAGATTGTAACCCAAGTTCAGGCTCGAACTTGGTACCCTGGAGCTGTGAGGCAGAAACAAATCCTGCTGCACCAACATGTATCATTTCATTCTGTGACACTGGCAGGTACAGACTCTTTCCGTTTCTCACATAGCCATCATGAAGTCATGAAATATGAAGTCATACAAACCCCATTTCCAGAAAAGATAGGACACTTTCTTGAAATACAATAAAAATTAAAATCTGTAATTTGTTAATTCACTTGAAGCTTTATTTAGGACAAAGAAAAGGTTTGCACAAATTGATTTCTGCAACACACTCAAAAAAGTTGGGACAGAGGCAAAGTAACACAGGAAGGTTCCACAATTAGCAGTTTAACTGGTAACAGGTGAGGTCATCAAGATTGACTATAAAAGGAGCATCCAAGCAAGCAAGGATGGGTCGTCGTTCACCACTTTGTGCCAAACTTCATGAGAGAATTGTCAGTCAGTTCAAATACAACGTTTCTTAGTACAAGATTGTAAAGTATTTGGGTATGTCATCATCTACAGTTCAAAATATTACGAAAGATTTAGGGAGTCAGGGTACAATCTCGGTGCGTAAAGGCCAGTCTGTAAACCGCTGCTGAATGCGTGTGACCATTGAGCCCTCAGGCAGTATTGTTTGAGAAACTGTCATGCTACTCTGATGGACATAGCCACAGGGGCTTGGAAGTTCTTTGGAAAATCATTGTCACTTAACACAGTCCACCACTGAATCAAGAAATGCAACCTGAAACTGCAAAGAGGAAGCCATATATTAATTTTGCTCAGAAACGACAACAAGTTCTCTGGGCCTGAAGTCATCTGAGATGGACATTCCAGCTTGTTTTGGGGGAAATCGGGCATCGGATTTTATGTGCCAAAGATGATAAAGATCATCCAGAATGTTACCAACGAAAAGTGCAAAAACCTGTGATGGCATGGGGTGCATCAGTGCCCATGGCATGGGTGACCTGTACCATTGATGTGGAGGCTAATATTGGATTTTGGAGAGACATATGCTGCAATCAAGACTATGTCTTTTCCCAGGAACTCCATGTCTATTTCAGCAGGACGATGCCAGGCCTCATTCTGCACGAGTTACAACATTGTGGCTTGACAGGCCTGCTTGCAGTCCAGATCTGTCTGCTACTGAAAATGTACGGTGCATCATGGAGAGGAGAATCAGACAACAGTGACCACGGGCTGTTGAGCAGCTCAAGTCTTGTACACAGCAAGAATGGGCAAAAAATCCACTTGCAGAACTGCAACAAATAGTATCTTCAATTCACAAATGATTAATAAGTATAATTAAAAGAAAAGGCGATATGAGCCAGAGGTAAACATGCGTCTGTCCCAACATTTGTTTTTTTTGAGTGTGTTACAGGCATCAATTTCTAAATTTGAATTTATTTACAAATAGAATTAAGTTCATCACTGAAAACACTGAAAATCTTTTCTTTGTCATTTCGTGTGTTAAATAAACATTGAAGTGAATAAACAAATTACAGATTTCAGTTTCATTGCATTTTTAGAAAGTGTTCCAACTTTTCTGGAAATGGGGCTTGTATTTTCAACACTGCAAAAACAAGTTGACTTGTGGCTGTTTTGTTTAAGGTCCACAACACAAAGGTCATACCAAAAGTAATCAGCCAGCTGTATTTACACACATCACTGCTCACTGCAAATTAAAGTGGAACATTAGTGAAAATCAGTGAACAGTACAGAAGTTCATTGAACTGCACTGAAAGGTTCTGAGTATAATAGAGCATCAACTAACACCACTGAACATTAGTGGGATTATCAATCCTAACCAGTGCATGCAAGGTGCACTTTTTCTAAAGGAGACCGAGGTGAAATGGTC
Organism: Scorpiodoras heckelii; assembly: GCA_028566435.1. Classification (NCBI taxonomy): domain Eukaryota; kingdom Metazoa; phylum Chordata; class Actinopteri; order Siluriformes; family Doradidae; genus Scorpiodoras; species Scorpiodoras heckelii. Next base: position 24,158,652 of record JAOVVH010000048.1, on the reverse strand, counting down.
TCTCAAAAAAGAACCGCTTTTGTATGGTTCTACAAAGAACCTTTAGGCTTTGCCCCAGAAGGACAAGCCAATGATCATTTAAACCTTCTAGGGTTATTTTCAGAACATCACTGAACAGTACATTGTCAGACAAAAGGTACTGTTATGTCCCTTTGTGTTCCAATAGATACATATTATGTAAATGTACCCTCACAGGTACCATATGTCTAATTATAAACTGAAAATATGCTGTTTTGCACCATAAAATTAATAAAATAATACAAAAACTACCTAGATATCTTCTGAATTATTTGAAAAACTGCTTATTCATAAGTACTGACCTCCTCAGTGTGAACTGTCCTTTTGCAGCAATTACAGAGTTGTCTCAGATGTATCTCTATGAGCTTTGCACATTCTGAATTCCTCCCATTCCACAGAGCAAATTTTGGCAAATTAGATGCAGAATGTTGGTGGACAATAATTTCCAAGTTATGCAACTTTTCAGCTGAATTTCAGTTTCAATTGGATTTCAGTCTGGGCTTTGACTCGGCCATTCCCAAACACAAGCCTTCTTTTTTTCTTTCAAGCCATTCCTTTGTAGCTTTTGCCCTCTGGTTTTGGTTCATAACTGGAACAGGTTCTGTACAAAATTCATGTTTCCTGTGATGGCAACAAGCTATCCAGTTCCTCATGCTGAAAATCAACCCTAGGGCATGATGCTACCATCATAGGAATGGTGTTACCTGAGTATTTGGCTGTATTTGGTTTGTGCCAAACATTATGGTTTGGCTTTAGATCTTGTATGGCACAACTTTTGTCTCATTAAACCATAAAGTCTTCTGGCCACTCTCCAATAGATGTGGGATCTGTGAAAAGCTGCTAATTTTGTTGAGGTCTGCACATGTTCTCCTTCAGCCAGTGAACTCTGTAAGTCCATCAGTGTTGTAGCTGGACTCTTGGACACTTCTCTGACAACTGCCCTTGTTGCCCATGCACTTGGTTTGGCCTGATTTTGGTCATGTCTGGGTTGTGCCATATTTTTTTCCACTTTGTTACAATGTATTTCACGTTAGTCTTAAGAAGGTTAAAAGCATTTCCAATATTTTAATAACCTTCTCCATCTTTTTTTCTCCTAAGTGCATCTCATACACTGTAAAAAAATATCGTAAAAAAACCGGCAATTTTCTGGCAGCAGAGGGCACCAAAAATGTCTGTAAAAAACAGGAATTATCTGTAACATAAGCTGAAAATAAAAACTGTAAAAAAATAAAATAAAAAAAAACTGGTAATTTTCTGGCAGCTGGGGTGCCCATAAACATGAAAATGCTAGGTGGCAATCTCCCATGTTGCTCTTTCATCTAATCTTTCATGGGGCTCAAACCAGCGTTCTGCTACACACAAGGCTGTTGCCTTAACTGTCTGCACCATTTCTTAGCTGTTGTTTACTTTCTTAGAATTGCTATAAATCTAAGACTGTTTTACACATAAACCCTACAAAAGCCCTTAAACTGTATATTACAAAAGCCCAATTTTTAATTAACTGTCAGAGTTCATTTAGTAAGTGTTGCGAAAACACTCTGTCACATAAATTTTTTTATTAAAATACATTAATAAACTGTCAAAATAAAAGCATTTTATTTTGTTAAATGTATGTTAACTGCACGCATATCGTGTAAATTTCAGAAAATGCTGCTACTTTTTTCAGTAGAAAATACTGTATTTGTACAGTTAGTTTTGTTAAAAGTCTCATCTAAAAGCTGTTAAAGAACAGATATTTAATGTATTCCATTTATACAGATTTTTTTTGTTAAATCACATTACTCATTTTAATAAACAGTTTATTTTTGTAATTTTAACATAATTTACTGCCATTTTAAAATACAGGGGGAAAACTGTAAATTCTACTGTTGAAAAACCTGTAAAAAGACAATAAATTTTTACAGTGTAGTTCATTCTGTTTTAGCTGTGATCCTTTCCAGCGTCAGAGATATTTACTCTAAAAGCATACAACTGGATCCAACTGGGTTGAATATGTATGAATTATGCAGCCATATGCTTTATTTAATTTTGTTTCTTAGAAAAATCATTTCAAAATGAGCAGGGGAAAAAAATCCATATGAATATACTTAAATTTGACAGCAAAAGAGAAATAGTCACTGGGCAGGGGGGCTGAACACTTTCTGGAGGCAATGTACTGTATGTACCAAAGACATTCCTTTGAGGGTACAGCTTCAAAGACTGGCCTTTTTTTACACTGAACACTACAGGCAGTATTGGCACCTTTTTTCCTTGAGAGTATACTCTACATCACTGACTATCACTAAACATCTCTAACTGTTTTTGTGAATATTTCAGCGTGATCAGTCACTGCCTGCCATTTTAACACACTGATAACTAACACTTCGACGCTGTTCTATTAAACCATTAATAATCACCGAACAGCACTGAACAGAACTAACCAGACATTTAGCCCTTAACATCACTCAGCAGCTGTGGATAACAAACATCACTGACAATCACCACTAAAAATCATAGCAGCGCTATAGGTACTGAACATCACTCCAAATACTGAATATCACTAATTTGTCATTCCTGGACGTACAATAAAATGAACAGCGCATCCAATGAATGCATCTTCAGTAAGTTTTAAGTGTTCATTCAATTTTCCAAGTGTGTGACTGTTTTTCCCCTGAGAAGTACACTTTGCAGAAATAACGGTACCACGCTTTACTTTTCCTTGTTGCTGATGTAGTGCCATCAAGGATACATCTGTTGTTCCTTTGTATGCATTCCAGGTATACAATTGTACCTTAAGGACCACTGAAGTACCTTTGCAACAAAAGCCTGGTAAAACATTCAGGTAAAAGACACATTGTGAAGGTGCATGCAAAACATGTGTCCTTAATGGCAGCAATGAAAAAGTACAGTTTGTAGTTACCTCTGAGAGTGTACAGTCTGGTGTTTAGTCCTCATTGAGATTAGTGCGCATTATTGAATACAATTCACAATAGATAAGACTTTCAACAGGTCCTGCATGGGTGGAAAGAAGTGTTTGCTTGGTTGTTTGTTTGTTTGTTTGTGTGTGTGTGTGTGTGTGTGTGTGTGTGTGTGTGTGTGTGTGTGTGTGTGTGTGTGTG
>JAOVVH010000048.1:24134280-24150890 GCA_028566435.1 Scorpiodoras heckelii | reverse complement strand
AGCAAAACTGTGCTCTTACCCTGCTAATTGAACCTTCACACTCTGCTCTTACTGGTGCAATGTACAATTAATGAAGACTGGCCACGAGGCTGGTCCAATTTAACAATGAAACCTCCCACACTAAAATGACAGGTGTTTCAGTTTCATTGTCCAACCCCTGTATATCTTCAATCTTTTTAATGATATACTTGCCAGCCATGCTTCTTTTTTTTAAAAATAAAACTGCACAATTCTCTGTGCACTGAAGCTACTTCAGATCTTTATGTTGAATAGTTAAAGGAAGAAGATTCTGTGTAAACCTTGTAAAAAGTAGTTGTCCATCAGGATATTAAATTGAACCTTTTTTTTTTAACAGCATACGTTTTCTTAGTAGACCCAGTGATCTAATCTTTAATAACCCTGCAGCAGATCAACTTAAAGCTTTAAACAGAGTCTACGAATTTTCTAGAAATGGTGTAGCATCATGGTCTTTATCTTGCTAGGAAGATATCCGTCAGGGTCTTTTTTTTAACGAACAGCTAGAAGATATAACAATGCTGCTGCGTTAGATCTACCTTCATATGCTGTTCAGTTCTAATCTCACACCAATTAGCACTTCAGTAGCAACTGAATGATAGAACCTGCATCAGTAGGTACTTTATACTGGCATTTCAATGATCAAGATCAAAGATCATATCACAGAGATCATATGGTACACAGACATGATATGGTAAAGACTACAAAATACCCAGTAAGGATTAAGACCCGGAGAACTAGAAAACAGGCAGCTAGGAGACTGGAAAGTATAAAAATGTGGCCCTTGACAAAGCATGAATTTTTTATTTTGGCTTTGAAGTGCAATACATAAAAGACTTCACAGGCATGAAGCATACATACACAAGGTAATGAGATAAAAAAAAACAACCCGAAATGATCACAAGGATAGGGAGTAGCAGAGCTAAGGGGAAACAGGAAGCAAATAAGTTTGCACAGCTCCATTCTTTCAGCAAAGGCCAAAGGACTTTCCTCCTCAGACGGTGTTGATGATAATGCTTTGTTAATATCCTTCACACATACTTTACTTTCATTGTCTCTTGCATTGCTCCTTTGTTTTCTGAATTTATTTGTCTTCTTGGCCTGGATGTGAAACTGGGAATCCTTGTAGATTACTTAGGCAACTTGTATTGCAGCGCCTGTAAGGCTTTCTAAGATAATTTGTCTGACAAATAACTAATAAAAACTGCTGTTGTGTTGGTATTAAATTCTGCAAGCTGGTATTAAGAATGGGGTTGAGTCTGGATTATTTTCACGCAGTACCCTGAAATGCCGCACTCACAGTTGAACCACTCCTGGCTTGAAGAAATTGTGTAACGTAGAGTTTTGTTAAAGTTGACGTTGCTGTGGATATAAATCAGAATATAATTCCTGACTCACTGGGAGTGAAAAAAAAAATGCAGCCATCTGCAGCAAAATATTAGAAGTGACTTCTCGAACACTTCATAGTGTGAGAGCTTGAGGTTTGTCCGTCTCAGGAGTTTTTGCAAAGGGCAGTGTCTAGTCAGATAAAATACCACCTGTCTGACCTTTTTTACTTCATTTTAGTGTTTCATTACAAACCAGCATTTTCTAAAAATCTAAATATACTCTATTATTCAGAATTTATGTACATAATAGGACAATGTTTTGCAGTCAAATGGGAATAGCAGTGCATAAATAAATTTATGTTCCCATGCACAGAAATGGAAATTTATTAATTTTTTTATGGTAATCTGTAACATTCAAGGACAAAGGTAAGAATTTGTATATTCCAGAAAAGTGCTTTTCAGTCATTTAAGTCATTATGTGTGTACCAGGCTTATTTCTAGCTTTAAGTGAACCTTGTTTTTCCCATCACTAAATTTGGCCAAGTATCATTTATTTTCATTTAAAGAAACTATTTAACTGACATTTAAAACCACAGACTTTTACCTGTCTGTCATCAAACAGTGGAGACTTCTTTTCCAAGCATCATGATCTCCATAATTCGCAGACTACTTAAAATAAATGAAGCTGTATCTTGGCAGAATATATTTTCTCCTGGGTGCCAATAATTCTGGACCTGACACATACATGAACACGCCTCGGACAGCCACGTCAAAAGCTTGATGGTCATCAAACCATTTTGTGTGTAGGTTTGGCTCTCTACAATAGACATGGGTGGTCTTCTAGACAGGTCTATTACTGCTTTGGCTGGTTTTAAACTTCTTATTTATTGCCACAACAGTGGATATTGACATGTTTAGGTGCATAACTCTTTCTATAGGCATTCAATGATTTATGATGGTCAATAAACCTTTGTCTTATTTTATTTGTGTATTCTCTAATGTGATAAATGACTATGTTGGAAGTTGGTCCTTTTGGGGTATTGTTGATTAATGGAGTAACCTGTGTGCTTATATTAGACATTATACAGACAATAGACAGTCAAGTATGACAAATTAACCCAGCATTATGTAAAGCAGAACCCCACAGAGGAGTTGCCGTAATACCCCAGCAAAACAGTTCAGTAACCAAAAAGTTAGCATCCTTTTCACCCCAGAATTCATTTAGAGTGCATGTTATCATTATAACTAGTCTAATATGCAGTTGAATACAGAGCACTACAACAGCTTTAAGAATTGCATTTACAGTATAAATGAACCATTTTCACATCTCCACTGTGTGTAGAAGAATTGTGTAACACTGGGCTGTATGGGCACGAGTGGAAACACTAACGATCCTCTGTGGTCTTTCCACGGCACAAGAGTCGGCCTGTTTCCATGGTGACAAGCCTTTCTTGCAGGGTTTGCTCCAGCAGAGCTCGTACCTTACAATCCCATCAGTGGTTTGCTAAAATGCCAAACAAGCCCAAACCTGTCATAATTATTTCTTCTTGGGGAATTTAAGATTTCCAAAAAGCAGCACAATTCTATGATGTTGGTGATGAATTCTATGATGAATGGGTGTCAAAACCTCAGAGGAAAAAAAAAGCATTCTGATGAGTTGATACTAAGGTATGTTGTGTTTGGAGGAATAAACCTTAAGGTCTGTAGTCTTGAATAAAGGAGACTCCAGTGTTACACTGGTACATTTTACAATTTGGTTACTTAATTAATGATTAAGTACTTACTATAATTTAGTAATCAAATGTTACCCTAGTAGATCTTCAATAATTAATAATTACTGTAATGCAATAATAAACTAATAAACTACAGAGTGTAATGATACTATTATATATATTATGTAATGAGAATATTATAATACTGACCAAACCATAATGACTCCATGTATGAGAATTGTACACTGCCCTTGCTTTGTCATTAGTTGTCCCAACAGGTGAGTCACTGGCTGGCTACAAATAACACCTACATGCCTACCTCTATATGAAGTACTTCCTGTAAATTTGTACTATCCATGTATTGTGTGTCTTTTTATACTACACTAATCTCCCCAACAGGGTTTTTAGCCTCACAGTACTCTTAGTCTCTGACCTAGAGAAACAGTATGAGGATGTACTTATTGATAGAGACTTCAAACACATCTGGAAGTCATTCTGGATAAGTGTGTCTGCCAAATTCCATAAAAGTAAATGTAAATGTTGCTTTTTTTAAATTACTTACTGGTGCATTACATTACTATAATAAAATGTTGCTTCAGGTTTGTTAATTAATGCTTAAGCATTTACTAACTAAGTATTCAGTAATCAGTTCTTGATTTGATTAACTGCTCCTGAAGGTAACAAACAGCAATGCTAATGAAAATTTTATACTAATCTGCTAACTAGTCTACTAACTAATCTTAAACGAGATATCTTAAAATAATGTTTGAGGCATTTTACTCCAACAAGTGGGCTGGTTTTTTTATTTTTTTATTTTGCAGCTTAAAAGCATAAAATTGCATTGATAATTTTATTTAATGCAAATAGAAAAAAGTTTCTTAGAATAGGACTTAATAAAATTCTCATCCAGGAGTCCATTTAAACTGAAGATGAAATTCTAATCTAAATGCACCTTCTTCTTGTAACAAATGAAAAGTACTTAGTTTACGGATACAATCAGTATTTACAGGCACATACGGTCAGAACACACCTTGCTAATGGATTGCGTAGTTGAGAATAAAATCTCAATCTTCCGGCTCTGCACTAACCGACATTCAGCTTCTGAATATAATGAAAGAATGTTTTTTTTCTTCAGTAATGTCTTTTAGAGAAAGATGACCAAATTCCAGAGAGCAGTTCCAATATATTTCATTTAATATCTGGAGGGTTGTTGCCTTGGAGGCCAACCTTCAATTTTCTATCCTATTCATAGCTCTTCAGGAGTTTTACCATGAAGCATCTATGTGAAACCTTGTTCTACGTATATATACACATTGTACCACTGATTCCAATGGGTTATGTATTAAAATACATAACCGTGAGAGCAAATGACTAATTGTCCAATCATTGTCCATGTACCATCTGTCATTGTTTATTGCTGGGCCACTTTTGGCTCACAATACAATTGGCGTAACTCACCCTTGTGTACCTAAACCACACCATATTTGGCCCAGATTTTTCTGCAGTCAGGGAAGGCTGAAACTTTTCACTAGTGCTAGAATTGTGTCTGATGTGCAGAATTACTTTTTTTCTGAGGTCAGCTGAAATGACTTGAAATCTTCTACATGGGTTTATTAGGACTAATGTAGCAGCGTAAAGAAAAAAGCAGAACAATAACAGGTAATACTCAAGAAAATATCAGGCAGTTTTGGGTTTTTCTCCAAGGGAAAGCAAAAGTGCTGCTTTTCAAACCTGCAATTGTTTTTTCATGCATTACTGCTATTATGTATTTGTCTGGATGTAAAAGCAGATGCTTTTACCCAAAGTGTGAGCTAGGCAGAATTTGATGTGTTCATATTTTAAACAGTGGACCTGGTCAGATACTGTTGCAGCATAATTATAGCAAGAACAAACACAGAGACAGCTACAATTTAAACATGAGGGCTGGATTAAGTGCTAGTACTCAGAGAGCTACAAACCTAAAGCAGTCAGTCAAACTAATACAATGAAGCATATTTTAGTAAACCTCATTTATTTTATTTGCTACAATTACACCAAATTTGGAGTCAGAACACTATGCCTTCAATTACTGTGACATTCTAGTCAAAACAGAGACAAGTGCTTCAAATAATACCGTACGCTGATTCTTAAGGCCCTTTTGAGTTTTGAAAGTCAAAATGGCTTTGCCCATAAGTCTGTGAGAGTGAATTAATACTGGAGGCTTTAATCTATCTATAAAATTCAGCTCAATTTGATTCAATTCAGTTCAACTTTATTTATCCTAGAGGGCAATTACGGCAGCTCATTTTAAAATTAACCACTTAACCATGCATTAGACGAGACAAATATTATGGCATGGGGTGATAGGGTGCCAGAAGTTATTTGCAGATGAACCTGACAAATTAGAAAAAAGAGAATAATAACTATACTATAACTATACTACACTAACTATTCATTATCGTAATACTGTATTTACAAACGTTGTAAAATATCGGTAGTTTAACTTCATAATTTTTTACTAGTGTAGTAGAGTAGCTAAAGCAAAGTGTGCTTTTCAAATACAGGTGATTCTGTATTTAGACAGAGTACAGCAATTTGTAGTGTTGTACAGAAGGTAGATGGGGAGGGCAAAGCTACTTGAGCTCCCATTCTGTCATGTATATTTTATGAGTGTTATGAAGAAACGCGCTTTAGACCTTTTACTCTGCCATTATATTTTCAGCGATGTTCCCTTTAAACCTTTCTCTTCTCATTATAGTGTTCGGAAGAAATAGACAGCATGTTTTTTCTCCTGACACTATCCATTAGGGGAAAAAAACATGCATGCCATGATTATATACGCACAGATGGGGTTTGCTTAGATTTTGTTAGACATAGCCATTCTTTTCAATAGGCACATGTTTATCTGGAAACTTTAAAAAATGTTGGTCTCTTTCCCAGAATTGGATTTTTATTTAAAACCAATGTCATCTTCGACTTCATTCTATTACAAGGCTTAATCTACTTCTCACACAATGATGTAAAACATAAAAGTAGAATAGATTTTTAACAAACGGTTGTTATTGTCAGAATTGTAAAGAATCAGATTTTGTTGGCTATTCTGGAGCTTTTATGAACGATGGTTGTTTGACTGATAACCTTCTTTTCTTCCAAAACCCTAAATAAAAACGCTTGTGGAAACATCGTCGGCAGTTTTACATTTTCAGTATAAATATTTGTTTTGAATGATTTTTTATGATGATCCAGTTCATCACAGGGCACTATTCACAAACATTCACAGCTAAGGATGGTGGAAGGAAACCAGAGAACCCAAAGGAAAGCCTCATGAGCACAAAAAACTCCACACAGACTATAACTCAAGATCAGAATCAAATCCAGGACCATGAAGTTGCAAGATGGCAACATCACGCATCAACACTGAAGTACCAGGATACTTGGTAGGGCCCCCATGGGATCTTGGAGGGAACATTGCACAGTCCTCATGCTGATGTTTGTTGAGGCCCCAGCATTGAATTCAGATGTTGCTTGAGACAGTGTTACACGTGTATCACATGAAACGATTCTTGTCAGCCAACGCTGATCACGCTCACCCAGAGTCTTTTTATGGCCACACTGCTATCACGAGGTCGAGGTTTTGCTGGAATTCTTGTAGTCACGGTTCACCCTTGAAATGCTCATACGTGAAAATCCAAACTTTGCTTCTACCTCTGTAATGCTATGACCCATCTCACCAGCTCCAACTATTAAACGGTGTTGAAAATTGCAAAATCGTGATAACTTGCCATTCTCGCTGCGGAAACAGCTCTAGAAGCTTCCATAGACGTCTGCTGCTTTATATACATACTGGCGGACACAACCAATGACATGCATAGGTGGTGTTGCTATGTGTTTTGCATGGGCTCCAGTGCCAGTTTTTCTGGTACTTCAGTGTATAAACAAACAAGCGAACAACAACATAAAAAAAAAAAATAATAATAATAATAATTATTATTATTATTATTATTATAGAATTCTATTTCTCACTTATTTTCCTCCCTACCTGCCAATTACCAACCATCCAGCTCTTTCCTATCATACAACAGCTAGTAACTGGGGACAGTCAAGGCTAACACATGCTTCTTCCAAGACATCCAACCAACTGTTGCTCATGCTGTGTTACAGGGCAGCGTAACACACTCTGAAGAGAGTACTTTCTATTCTTTTCTACAAACGTACATGAGCTCACAGTCACCCACAAAAGGCTAGTCACTGTGATTGACAGGGGAGATACAGTATGCCATCCCTCCCAGCCCAGAAGGGCAGGTTGCTCTCATATCTCATATTTGAGATCTTTTTTGAAAAACACATTTGACGCCACAAAAAACTGTATCATTTTGAACCTAAGAAAATGGATGCAGTGTATTCTATCAATTCTCATGTTACAAAAAGGGTCTTAGTTTTTTTTTTTTTGTTCTTGTATACTGTTTTACATGTTGAGAAACATCACTGTTTTTGAGATTATGTTCACATTTCTTTACATCTGTGAAACACTTTGTAACCTCGAAACATGTCTAGGGCAAAACTGTGTCCTGAAAATTGCCAAAGACAGAAAGATGAAACAGAAAGAGTGATTAATGATGTATCTGTGGCTTCCTCGCCCTATTCTGTCAGGTCGCTGTTGAAAGAGAAAACACTCTCAGTGGAACATGGGAAGTTGAAAGACATGCCTTGTGTGAAAATAGCTCAGTTAATGCTGAGAATCTATGAGAGGTGTCTTCCGCAGCCTTGTGAAAAGCCTTGAGATTCTCATGGCTAACAGGGTTTTAGTGTAGTGTAGTGTTTATTCCCTTCAGAGAATTTCACAAAAATAGTGCATACTTTGACATTGCAGGGTTTTGGGTTTGTTGTTTTTTTTTTATCACAGCCAAAGTTAAAGATTTACCTTTGGGATTGAGTAGTTGAGTTTGAGAAAAAAAAAATAGTATGTTAGAAAATATATTGTGCTTTATTTAAAGCTACAAGTCAGAACGTCTTTAACTTTAGTCAAGTTAAAGCCAGAAGTAAAGCCACTTCTCTGCCTATAATCAGTTATGTAAAGGAAAAAATAAAGATGCCTAAATATGATTAGTTTTTTTTTTATAGAAAAGACAGGCGATGTAATTTGGATATGAAAACTGCAAGGGAGTAAATATCTCAATTACAGCAATGTTTGTGGTCTGTGTATCATAACCACAATATACACCACATCCATCTTCACACATTATAAACAGAATAAACATACTGTTTTTTTCCCCAAATGCTGAAAATTGTTCAAGAGTAAACATTGAAGTTAAGAATTAATAACTGAAGTTAACCAGCCTTTTGATTCTTTGTTTTTTTTTTTTAATTGGTGTTGTCTGGTTTCCTGGGTTTTATGTTTTCACATTTGTCCCTGTATGGCTACTGGCTGATTGCATTGCCTTTTCTTCGTCAGATGCAGCAGGAGAATCAAACTGGCACAACACACAAAGAAAGCTGGGAGACAAACACAACCAACATCTGGTTGAACTGGACGCCAGATTAAACATGCTCACCACTGTCTCAATCAGGAAGTGCTCACTGAACTGTCCTGCCGTGATAACAAAATGCCTCTCGAGTCCCTCATCAATCTGTCCATCTGTCTCAGCTACTTACTAAAGAGCAACCCACAGTGACGGGAGCCTAAACTCACGCAATTCAACAAGGGTCTGACCCAAACCCAGCTCCTCTGAGAGGACCTCCAAAAACTCCAGGTGAGTCCATCTCAGTTTTTGTCTCACCAGCCATTTAAATATACAAACAAAACACTCAGATAAGGTGTCTATCCTCTCAGTGCTGATGGTGGAAATTTCATGAACCACTATACCCTCTTGAAGCACCACCTACCCACACAGCTACTACAGGAACACTATAGGATGAAGGACCTCTGGGAAACAGAACTGTCATGTTATGCACCATGTAACCCCTTCTTGCTTCAAGTCAGCACTCTCTATCAGGAGCACATTTCATTCCGCATTACTGTCACTACTGAACACCTCATCATCCTCAGATTTCCCTGGATGCGCCTCCATAATCCTCAGCTACGGTGGCACGTTAAGGAAATCATGAGGTCGTCATCCTATTGGCGGAGTCTCACTGTTGCTTCAGTTCCCACCTCAATTCCCAGTTCCCCTTTGACATCACCATAGCATATCAAAAGTTCCAAGAAGTCTTCAGTGAGGTACTATGCCAACACACAATTGCTTTCTGTCAAACCAGTGCTGGAATCCACAAGAAACCTCATTTCCCAGAATACACTGTGGCCTACAGACATGTTTTAGATTTAGATCTGTCTCAATCTCTGGCACATGACACAAAATTTCATTAGAATTTAAAGCACAGTTGATGCATGCACATCATCAAACTTGTATTGCCCTTGGTATTAATCTTCTACATTTACCTTATAAGTGCATCAATGAAATAAGCATTTAATAGAAATCCTCCCTCATGCCTTAATGCATTAAACAACATATATCATTATGAAAGCCACATAAGGTATGTCAGGTAATGACTTACAGTCTGTTTAAACTATGCAATAATCTTTGGTATGGTGCATTTGTAAGGAATAAATTTCTTGCCTCTCCTAGCTGCTGGGAGCAGATTAAATTACAAACAAGGCATACAAGAGAATCTGTGATTTGTTTCAACGTAAACAGCTTTTATTTTCTGTCAGCTCCATCTGCTCTGGTCTGTGACTCTCTAGTACTCAAAGAACTTCTGATAGAAAATAGTAGAGAGGGACCAACACTGTGTAGCCAGTCCACACACGAGGAATATTAAACACTTCTGGATTTTAAACGTCATCAATAATACTGTAATGCCATGAAGAAAGTAATGCTTAGGGTCAGATGCACAGTTGCAAGTACAGTTTACTTTAAATTCATAGTTGAGATGGTGAAGTTTTAGTCTGGAGTTTATCTAATCAGCAGCTGCGTACAGAACAGTAAATCACAGCATCACGTCCAGGGGATTACAGTTACTGCATCTGAGGGAGAGCAGAGCTCAAATGCAATATGAGTTAGAAGTTAATACATTCAAAGGAGTGTTTTTGCAAAACCTGGAGTTGTCAGATAGAGAAAGAGTTCAATAACATTACTAGAATATCATGAATATCGTAAATATCCAGTGTGACATAATCCCAAATCCTTCCTGTTACTGAAGATTATTATTATTATTATTATTATTATTATTATTATTATTATTATTATTATTATTATTATTATTATTATTATTATCAGAGTTACCTTCAATGAATATAGGAATAGGGCACTTTTGGGAAAAATCTGAATTATGGCTGCCCCATAGCAATATTCTATAGAGGGTCGTTTGTCTTTAGGGAAGAGTTTGAGGTGCTTTTATTTTTAGTCTTTAGGTCCTGCAGATCAAACTACATTCACAGACATCAAACTCGATCAGTCATACTGAAGACAATTAAAACCATACTTACTAAAACCCTAGCAATGACTTGGGCAACATATCATAGCAACCAGTTAACACCCTAGCCACCAGATGATTTTCCTTACCAACCGACTTGCTACAACCTAGCAACCAACTGGAATTATATTGAAAACTCTTAGAAACACCATAACAACCCCTGGGACCACAGAACAGCTAACTAGCAACACTCTAGCAACAAGCTGGATCATGATAACAACCAGTTAACACCCTAGCCACCAGCTGATTTTCCTTAGCAACCGACTCGCTACAACCTAGCAACCAACTGGAATTATATTGAAGGCTCCTAGAAATACCATAACAACACCTGGGACCACAGAACAGCTAACTAGCAACACTCTAGCAACAAGCTGGATCATGATAACAACCAGTTAACTGCTTTTCTTAGCTGTTCTTAGCAGCCAAGTAACAACTGGAATATGCTAGCGGCATTTTATCATTTTAATACTTAAACCGTTACATATTATTTGCTTTTAGCCTTTTAACCATTGCACGTTGACTATTAAATGCTTTGACATTTTAAAATCAGAAACAACAAAACACTGTCATATCATTTAACGCGTAATGTGTTTATCAGGCTCTGTCAAGCCAACATCTTGAAGTCTGTTCAAGAACGTAAGCCTTCTAGATGTGCACGAGCTTTCAAATCATATTTCTCAGTCGAATGAAATCTGTATAGTGCGTTCAACAATAAATATTGTCACAAAGCAGCTTTACAGAAATTCCAGATGTATAAATGTATCCCTATTTTTAACTGTTTAATTAAATTGCTCCACTAACACATCTGATCGGGGAGGTAGAAAATGGTCTAGATCAGGAGGTTATAAAGGTCACAGAGTGTACGTAAGAGAAATTATGTGCCTTGTTATGTTAGAATTTCTTTTGAGATTCCACGTTAGGAGATTATGCAAAAGTGTGCCTTGGCCATGCTCTTCACACAGTGGCACTGCTTTGGGATACTGAATAGTTACCACATAGTTCCATGAGGATTAATATGAAACAATGCCCCTGTGCTGATGTTTCTCATGGTCCTATGAAATCCATAGCAATTCCTTCTAAAGGGATCTTGATAAGGGGGAGAATGTCCATCATAGTGCATTTAGTGTCACCAGAGGATTCACCAGCTGACAATCTTGGCATGATGCATGCCAGCCCAAGTGTCTGGTCATAGGATTATAATTAGCCAGGTTGCAAAGCATTTCCCTGTAGCTTTCTGGGACTACCACGTGGTGTCCCAATGCTCTACAGCTTGTCATTAACCATCACTCACTTGGTCAGAGGCATTTGTCAAAGTATCCTTATGCAACTGTTATATGAGGTGTGAAGCCAGGGCTTTGCAAAGACTCTAAGCACTTGACCCACCTCCATTTGGGGACAGTTTGCCTGGAAATGCTCCAGCTCTGAACAGCCATAACAAACCTGCCCAGGAGAACAGGCTGGTAGGTGGGAGTGTGGGAGAATTTTGGTGGCATGACACACTGAGCACATGCTGATAATAATCCTTGTCCCCTCAGCAGGACGGCCTGTTGGAGCCTGCTGCGCAATCTCCTTCCAGAAGGGCAGACTCTACCATTGAAATTGGGGAAGATGGATTTCATGTTTCCTCGGCTTGTGAATGCAGATATAAGTTTCTCTGCCAGCTGGACTGGGTCCACCAGAGAGTTGGGCTGGTGCCACTGGACCCATTGCACTGTGCTTGCTTACACTCATTCAATGGCCTCTAGAAATACTCACATGAAAATGAGCACAATAGGAATATCACATATTTTGAGATCAATGGGTCCATATTCTGGCAAAATTTCAACTGTAAATCTTTTGTTATGGCATCAATTCAGCTTAGTATTTTTAACTACTCAAGTATATTCAAGATTCAATACTTGATTTGTGCAAGTCAATAACCACCTGTTGTTGTGCTGGTAGGTCATTGGTTTTTCCCATAGTAATATGCACACGCTTTCAGGACCACTGGAACACGTTGTAACACTGGCTTGGCATGAACATTCAACTTGAATTATTTATTAATTTTTTTTGTCAGTACAAACATACTGACACGCCTTCCGTCTTAAGCTTCACTCACGATATGGACTCCCATTCATCGAATCCTACCCCCTTGCATGTCACCATAGAGGCATGTCCTCTGAGTACTAATGACTTTCACCTGTATCTTATATCTTATTGCTCTTTAGGTATTTATAACACTCACTTATATTTTACTAGTTGCGAAGTATTGTATTCATCACGAGCACATACTGAGCGTTATCTGAGCCCGATGTGTACTCATAACCCTTCGTGCCTCAAGTCTGGCTCGACTTGACCCACCATCATCCAGGACACATGGGAGGCAAGCATCCAGACTTTTCTCTGCCCTGGCACCAAGGTGGTGAAATAAACTCCCTCTGGGTGTCTGAACAATGGAGTCACTTGCTGTCTTCAAGTGCCAACTGAACACCCACCTCTTTCGAGAGAACTTGAATGAGCACTAACTCAAAGCTTTTACCGCACTTACTGCAGTTTTTGTGTTGACTACGCCTTGTTCTTCACTGGTTTCGTGTAGTTTAAGAGTACTTTTGGGTTTTGGGACTTTTGCTTGTAATTTTTATTAGGTATTGTATGTCTAATTTGTAGCAATATCATAGCTTTAGATATTCAGATTTAGATAAGTTAATGACTAAGCACTTTTGTTAGTCACTCTGCACAAGAGCATCTGCTAAGTGCCATAAATGTAAATGTAAATGTAATCATCTTTGCCTGCTATTCTGTGTATCCACCTGTTTGGTATTTTTGGACTTATCTCTCTGTCTTCCCTTATTTGGCTTGTTTGTTATTGTTAGCTTCCTGGTTATGGACTTCTTTGCCTCAGCTCTTGGCTATGCGTTTGGATTTATCCTTTTTACTGTATTTCACCTTGGTGCTGTTTTTCCACCCAGTGTTTTCATTAAAAGCCATTGTGAACTTTCCACACGTGTCTGTTTCTTCACCCTTCGCATTGCACATATATAGGGTCTCTCATTGTTTAAATGTAAAATATGAATCGTTGCTTGTAATGTTTATTTTATACTTTTTTATGAAGTGTGTCATTCTGGAGGACTGTGTACCGTATTAGTGGATCTCACCCATGATGTTAGTTATGCCAACTCACAAGCTCATGCCCCTCAATATGTGATTAACTCTGCATAATGCATAAGGGAATTGCACCAGCAGAGTTCATTCTTTATAAACTACATATGTGTTGAAGGAGAGCTCTGTAATAAACATCTCACAGTTTCAACACAGCTCTTTATTTCCTCGATAACCACATGCAAATGAAGTGCTCTTATTTTCTCTACATCAGATAGGCACATTGTAATATGTACTACTTTATATCGAAATGTAATTCTAAGAGACTGTTTTATAATTAAAGAGTATCATTAGCTGTGGAAAGCATTACGACCAGGATTTATTTTGAGTCGTACATTCTTCATTCTTGATCTGCTTAATAAATAAATCATAATTGTTATGTGAAATGTGAAATGTGAAATGTTAGTTGTGTGCCTTTCGATATATTGTATGAGATATACAAAAGTCAGTAATGTAAATGTAATGTAAAAAAAGTGATTTTTTTACAGATTATGTTTAGTTGTTTGGTTGCATCCTATCCATCAATTTAATATTTAATAAATCTAATATTTAATCAATCTAATATTTTATTTATATTATATAACATACAAGAGCTAAATATCATACAAATGTATAATTAAAGCCCTTGCTTTAAATTTGCATAATATGTAATAACTGTTATGTCAAATACTATACAATAAGTTAATTTTATATAAAACTTATTTTTGGTTATTTATTGATACAAACTAAATTTCTAAAAAAGTTGGGACACTTTCTAAAAATGCAATAAAAACTGAAATCTGTAATTTGGTAATTAACTTAAACCTTTATTTAACAGAAAAAAGGCAACAGAAAAGATTCACAGCATTCTCTATATTTAACAATTCTATTTGTTAAATATAAACAAGTTTAGAAATTGATGTCCACAACAAACGCAATAAAAGTTGGGACAGATGCATGTTTACCACTGGGCCACATCACGTTTTCTTTTAATTATACTTTTTAATTGTTTGGGAATTGAAGATACTAATTGTAGCAATTTTGCAAGCAGAATATTTGCCTATTCTTTCTCTGTACAAGACTTGAGCTGCTCAACAGTCCGTGGTTACTGTAGTCTGATTCTCCTCTTTATGAAGCGCCATACATTTTCAATAGGAGACAGATCTTGACTGCAGGCAGGCCAGTCAGGCAAACACCCTCTATGTCTATGAAGCCATACTGGTGTAACTTGTGCAGAACGAGGCCTGGCATTGTCCTGCTTAAATAGACACGAAGTTCCTGGGAAAACATGTTGTCTTGACGACAGCATATGTCTCTCCAAAATATCAATATAAGCCTTTGCATCAATGTTACCTTCACATATATATGCAGAGCCCGCATGCAGATGCAGGTGCAGATGCTCTGGGCACTGATGCACCCCCATGCCATTGCAGATATTTTTTTGTTACGTGGGAACACAGAAAATGGACCCAAAGGGATGACATGAAGCAGAGGTCAGGGTAAGAGTCTTTACTGAGATGAATAAAGGCAGACAAATCCAACCGAAGCAGTCTGAGACAACATCCAGAAAACAGTCAGGGGTCAAATGATCAGGCAAACACATTATCGAAGAGAGGCAAAGGCAGAATCCTAAGCGCAAGCAACAAGGTCAAAACACAAACAGAAAGCAGGCAGAATAATGGTATAAGAGTTTAGGCAGGAAACTAAACAATCTGGTGGTGAGCGGGTTGGAGGAGCTGGCTTAAGTAGGGCTGGGTAAATGGGGAACAGGTGAGCAGGCTGATGAGGAGGCGGGGCCAAGGCACATGCATGGACAAGTGAGGGCTGAAGAGCATGCAGGTTCTGGGGATAGAGAAACAGAGAGAGAGTAAATGGCAGGACTGTGACAGGGTTTTGCACTTTCCATTGGTAACAATCTGGATGTTTTTTTTTTATCATTGGCACGTAGAATCCAACATTTGTTTTTCCCAAAAACAAGACTTGTCTGACCACAGAGCACATTTCCACTGTCTTTCGCTTCATCTTAGATGACTTCAGGCCCAGAGAATTTGCCTGTGTTTCTGTGCAACATTAGTATATGGCTTCCTATTTGCATAATACCGTTTCAGGTTGGATTTCTTGATGCAGCAGCAGATTGTGTTAAGTGACAATGATTTTCCACAGTACTGCCAAGCCCACGTGGCTATGTCCATCATGGTAGCATGACAGTTTCTTAAACAATACCACATGAGGGCTCGATGGTCATGCACATTATTTTCCACCCTTGGTCTTTAAACACCGAGTTTTCCCCAGACTCCTTGAACATTTTCTGATATTATGAACTGTAGAAGGTGAAAGACAAAACTGTAGTTGAACTGACTGACAATTCTCTCATGAAGTTTGTCACAAAGTGGTGAACCATGCTTGCTTGCAAAAACTGAGCCTTTGGTGGATGCTCCTTTTATACTCAGTCTTGATGACCTCACCTGTTACCTGTTAATTGTCAAAATTTCCAATGTTACTTGTATAACCTTTTCAGACTTATTTTGACTCTGTCCCAACTTTTTTGAGTGTGTTGCAGGCATCAAATTCTATTGTTTTTTATATTGAAAAAATGCAATTAGGTTTGTCAGTAAAAACACTGAAAATCTTTTCTTTGTACTTTTATCAATTAAATGGAAGTTAATGTGATTTAACAAATCACAGATTTTAGTTTTTATTGCATTTTTAGAAAGTGTCTCAACTTTTGCAAGTCTCAACAAAGATGCTCACTTTTGCAAGTCCAGATCAAGTCTCTTATGAGGGAATGGCATTCAGTTCTTCAAATATATGTTCTGTGACCCACTGAAAATTAAAGTGATCTGAGCCATCTTCTACCCACACACTGATCAGGCATAACCTTATGACCACCTCCTTTTCTCTACACTCGTCCGTTTTCTCAGTTCCACTTACCATATAGCTGCACTTTGTAGTTCTACAATTACAGACTGTAGTCCATCTGTTTCTCTAC
>JAOVVH010000048.1:24117935-24128963 GCA_028566435.1 Scorpiodoras heckelii | reverse complement strand
CTGTAATTGTAGAAGTACAAAGTGCAGCTATATGGTAAGTGGAACTGAGAAAATGGACAATGAGTGTAGAGAAAAGGGGGTGGTTATAATGTTATGCCTAATTGGTGTACTATACTAATATTACAATATTATTCATATTTAACATTTAGCATCCATTCTTTTAGAAATGATAACAAACAAAACCTCGAATCAAACTCCAACTACTGAGACTGGTTTCTCATTTTGTGTGTCAAATCTTGACCAGTTCTTAAGTACCTTATGGCTTAATTCACTCACTTCAGTAGAAACGTCTTTTGAGAACAATAAGGCTCAAAATATGTAGCTGAATGTCATTTAGGTTACATGATTGGTTACT
Source organism: Scorpiodoras heckelii (assembly GCA_028566435.1). Taxonomy (NCBI): domain Eukaryota; kingdom Metazoa; phylum Chordata; class Actinopteri; order Siluriformes; family Doradidae; genus Scorpiodoras; species Scorpiodoras heckelii. The sequence continues at coordinate 24,128,608 of JAOVVH010000048.1, read as the reverse complement.
GTAATTTTATATTGCAATTTGGTAGGAGAGTGATTAATAAGGCACATTAATCATTAATGAAATTTTATTGTGCCAGACGTTCCTGTGATTCCACTTCAGTTTTTATGATAAATGTGTCTCGCTTACACATAAATGAATGAAGTTTCTAATATCTGCAATGAACCACTTTTTAAAAGTCAGTTGCTCTGCTTTTCTGTGAGGAAAAAGTCAGTCTAGCTTTTAATTAGTCCTCTTGTTGCTGTTCACTAATTGTAGGTTAATTTATGATTTGGCTTTGAGCACTGGGGAATTAAAGATCTGTACTACATGTACATGTGCTCCTGAGGGAATGAAAAATCTTCCATTAAAACCGTTAATCTGCTAATGGCCTTGTCTTTGCTCAGCACTACTCTGTAGTGAATACACGTTGCAGTACTGAAATATGCTGCACTTCTACACATGTACACTTCTACCAGTTTGAACATGAATACACTATATTTCATTGTCTTAAAGACATAAACAGTTAAAGCTGCTGTTAATAGGATTGAGAAGAGAATGCATTTATCTTGAACATTTTAATCAATACAACATCCCGGTTCCTCTCCCTCCCTCTCCGCTGTGCTCCAGTCCTGCCTTGGCAGTACCTCCTCTCAGAGTCGACTGCCGTGTATGTGCATGCTAGTAACCATGGCAACTAAAGTGGCCCGGTAAACAGTGTGGAGCTCGCTGAGGTAAGAACGAAACATGAACTACACTCCACACAGCTAAATGTAATCTGGCTATACTTTAGTTAGAAACTTGGTCCTCAAGTCATTACCTGTTTATTTAGCAGTAAATAGTCTCACAGGAAAAAATCATTCTTAAAATCATTCTTTTCAGCATGAAAAGTAATCTACAGCATCTACACACATTTATTGCAGTGCTTAGATGTTTGTTTGATAACAGAAACTTGTCATGGATAGCGCTAAATAAGCTAAAGCCCTTTAGCTGTGAGTGCACCGGCACACATAAATATCAGGACAAACACTGAACTGAAGCATCTGCCTGGGCACATCACAAAGATATTTTCAGCAAATTTCAAATAAAACAATGAATATATTTTTTTTAATAAATCAAAATATATTTCTAATTAACAAAAAATACAAACTGAGCATATAGTGCAACATGTTTCGTAAACAAACTGTTAGATAAAAGGTCATTAGCTGTTTACATTGCAGACGAGTTAGAACAATCTAGTATGAATTTTACAGTGTGTTTAAGGGAAAAAAGTAGCAAGGTGAAAAATGCACACGAAGAATGTGAGCATGACCTCTTGGTGCACAAGACTTGGGAATTCTCTGTCATTTCTCTGTCATTTTGTCTATATTCATCAGCAGACTTCTGAATGTTTGGTCTGTAATACCTTTCAATTTTGTTACATGTTATAAAATGTCACTGCTTCACTGCACACACTAGATTGTCAACATGAAATGAGCGGAAATGATACCACCAGTACTGAGGGTCACTAAAATCCCAGAAATATACACTCACTGAACACTTTATAAGGAACACTATATTAATGCTGGGTAGGACATTACTTTGCTCTCAAAACAACCTCAATTCTTCATGGCATGGACTCCACAAGATGATGGAAACACTGCTCTGAGATTCTGATCCGTGTTGACATGATTGTATCATACAATTCCTGCAGATTTGTCAAGTACACAATCTGCCATTCTACTACATCCCGAAGGTATTCTACTGGAATCAGATCTGGTGACTGGGAAGGCCACTGAAGAACACTGAACTCATAGTCATGTTCATGAAACCAGGTTGGGTCCATGGATTCATGTGGCTGGCACCAAATTCTGACCCTAATTCTAATCTACATGCCTCAGCAGGAATCAAGATTCATCAGACCAGGCTATGTATTTCTAGTCTTCAGTTGGATGAGCGTGGACCCACTGCACTGTTCTTGGCTGACAGTAGTGGAACCTGGCATGTTCATCTGCTGTTGTAGCCCATCCACCGCCATGTTTAAAATGTTGTGCATTCTGAGATGCTTTTCTGCTGAGTTACTGTAGCTTTTTTGTCAGCTTGAACCAGTCTGGTCATTCCCTGCTGACCTTGGGTTAACAAGTTATTTCTGTCCACAGAACTGCCGCTCACCAGATGTTTTTCTTTATTGCACCATTATGAGTAGACTCAAGAGGCTGTTATGTGTGAAAATCCTAGGACATCAACAGTTATGGAAATACTCAAACTAGCCCGTCTGGCACCAACAATCATGCTACGGTCAAAATTACAGAGATCGCATTTTTCCCCATTCTGATAGGTGATGTAAACCTTGCCCTCAAGCTGCAGGTCTGTATTTCCATGATGTTATGCATTGCACTTCTGCCAAATGACTGGCTGTTTAGATAATTGCATGTTCCTTATGTAGTGCTCAGTGAGTGTATAGTGATCTGATCTCAATCCTTGTTTTTGAGCTATGGTCACACCCAAAGACTTTCACCATTCAGTATAGAAATTTAGTGGAAATGTACTAATTCATGTATATGTAATAAGAAGATAAGTAGGGTTACATTTTCTTACAACTTAATTCATATGAAACCTAGCAAAATTCAAACAGATTCTTATCATTTGGTTAAAATCATGCAAATTCCTCATGAAATCTTGACAATCTGAAAAAAATTACAATGCGAAGATCATTTTAAACTGAATATTACATGTACACGAACACTCTCTCTAGGTGTTCTATGTCACTGATATATTATTTTAGTCTTTGAACTGATGACAAAATACATATTTGTTTCTGTCATACTACACGATTCTATCAACAATATTACATACCGCTTTTTTTTTAGCATTGCAAAATTGGTTATTTTCATTATTGCTATGTAGAGTGGATTAATCTTAAGTGGATTAATCACGATCCGTGTTAAGGTGATGGTGCAACTTCTACTCAGATGATTAAAATGGCATTTAAAAAAATCTTTTAAATCATTTTTAAACATTTTATTTTCTGTGTGATTACATTTTTTATTTCTTAATAACATTTTACGTTTTAAAATTTTTGTTGTAATTTTTATTTTTGTGCTGCATTCTTGTTTTTTATGATTATTTTATCATTTTATCATTTACATTGTGATGCGCTTAACTTTATGTATGAAAGGTGCTTTATGAATAAAGCTATTGTTAGGTGTGTTGGTGAAATTCATTTACTGACAGAGATTTTCCTACAAAAGCCCACAAGTAAGATGAAGTTATCAAGAAGAGCAGTTATCAATGCAATATGACACTTTCAAAACCCTCTGTATTTTCAAATGTAATTGTACTGTGCCGATTAACACTGTTGGTGTAAATTTACCATAGTGATTTTGGCGCTCTCTTTACTGCTCAATTAAGATTCCCACAGCTCCAACTGCAGGTAAATTAATGAGTTGGCTTGAAAAACGAGTGAGACGGATCATGATTTTGACTGCATGCAGACAGCAATTCCCTCACAGCCCTCTGCTTTCCGCTCTCTGCATTAGTACAAGTACAATTTTTTTTTTTACACTGATTTGACTTAGATTGCAAACTGTGGGCTTGTTTAGAAAGCAAACTGTGTCCTTTCCCTCTGGTACAGATTGTGTCCAAGCTGTCGAAGTGTTTGTCTATTTGTTCTTCTCAAGAGAAATGGTAGTGGCAATCTGAAAAAGAGCATCTAGAAGTGTATGCTGCCAATGTGGACACTGTTAGCACTTGAAGTCACTTCCTGGAGAGCAATCACTGGTCTGACTATGGCTAGGTGAGTCATCTTCACTGGGTTCTGATTGAGTTATTCGTGGGATAACACAATGGGGTAAATTTAGAAGTGCAAAATTAATGACTGTAATTATGGAAATAGAGTTTGGAAACAGAATGTTGTAGCAGCTTTAGTCACTGATGAATGAAATGCAGAGTCTCTAACAGGTGATTTATGTTTTATTTTCTTAAAACTGAATCACTTTGTCACCTCACAGCAATGAGCACCAGGGTTTAATTCCCGGGCTGGGTTACCTGGCGACCTGTCAAGGGGGAAACACCTGGGATGTCCTCCACCACCCCCTGCAACCCAGCAGCAGATGATGAACAGCTTAGATAATGAATGAATCAATCAATCCCTTTGATGAGAATCTTGAAATCAATCAATGAAAAACATACGTGCATGTATATAAAGCAAATATACACAAATTCTTACATGCAAAGCTATACACCATACAATTTACAGCACAGTAGGCACAAGTGTGTGTACCTTTGCTGCTGGGACTGAATTGAACAGAAGCATAATTTTGGCACTATACAAGTAAAACATGTCAGAGTTTACTGATTTCAAAGGATTTCCGGAAAAGCGCTGCATATTTCATTCTTTTTAGCAAAATATGCAGCATTAGGGGAAAATATTGAAGCCTTTAATTCTCTTAAGCTGAGGATCTCAGTCTCATCTTCATTCTTCTCAACTTCACTGAGCTAGCAATGATGGGAAAGTGACTCCAAATAAGTGCAAACATTTGTCCAAAATAATAGAGAACACAAGTTGTTACCCTCTGTAATGCTTTTCAAACTTTCCTTGCTGAGAGGTTGTACCATGCATCTTGGGCACATAATTGTCTACATAACTCTTCTCATTGAGTTCTGACCCAGAATGTCAGCAAATAATGGTACTTGTATTTGCTTGACAACAATTCTGTGTGTTTCCTTATATAAGTGGTATTGCCTATAATTCTTCAGTCAAGTGCAGGTCTCGTTGCAATGGGTTTGTTTTCTCCACCTGCACCTGCTTCAAAAGGAGAGTCGAATCCAATTAATAACCCTACACCTTGAAGTCTTGAAGTGGCAGGAACCTATTTGCAGTCCTGAGTGTACAGTACATTTAGTGTAAATGGAAGTAGCGACCTTGAACACTAATTTAGAATCGTTTTGATATTTCACATAGAGCATGAGAAGAATATCTTTCTGTACTGGTAATACAAGTACTAGGAAGTGCTGGAAGCATGATCTACAAGCACTTGTGCGATATTTAATTATCCTCTCTTGGGATAATTTTCATTAATTTTTCTCTGCTAATCTCACTTCAATTAGATTGGATGCTATAAGACACTGTCACTGGTTCCGTAACCTGGACTGGTCGTGGGGGTGCTGTTTTAGCATGTCTAAAGCAGGATTTGGGGCCGGATGGAGCCCATCCCTCCCCAGACCAACGTCAGGCACGATCATGGGCTATTCTTCAATTCACCTAACTTGCATATCTTTGGATTGTGGGAGGAAACCGGAGTCTCACGAGTAGTGGACATGGGGAGGACACGCAGACTCCACACAGAAAGGACCCAGACTGCACCACCTTGGGATCAAACCCAGGACTTTCTTGCTGAGAGGCGATAGTGCTACCCACTGAGCCGTCCGCTATAAGAAAACAATAACTCAGACTCATACCAAAGTAAAAGACTAAAGACGCAATGTTCATGTCATGGCATAGTGTCCTACACATCAGAAAATTACTGCTACACATTTCACTTGAGCAACCTGAGTCCCATCAGCGCCTGAGCAACTAAGGAAGTTGTTTTTTCATCAAACAGGAGCACTTAGGAGCACTCTGATTTACATTCAGGAGGAGCAAATGGAAAACTGTGCACCACTTCTGCTTGCTAAGAATATTGCATAATGCCATATGATGTACTCAAAACCCCTTCCATCTTCCCAGCATTCATAAACAACATCCTCATGAACATGCGAAGAAAGTTCGTCATTGCATACATCAATGACATTGTATTTATTCTTCATCTCTCAAAGCTTGGGTGCTGTGTAAACCTCTGGAGAGCCAGCTTTTTGTCAAAAAAGAAAAGGGTCAAGTTCGCATGCCATAACATGACTTAGGCTAAAACAGCGAATGCATGAAGTCAAAGTAAGAAACTTTAAGTAGTTTTCTGGGCTTTGTTGAATTTTATAGATGATTTGCTCCAGCTCAGCTCCATTGCTTTTCTTCTCACATCTTTACTGAAATGAGGCATCTGGGTTTCACAAACTGTACAAGCTTTTCAAATACATTCACCACTGCTTGCATGCTTAAGCCTAGAATAAAAAACACTACAGATAATAAAACACATTCATAAAAGCAAGTGCAATTATGTTTGTCAGCACAAATCTTCTAAAGCAAGAGAAATACAGACAGCTCTAATTACTGGGAAACATCATTTGTAGCTCAAATATCAATTGCCATCATTTGGAGAAACGAGCAAATGAGCAATATTGCATGTGATATCTCAATTTTTGGTATACCTTTCCCACTGAAAGTCATTGAGGAAGGTAATTAGTGCCTCATAATTTTGTTATGCTTTTGCACAGGGGAAATTAGAGTATCCATGTGTCCATGGTAACTAGTAGAACAGCCAGAGAGTGAGTCATTGATGATGTGTGTGTGTGTAGCTGATTATGAAACACTTGCCAAGAAAAAGGTGACCACTCAATTTGGGCACATCGATTAGATCAAGAAAATGTGAGGGCTTTTCATTAGGGGGGATAAGCCATAAATGGGAGTGTATGTGGCTATCAGGCAAGTGAGGAAATAAGTGCAAATTGCATCTTGGTAACACGTGATAGCAGTGTATAGTGGGGCAGTAAGAGCTCAGTGATTAAGGATCTGTACTAATGAGTGGAAAGTTTTAATTCTAGAGCAACCAAGGAGCAACTACTGGGCATGAGTGTGATGCTAAATGCAAATGCAGTCCATGCAATACTATTATAGTGAGAGGGTAGGGTGGGGGCAAAATGTAAAAATTGCATATTCATGGAATGTGGATTTCTTAGCGGCATCAAATAGTGCAGAATAAATACAGTGAAAGTAAAGTGAAAGTGAAGTACTGACCTAGTGTGCTTGCACACAGAGGAATTTGTCCTACACATTTAACACATCTGTGCAGAGAAACACACATATACACATACTAGTGAAGTGAGCACACTAGCCCGGGGCGGTGGGCAACCTCATCCAGGGTGCCTGGGGAGCAGTTGGGGCTTTAGGTGCCTTGCTCAATAGCACAAGGCTGGCTCCTTAACCACAAGCCCACAGCTGCTCATGTATGTGGATACCAATCACAATCCCCCCCTTTACTGGTAATACTGCTCTTGTAGTAAGGCTTTCCTCTAACTTTTGCAGCATGGCTGAGAGTATTTGGCCATTCAGCCACAAGAGTACTGTTGAAGTCAGGTACTGCTGCCAGCCACGAAGCTGTGGCATACCATCAGCATTCCAGTTAATCTCAATGGTGTTCAGTGGAGCTGAGATCTCTGGAGGCTACTCACATTTTTCCACACCAGGCTTGGCAAAGCTGTGTCCATAGACCTTGCTTTATGCTCAGGGCCATTGTTATGCTTGAACAGTTTTGGGCTAGGTTCCTTAGTTCCAGTAGAGGGAAATATTCCAGTGGAGGGAAAGCTACATCATAACAAGACATTCCAGAAATTATGTGCTTCGAATTTTGTGCTTTCAACATTTTGGGGAAGGCTGACATATGGGTGTGACTGGCAGGCATCCACATGCTTTGGCCATGTAGTGTAATTGTCGAATCAAAATGCTACCACTAACAAAAATATTGTTTGTGTTCAGAGATCAGGGGCTGCTAATGATAATGGATGGATAGATGGACTGGCTACAGAAAGCCAGTAGAGGGAAAGTAGCAATGGTGTTGTGTGGGAGAACTTGGGAAGGTTGAAAACAAACTGTGCAGTTGCTTTATGGATCTGTTGCAGACATCAAATAGCAGACCTGACAAGGGTTTGGCATAACAAGAGACTGAACATGCACCAGAGTGCATGTTGTGGATAGTAGTGGCATGAAAACCCATTTGAGGATATACTGTTCTATTTAGGATGTTGTAGCTTGCTCTGGGTGAGAGAGAGTTGATTGTAGATAGTGCATTCAGGGATTTATCAAGAGAGAGATTCTATGAAGAAGGTCTCGTGATATGGAGGAGAAGTATTTGTCAAAGAAAGAGAAATCCTGAAAGTGTAGTGTGGGATTCAGGGTAGGCAGGAAGGTCTGGCATATTTTTGCAAACATCATATTTTTTCAATATATCAAAGAATGTAGGAACATCATCAGTGGTCAGCGAGATTGGTGAAGGAGGAGGCAGCAGGTTAAGAAGTGTAGAAAGGAGGTTGTGCCACTTGCACTGATCTTATGCAGAAGCTTCCGGCTTTCCCTTGTAGAAGCAGGTCTCACATCAGATGAGGAATTGGACAGGAGAAAGTAGTATGAGAGGAGATCAGGACAAAGTTTCAATTTCCTCCACTTTCTTTCTGCTATTCTTAATTCTCCGAATGTTGCACAACTAACAGCCAAGCGGCAGGGCAAGAAGACTTTCTAGGTTTAGAAGACAGAGGGCACATGAGGTCCATGAATGAGAAATGGTAAGAGAGGAAAGTGTTGGTTGCTAATTCCAGTGATAGAGATGAAAAGGACTAAGAGTCTGGAAGGTGCAGAAAGCTAAGAAGGAAGTGGCAATAGAGCAGAGATTTTGGCAAATGGGAGAGAGTTATGGAAAGTTGATGTCAGGCAGGACAGGTAAGGATACTGTGAAGGCTACCAATTGATGATCAGAGACTGATATCTATAGCTGGAGAAAGGTGACTGAAGACCAAGGCCTGGACAGTTCCTCGCTTGTGTTGGAAGGCAGCTGTTTATTAGAGCTTGTCAGAGGGGAAGTTGAAGTCTCTGAGGTGAGTGAGTGGGGTACTGTCGGTAGGGAAAAGACTGAGGAGAATGACCAGGAGGGTGATAGATGACAATGATGAGAAGGTTGGCTGGTGAGGGAACTGTAACTGCAAGGAATTTGAAGGATGGGATGTCAAGATGAGACATTGCAAGGAGTGTGTAGCCACATCTTCTAGATAAAAGCAAATCTGTACCACCACCCTTGCCATTTCCTGTGGAGGGTCAGAGAAAGTATAGGAAAAGGAAAGAGCAGCCAATGTAGCCAAGTTCTGTAGGGTGATCTAGGCACAGTATTGCTCTACCATTTTACTGGTGAAAAGTCAGTGACTTTTCCATCCTTTCAATCCTGAAGGATCTTATTTAAGCCAGCTTGATTCTTGCACAATCTGTATTCATTTGACATCTTTTGGGGTACCATGCCATCTTCTACAAGGATCTTCCAACTCATTTATGACATTTATGACAGATATAGGCATGTGGATTCAACATTCTGCCTCATCTTTACTCAATTAAAAATGCACACACATAAATCAATTTTCTATTTTTCTTCTGTGTTACAAATATTATAACTGCTGACAAATCTAATATAGGATCAGAGCACTGTTGGCCTATGCCTGAGAAAATCACTAATGGATAATTAGATATTTATGATGTGAAGCCCCTTTCAGCTCAAAAATTCACGCGAGAGATATGTCAGAACACATTTGCTACTAAATTACCCAGCATAAGGTGAAACCACTGATTACTAACAGCTCGTCAATGGTGAACAGGCGGTTTATTACACAATAATGAGTCAAATGAAGCAAATATTATCATCTACAGACCTCAGTAAAATGAGGCCAGTACTGACCAAGCTAGCCAGACAAAAGACAAGCATGCACGTTAGTCTGATAAAGCTTGCTTATTATCCCTATTTACATATTGTGTAATATTATGGCAAGATAACTAGTCACAAATGAGTCAAATGAAGCAACAAATGATCAGCCAATGCACCTTTAGGATACTGAGAGTAACAGAACCAATTCCAAAAGATATTGAGGTGAGAACTAAAAGCAAGCAATAAAAAAGCAGTGCTAAAGTTCAGAACAAGCAGGTGTCTGGTTACTTTGACCTTCTACCACTGCACCATCCCATCACATAAAAGAGTATGAGGCACCAGGGCCACAATCGAGGATGTAGGAATTTCACTGAAAAGGTTATGTGTCAAAATATGAGGAGAGGCTTTCTCCTGACATGCAAAAATAGGAGCACAAAAAGGCTACAGCAGAGAACCTGACATTAAATTCATGCTGTTAAAATTGCTCTATTTAGAACACACACTGCACTAGTGGACTAATACACTTATATGAAAGTCTCATATTTTCAAATGACTGTCAGCAGTTTATTTTACACTCTTAGACAAAAAAAAACTGGACTTTTTTTTTGTTGGTTAGTCACTTTGGAAGAACCCTCAAAGGTTGTGTAGGATCCTTCAACATCCTTAATAACTGTTCAAAACACCATCGAAGAACCTTTCGGTCAGTTTGCATTTTGTATACAGTGTGCATATATATCTATCTAAATCAAAAAAGACGATGAACACTGACTCGATTTTTGATTTGCTCATGCGAGCTTTCTTTGGGCGAGATGATGTCATCATGTGCCATACAGTACTTTGTCTTTTTTGTCCCAGGATCATACTCAAACACCCATGATTCATCTCATGTGATCACGCTGTTGTTAAACAATTGGATGACGATATCGTAACTTGTTCAGAACCTTTCTTTAACATTTCAAGAGTTTCTGTAGCACTTTTACAGATTTTCATGAAGAATCTGATGGTGTACCATTGCTCCAAAATCGCTCGCATCGTTCCATTGACGAGGCACTTCAGCTGGGTTTCACAAAAACAAACATTTGGGCCTGTGAAAAACTCCAGCAGCACTGCTGTGTCTGATCCACTCACACCAGTACAACACACACTAACACACCAGCACCACATCAG
>JAOVVH010000048.1:24053142-24066753 GCA_028566435.1 Scorpiodoras heckelii | reverse complement strand
GCATGTTAGGTTGATCGGTCACTCTAAATTGCCCGTAGGTGTGAATGTGTGCATGAGTGTGTGTTGGCCATGCGATGAACCGGCGACACGTCCATGGTGTACCCCGCCTTCGCCCGATGACGCTGGGATTGGCTCCAGCACCCCTGTGAACCCGACTAGCGAGATAAAGCGGAAGATAATGAACGAATGGGAAAGTTTACAACAGTTCGTTCCGACCGAGTAATTTGATTGGACAAGAGGCATTCCATGAGTGCTGACATAGACAGATACATGTGTGTTCCTATAGCTGTTAATTAGGCTACATTAACAATTGTTATGTATCTGAGGTTGCAACAAACTTTGCACTGCAAAGATTAACATGTTTCCATAAATAACATTTGAGTTATATGCATTAAATTCATTGATTGGTTATCTAAGCTGCTTATCCTGCTACTGGGTCATGGGGGCATTCTGGAGCCAAACCCAGCACTCAGTGGGAGGAAGGCAGGGAAAAAACCTGGAACGGTTGCCAGTCCATTGTAGGCCAGACAGATTCACACGCACACACTCACACCTCGATGCAATTTCAGCTATGTCCAGTTCACCTGACTGCATGTTTGTGGACTGTCGGAGGAAACCAGAGCTCCCTGAGGAAACCCATGCAGACATGCAAACTTGATGTGCTGCTTGGTAACAGTCCCAGTCCAGCTGCGTAAGTATTCGTGTTGGCGGAGCAAAATCAACGATTAAGTAAACAAACAAATTGTAATATGTTGTCACTTGTTACTGTTAACTAATAAATGGCACCTGAAAAACTGTTGTATAAAAGCAATATCAATATCCAGGTCATGCTGTTATACTCGTCTGATACTGCTTAATTAAAATGTCTTACCTTGATGACTTTAAAACTGAGGTAGCGTTTATACAGCATGATGATCTTGTATTCGTCGTTACCATCGTCCAGTGTGTGGCGTAGAGTCAGCAGCGTATCTCTGCTGGACAACACGGCCTTACGCCACGCCGGGTCACCCTCATCACATATCACCAGTGAGCTCCTGTATGTGCTGATGGCCTCGTACAGCACAGCCGGCTCCTCGCTCTCCTCCAGACTCGTGAAGTGGTCCTGTCATTCAGATGGATATTAATGAGTTTGCTTTCAGAAGATGTATAGATCTTATAGAGGTTGCTTTCCTAGATTCTGTACGTACAATCCAGTAAAATAAGCATTTCATGAGTGGCAGGTGATTAGATTATTAGTAGAGTATAAGTACTGAGTGATGGTAAATCTAACAAAAGAGGGATTTTACATCAAGCTTTAAAACTAAACTTTTAACGCACCTAAAACTCGTACATTTTTTATTCATTCATTTAGCTTTATTAACTGCTTTATCCTGGTTAGGTTTGCAGTGGATCCAGCTTCTGTCCCAGGAACACTGGCAGGAGGTGAGAATATATCTCTGATCGCATGGCAGTCTTTTACAATTCACCTGTTAGACGAACACTCTTAGATATCTCACTCCTGGGGTTTATTAGTGACATCGCCGAGCTTCCTTATTGTGTTTGGTATCCTGGATTGACTCTGTTTTGTTTTGGTTATTGATTTCGTCCCTGCCTAGTTTAATCTGTTTGCTAATCACCTGACCTTTCCCTATTCTACATTTGGGTTGCATTTAACTTTCAGCTTGTCTCAAGTGTTTTAATGAGATCTGCATTCACGTTTAATACATCTGTACGTGAGAATTCTTAGTACGTGTTACTTTTTTATATTCATAAATAAGTTTATAGAAATTCTTACAATACATTGCTACAACCCGGAGCATAGTCATAATGATTTAGGAATAGTAGACGTCTTTTTCATTTCGTTGTCTTGCTGCCTGGCTTCCTGGCAGTACCACAGACATTCGTACCTGATGAAGTTTGAGGCTCATCCTGACTGCCGGCGCAACCACCTTTTGGAGTATATCCATGTCGGCAAAGACCCACTCGTCCTTCGTGGCGATGCGGAAATCTCCCTTGAACAAGATGCTGAAGCCGTACAAGAAGGACTCCAAGCTGAAAGAGTAACAACAGTGAGAGAGAGCATTAAATACTCGATCCATTATTAGATCGACACACTGTATAACATTCTCTCCACATGAATGAGTATGTCTATGTTGCTCCGTCCTCTAATGCAAAAAGTAACACTTATAATACTTATAATTACGGATTATAAAGGTTTATAATCACAGTGGTGCTTAAAAGGTGCAAACCCTTTGGAATTGTCTAGATTTCTGCATGAATTTGACCTAAAATTTGATTAGATTTTCACACAAGTCTTAAAAGTAGATAAAGAGATGAGACAAATGAGACAAAAAAAATATTAGACTTTGTAATTTATTTATTAAGGAAAATTATCCAATGTCACATATCTGTGGGTGGCAAAAGCATTTGAACATTTGCATTTAGTATCTGGTGTGACCCTCTTGTGCAGCAATAACTGCAACTAAACATTTCCAGCAATTGTTGATTAGTCTTGCACATCGGCTTCGGGGAATTGTAGCCCATTCCTCCGTACAAAACAGCTTCAGCTCTGTTATGTTGGTGGGTTTACTCCTATGACTATTGACTTTATTCTTCTTTAACGTGGTATATAGCGACTTGTATGCTTAGGCTTGTTGTCTTGCTACACGACCCACGTTCCCTTGAGATTCAGCTCACGGCCAGACGTCCTGACATTTTCCTTTAGAATTTCCAGGTATAACTTTGAACTAAACCACAAACTTTCAAGCACCACTGTACAACTAAGGTCGGATACAACTGAGCATTTGAGGATTAAAGGTTTTGCTGAAGAACCCAACAGTATAAGTTTAGCAGTGCTGGGATTTGAACTAACAATGATCCACTCAACAGGCCAATACATTAACCACTGAGCCACTACTTCCTTATTAAGGCAGACACTAAGCATTTATATTAAGGAAAGAAGGTCATACCTGTTGGACATGTTATGTGATGCAGTACCTAGAGATCTCCTACCCAGGACCGACAGAGCAAAACACAATGTGACCAGCAGAGAATCCTCATCACACTCCACTGGCTGAGAACAGAAAACACACACACACACACACACACACACACACACACACACACACACATAGCAGCAGGTGGCCATAAAAACCTCTTAGCATAAATTAACATAATTGAAATATTGTGATGTGATAATTACACCTCTGGGACATTATTCCAAGAATGCAAAACATAAGTTATCTAAATCTTTCAGTGACAACAGTATCTCACTTGCTCCGTCTTGCCGGCGCAGTACTGGATCCACTCGAGATAGACGTTGCAGTAGCTGGCCCTGGTGACGCCTTGCAGGCAGTGGACGTAGTCCTCGTCAATCTTAACGCTGAACACCACTGGGTCTCTCTCGATATGGTGCCATTTACTGTAGGGCTGCAGAGCCTCGTGAATCGACTGCTGCTTAAGCCAAGTCTGTAGCTTCGGGTTGATCATCAGATAGTAGATGATACTCTAAAGACAGAAAACGTAACATAGACATCCCTTTGTGTGATATCAGCTACTACATGGATCCATTTCTCTACGTATTGCCTTACCTATATGGTATGGCTACGGAGCTAAAGTCCAATACTGCACAGTGCAGTTGACTTCTTGATTCTGATTGGTCAGATTTTGCCACTAGTGAAAACACATGTATTTGTTGATGTGGGGACGTTTTCTGTGAAAGGATGTTTATTTAGCATTTTGGGAAGTCTGGAGTCTCCAGATTCAGCACTTGTAACTTTCAGGACAAAAAATTGGCCAGTTTTACAGTAACATTTTGTCGATTTTCTGCAATTAGATGTAACTATAAATGGTTAGTGTAAGCTCACTGGACAAAAAAATTAGTCACCTTTGACTGAAACATACCTAATAGAATGTAATACCTCCACAAGACTGAATAACAGCTGCAATTCATTTTGGCATGGACTGGACACGTTTCTGGATGAAGGCAATATCAATGTTCAGCCACACTTTGTGGATCACCTTCCCTGGTGTCTTACTTGTTGTTCCAGGTAGTCCCACAGATTTTCAAGAATCTGGGGACTTGCAGGCCAGTGCAGATGTGTGTATCCTCCTGAATGTTCATCATGTCAGTCAGTCAGTCAGCCACATTTGTAGCAATGTGTACTTAAGAATTGTCATCATGGAATACAGGGACAGGAATGTTATGTTCCTCAGTAAGATGATGAGCAAAAGGCAAAACCTGGTTGTCCAGCAGCTCAGTGTAGTCATTATGGTTCCAATTTACTGTCACCTCAACCAAAGGACCCATTTCTGTGTACTTAAAACACCCCCAGACCATCACAGAGCCTCCTCCAGCTTGAACCACACCTTGCACACAGTCCTCACTGAAGGATTCCTGAGGTCTACGATGAACATGATGCCTAGCATCATTCACATACAGACAGAAACGAGATTCGTCTGACCAGATAACACATTTCCAGTCATGAACAGTCCAATTTTTATGTCTCTTCACTCACTGAAGTTAGTACCACCTTAAACATGCCAGGTGACTAATTTTTCTGCCTGGGGAGCTAGCGTCATTGTCTAATAAACAAAAATTGTTAGAACTGGCAAATTGCTGTGGTACAGTATATGAGGAATAAAATGCTTCAGTACACCCTGCTGTCACCCTGTTGTGTTTTATTCCTGCGTGTGCTTCAGTACAGTAAATCTGGTCATTATAATCATCGACACACTATCTAGCTCATGAGTGCGGCAATAATGAAAAGATAAACCCCATGAATAATACGACACAATTTAGATATAAATGATCAGGAATGAAAAGCCATACCTCTTTATGTGGCCCAAATCAATTCAGCAGCAAATGCCAGTAGACTTTTCCTCAGCTTTATAAATACCAAGACCAGTGCACTAAATTGAATCAATAAATATTTATACCCCAAGTTGATGTGTTATCAGGCCAGTGGAAGAAATAAAAACTGTCCAAGACAAAAATATAACAGCTGTCAAAGCCACGTGGTCCGTTTGAATCTATTCTGTCATACCTATTTTTTCTGAAACATATAAATCCTACTTTGAACCAGCCCATCCTTGTGATAATTCAGACCTATAGAAACAGCTGGAAGGCAACACTAATGCAGGTGATACCTTGAGGTAGTAGGTGATGAGCAGTTTGCGTAAGTCGTAGAGCTGCAGCATGGTTGCGGCGTTGTTCTCACTGATGCTGTAGCTCTGAAGCACATACTTGGTAGTGGTGAGCTCCCAGGCAAGCCAGCGCAGATTAAACGCAGCGTTACATGAGAGAATGTGGGCCAGGTGACCTGGCTCACAGCAGCAACAGCCCTCATCCTCCTCCACGCCCTCAGTAATGGCTTCCACCTCCCTCTGCTGACAGTACGTGCCTGATCAGGTGAAACAAAGAAGGACAGTAAGTGATTTTACTCAAATATTGTACTTATTATAGTTTATTAAATGATTTTATGTCTTATATCTGAGATACAGATAAGAGTATGTATGAATAGTTTCCCAAAGTCTACCAGTCACAAGACTGTATTTTTAGAATCAAACTCCTCAGTACCAAACTATAAAATATATCACAATTGCTTAACAACATTCTACGTTGTTTTCGTAATAAATAAGGTAATCCTCTTGTTAAATGCATTTAATAAAATCGTTTGTGAAAGTATCCAGCCACCATACTGTGACGTTTTCTGTATCTCTTTATACCTACTTACCCCTGAACTCAAGACCCCTCAGCTGGAATGTGACGAGGCCGTTGCCAACCTCTATGAGGTGGATGAGAGCATTGAGGTAATCGGAGGCCAGGATGAAGCAGTCGCCTGCGCTGTAGTTCCCCCAGCGGCCCAGCAGCAGATCCCCGCACAGAGAGTGCTGCAGTGAGCGCGTCAGGTACTCGTAGAAGATCGAGTTCAGATTGTTATCATCACAGCCTGGAGGGAAAAAATGAAGTAAAATATGTATCTAGAATATAGTTACATTTATCATTACACTAAAGCACTTATTAGGCACATTGCTTGAAATGTACTACTAATTTTAAGTGTAAAATATGTATAAATGTATTAACTGGTTAAAATTTGCAAAATTATCTGGCAATAGAACAACATTTTCATGCTTGAAATGTCTAGAAACAGCCTTAATAATTCTAGATACGCATAATATTCTTTTGCAGCATTTTGTAGGGCCAGGGACAGTCGGGACAGTGTTTTCACAGCTGTAATGGCTTTATTAGGTGTGAAACAAATCTCTTCAATCTGCTGACTCAAGAGCAAGAGCCTTGTTCTCATGTGTACATCTGCATTATCTGCTCTAGAGTTAAGCAAGTAAAGGTTCTTTACCGGTATCCCTGTCAATCTGTGACATCAGTCTGCTGTTGGAATTGTCAATGCGTTTTGTGCTGAAAACAACATCAGAAAAAAATCAGTGCATAAATAACGAGTGCAAAGTCATAAAAGCATCATTTAAATAACAGGCAAGTCTCTAAACTGTAGTGACTTCACTTCACATTCCCACATATCCCCAATCATCCATCTATCCATTTATCTATCTAACAATAAAGCTTAATTTTATTAAGCTTAATTTAATTGCACAACAGCCTCATCAACCAGCTGTACTCAAGCATGAAAAGTAATTCTGTAGCAGTTTTTAAAACTAGCAGTTTAATATACAGTAGAGTAATCAGAAGACTTGCTTCTGCAAAGAGCTTACGTATATTCAACGAGTGCAAGAATTTCTTACTTGTAGTTTCTCTCCCAAAACTTGACGGGACGTGGGTAGGATGTGATGAAAATGGCACTGCCCAGAAACGGGCTCAGTGGAGTGTAAAAGACTGTGGTGATTAATGTCTGCACAAGCAGCATGGCAGAATCTGAGCGCCTCTGTTAAGGAAAATCAAAACATCTGAACTAACGAGTAAATGGTTATTTAGCACTCGAGCCCTAACAATAACTTGAAGGGCCATAAGTCCAAAACATTTCTTCAATATTTACGTAGTGAACGTTACACATATTCAGAGTCGGGTTACACACCTGTTTAAGCTGATCTTAAGAGCTCCTCGTTCGGATTATGGAAAACAACTGTGTGTAGTTTACACTAGTGTTGTACTTGAGTCTGGTCTTAGTCTCAAGACCACCTTTTCACTTTCTTTGTCTGGTCTGGGAATTAAAAGCATTTCTACTCAATCCTGAATCAGTCTCAGACTAGAGCGGTACATGATGGACTCTTCCAACAGTAACTTTTCCAATTGTCATACTCTTAAAATAATTATGTACATTAATACAATAAAATAAATCAATTTTATTTACAAAACAGTTTATACCTTTTAGGTTGTCAGATATATATTAAGTAGAAGCATCAGAGACAAGAGTTTTTCAGTACCATCTAGACCACCACCTTTAAACACAAGCAATTGCTTGTCTGAAAAACAGACTGAAAAGTTGGACTAAAGAAGATTTTTTTTTTCTTTTTTGTCAAATATAATATGATGTAACATCAAGGCAAAAGACAATCTGAAACAGAAAAATAAAAAAGGATTATATGATGGCATAAATGAGAAGATGGCAAGCACTGAGATAAACATCTAATATCTAATACACTGACAATATATTGCTGCATATTGTGGTTACATCAAAGTGTCAGACAGTGGCACTGTGCTTACATACTAGGGTGAGTCCAAAGTCTCAGGACACCCTTTTTTTCAGAAACGAAAAGGAAAATGAGCATCTGAATACCCCAGCAAGTAATGGGTGAGGGGGCCTATCTAGGCTATTTAGGCTGTGTCCGAAACACGGCCGCCATCTTGAAAGCCGACATATTGGATCAAGGTCAGGTTTTTCCAATGGGAAGGTGGTCATGTAGCATATCAAAGAAGACCAGAATTGTCTCAGAATTTGATTGGCTCTATCAGATTTGCAATATCTCTTGTGGTTCAAAAGTTATCAACACAGACATTTTGCAACAGCAACTGGGAACGTTGCCTGTGATGCACAGCTATTTGACGTGTTCACTGTGCTGTCCCTGGTGCTGAACACAGAGCTGAAGGAACAGGATCCAATCGTTATGAACCCGCATGGGAATCTCTGGAGAAATGCTGTCACAAGCCTCCACAATGCGGTGCTGAAGGTGGTGTTTGTTGCGATTTTCTCAGCACACACAATTTGTTTGAGATGACCCCAGAGGTAAAAGTTGAGTGGTGTGAGATCAGGTGATCTGGGCAGCCATTCCACAGGACCATGATTATCCAGCCACTGACAAACACCTGCTCCGTAGAGTTTTTTATCTCTGGGGTCATCTCAAACAAATTGTGTATGCTGACAAAATCCACAACAAACACTACCTTCAGCACCGCATTGTGGAGGATGTTGGACTTTTGGACTTTATTTTACTCAAATGTAACTGTCTGAAATAGTATGTAAGTCTATAAGTCTGCATACTGATGTGGGAAATTTTGGTATTAACTTGTCACTGCACATGTTTAACTCAACTCTGAATACAGTCTCTAATATATATATAATTTTTAATGGGTCCCATTCCTAGGGGTTGCCACAACTTGGTGCATGTTTTTAGACTGGATGCCCTTCCTGATGCAACCCTCCCATGAAAAGGGCCTGGGACTGGCACTGTGTGTGCACTGGACCCCTCGGTGGCTGGGTTGAGCAGTGGGTTAAGGGCCTTGCTCAGGGGCCCAACAGTGGCAGCCCCGACATCAGGGCTCAAACCCCTGACCATCTGATCGACAACTCAGCATCCTAACCTACTGATCTACCACTGTCCCATACAGCCCCAAATATGCGTATGATATTCTGTTCTTTCCATTCGAATATTGGTATGTAACAGTTTTTACATGCAGTAATTACAACATGTTGGTCAGACTGTAAGGATACGTGGCACAGCGAAGGGCTGGGCGAAGGCGTGAAAAGCGCTGCCCCATGCTATCTGCCAGGGAGCGATGTAGACTAGAACAAAGTGCAGCTTGTGCAGAAGATCCCAGAGCTGCAGACAAAACACAGACCAGCTGACAATAAACAAACACTGTTATTTGGGCACATTCTGAGCTGACTCCACAATCAACATGGATAACTGATACTACACTACAAGATGGCAATGGAGATGCTTGTCTGGAATCCACAATAATGCTTAAGACACAAATGAATGCAGCATTACTCTAAAAAAGTGGTTCAGGTAATCATGCCATAATTATCTAAAGAGCTTGTTAAATGTCCGGGACCTTGGAGTTGCAGAGCAAAAACATTTGGATTTAATGTACAGCAATTAAAACTTGGTTCGCGGTAACAATTTGGAATACTTTGGAAGGACTTTGAACTTATTCTGTGCCTATGTTCCCCTGAGACAGCAAGTCCACATGCAGTAATGTCTCAGCTAGCAGAACTCACCTTGTGGAAGACTATGGACATGAGGAAGAAGTTGAGCAGGAAGGTCTCAGAAGCCCTGTTGCAGTCGAACTCGAAGAAAACAATGGTGAAGATGAGCGTGAGGAACTGGTAGCTGGGGTTGCAGAAGGACGAGCGCAGAAGCTTCATCCCAGCAACTGTCATCAATAAGACATCACAGCTGGAGCGAGACACAGACACCTGAGAAACTCAGGTGCAAGGGGTGCAGGGGCAAGACACAGCCAAGCAAAGCACAGAGGCATCAGGACAGGACGGGAAGCTAACAGCTAACGCTGAGTGTTATTTTTTGTCAACTGCATGGTCACCGTGATCATTCCAAGTTGAGCTAGTCTGTTATTCTGATTTATTACGTTTTAGTTTTGGGTCTTGTCTGTGAATTAAAGTGCAATCAAAATGTCTTTCCTACACACTCCTAGGACACATGAAAATTTGAAGTGAGCTTCCCTTTTTAAATGTTGAGCTTAAGTGTATAAATTATGAGTATGATTCTTTGAATCCAATGCTGCACAGACACTTACTGTATGCCCAGCTTCTTCCGGTGGCTGAGGGCGAAGCCGTCATTAGTAAGGGCACTGAGCACAATGGCAGGGTACACGACGTACTTCTCGAAGCTCAAGAGACCTACATAGAGGCGCTCGAACCACATCAACTGAGCGTCCTCTGAAATGCATCCATGAGACACATGCACAAACACACACATAGTGTGTGCTGGTTATGAATCAAAGAAATGTATCTGCAAAATATCTAGAACATATGACAAGTGATCAGAATATGAAATCCATAGAGCCATTATATTATCTTATTAATCATTTAGTCACTTACTAGTCATGATTCAGTAACTAAAGTTAAAACCAAACAGGAAATGTATTTGGTGACAAGTCTGGAGCCCTGCATACATTCCCTAGGATTAAGGGTTTAAAGGTATAGAATAGGGTACCGCATTTACCTGTGGACTCAAACTGGGAGTACTCTTTACTCTTAAGCACTGGATGCGAGATCCACAACCAGGGATGATGCTTGCGTAACTGAGGGATGAGATAGTGGGTGACGAAGCCCACGGTTGCTGCCAGGGCATACAGCACTATGGTGACAAAGGGCTGCATTTAAAACACAAGACAATGTTATTTGAAGCATAACCTCATTTTTACTATGCATATGCTCTAATAATGAGCTCCGAAAATGATTACATAAGCTCCTGGGACAAAAACGTTTGGAACATGTTCTGCTTGGACATGAAAAACTGACCAACAACTGACAACTGACTATTCATCCAAGTGCAAAATGTAATGATAGTGAACTATAAGGCTACTGCTGTTGGTTGATGTAACTCATTATTTTTCTGGGTGCTTACGTTGTTCATAACTGAAGCTTTTACACAGATCAGGCATAACCTTATGACTGCATCCTTTTCTCTAAACTCAGTGTCCATTTTCTCAGTTCCACTTACCATATAGCTGCACTTTGTACTTCTACAATTACAGACTGCAGTCCATCTGTTTCTCTGACTTACATTTATCTCATCACTCCAAACAAGGCCATCATATCAGTAGTATCAATGGGTTTTCCTAGTACAAATGTTAATAATTTGAATATTTCTGTCCAATATAAATACAAAGCAGGACAGGGTCAGAATGTGTGCACATGGGTAGATGATATTTTTTTTTTAATAAAAAGGTCAATATTTTAAAAGCAGAAAAGCTCACCCTTAAAGACAGGAAGACAGTACTGGCAGTAACAGCGAAAGTCAAAACTGAAGCGACTGTGCACACAACCAGATCGGAGATCAGTATCTCTCTCTAAAACACAAAAAGAGGCCCAATCAGGTCAGGCAATCAGACCAACAGTGCTCCATCTGCACCATTTTAACCATCAGGATCCTTACCACTGAGTTCTGCAGCTTTTTAGGAAGAGGATCTTCATTCTCAGGGGGCTCTTCCTCCACTTTGCCTTCCCCCAACGCTGGCAGGAATTTGGACTTAAATAAAGCGCTGAGGTGAGGGACAGAGAAGAATCAGGTGTGTAATCTCAGATGTTGCAAAAAAAAGCATAATGTAATTGTCCAGCTGAGAAGTATACTATCCAAATAGGCTTTTCTTACAACAGGACAGAAGGGTCGCTGCTTTGTCGGCTGAGATGATAGGACAGGGCTACCAGCAGAGCACTAAAACCAGAGAACAGGGCTGGGATGTGCTGTTCGTTCCAAGGTTCCTGCAGACGTTAGCAATGGCAATGAAAAAAGAAGTAAAATTCACTCCATGGCAACATTTTTATATGAGTGTGTCTGAGTAGGTGTGTAATTTCCAGTGGTTCTGGAGTTTTATTTTAAGGCCTATTTTTTTTGATCTACCATTATGCTTAAAAAATTCCTCACACACAAGCCAACTCAATTATGAATGGTTTCTGCTAGCCCGCATCACACCACCCGGCCATTGATTCCTTTCTTATAGCATCACACCTCCTTGTGTTTTATTCCTTACTTGTCAGATATTATATTGATTTGATTAATTATATGGTGTACCAGTGCATAATGACTAGCATTAGAGTTACCGGACTGATTCATATAGTATTTAGAACTCACAAGTGAGGCATTTATTCACATTTGTTACAAATAAAATCAATCAATCAGTTATATGTGGTTAGTAGTTGGGTAAAATAGCCTATATATCTGTTTAAATAGGGTGACATAAATAGTCATATCCATATACAATGGGTTGTAAGAAATATGACAGGTATTTAGTATCAGGTATTTGACAGATACTTTCGAGAGCACTTAAATGAGCACTAACTAAAATCTTTACTGCACCTACAGCAGCCATTGTATTGGCTATGTAACATCTTCACTGGTTTTGTGTAATTTGAGTTATAGGACTTATCTTGCTTGTAGTTTTATTAGGTAGTGTATGACTCATTTCTAGCATTATCATAGCTCATAGTAGCCTGAATTCAGGTCTACCAGATTTAGCTTTGGATATTCCAAGTTTATGACTAAGCACTTTTGTAAGTCTTTCTGGATAAGAGCGTCTGCTAAATGCCATAAATGTAAATGTAATGTACTGTATTTTGGTTTTGGGTGGTCATTTGTGTTAGACTCCAATCCTGTTACAGCAGAGATCTTAGATATGCCAATTATGTAAGAACAGGAAAAACTGGCGTATGCCCCGCTATTCATTCATCCATTTCTTTCTCACACATTATCTTATAATTACAGGGCATTAAACCACACCTTCAGTGCACCATAACCGAACCCATACAGTAACGTTAACACCACCAGACTCCTCCCGATACAGTAGACTGCTGAGTAGAGTCCAGTCGCAGCTAAGAAGAAAAGAGAAGTCAGTTCACAACTTCAGTAAATTGTTTATAAGTTGTACTAAATTACAGAAAATTGTTACAAACCTGTTCCACCAAAAAAGTGTATATCAATTTGCTCGAGAAAGTAAATAACAAATGTGTTGATTTGTGGGAAGAGCCCAAGAAGAAAGGTGATTGGAAAGCAGTATGTAAATCCTAAAAAGTAGCAAAGGAAAAAACTAAAGTAAGTATACACATATACATAATGTTATATAAATACAGATCCTGATATTTATTTTTATATAAAAATAATACTTTTTCTTAATTCATTTCTCAATAAAATACAGCTCAAGACCAGCACTGATTCTGCACTCAGACAACATTTACACAAAAAAAGAGTGCCAATATTTCTCCATATGCAGTATGCTTTACCCACAACTGGGGAGAAACAATATCCAACAAGGTAAGAGTTTTCATTTGAAATTGACCCAAACAAATGTGTAATATCATCTATTGAGTATTAAATTACCAAGAAAACAAACAACATCATGCTCAAAACTTGCCAGGAATCTATTACACACAGAGCTTCACCCACGAGTAGCTTGTGAGCAGATATGGGTCAAAGAACAAAAACAACGACTATGACTATGACTAATTATTTCGCCAGCTTTTAATAATGCTGGTTTCACTGAGTCTAGGAGGACACGCTGTGCTCTCAGTATGCTATGCAGTTATTTTTGCTCAGGATTTTGGCTATTGCAGTACAATTGTGCTAGAAAACAGAAATTCAAAATGCAGAAGAGGAAAATGGAGCTTCCATACGCTGCTACAGTAATTCATTCATTCAT
Source organism: Scorpiodoras heckelii (assembly GCA_028566435.1). Taxonomy (NCBI): domain Eukaryota; kingdom Metazoa; phylum Chordata; class Actinopteri; order Siluriformes; family Doradidae; genus Scorpiodoras; species Scorpiodoras heckelii. The sequence continues at coordinate 24,053,207 of JAOVVH010000048.1, read as the reverse complement.
TCATTCATTCATTATCTTAACCGCTTATTCCTGTCCCCAGGGTCACGGGGGAGCCGGTGCCTAGC
>JAOVVH010000048.1:23923911-23935206 GCA_028566435.1 Scorpiodoras heckelii | reverse complement strand
CAAGACCTACAGTTTTGGAGATGCTCTGACCCAACACCACACAAGACCTACAGTTTTGGAGATGCTCTGACCCAACACCACACAAGACCTACAGTTTTGGAGATGCTCTGACCCAGCTCTATAACCATCACAATGTCCCTTGTCAAAGTTGCTCAGCTCCTTATACTTGCCCATTTTTCTCACTTTCAACACATCAACTTTGAGTGCTCACATTTCCACAATACCCAGTCACATTCTCTATCACACCACTATGTAAGATAATATGTACAAGTATATTTAGAGAGTAAGTGCAGGATGAGGGCCCAAGGAATGAGGTACATAAATACAAAATACAATAAACACAAAATACATAAAGTTTTAAAGCTCAGTGTTTGTCATTAACACTAAGATTATCATCTTATTTTCTGTTAATAAACATCTCAAAGTGGGTTATTTTTTATTATTGCCAAACCAAGGCCACGCACCACCTCCAAGAGTCATAATAAAATGCAGAGAATGGGCAGAGTTATGTCAGGTTTAATTGCCCCCTACATCTGGTGTAATTTATTTAAGCCTGGTTTCCCTCACACATCCATAACACATCAGCAGCAGTGAATTAGAAGAGCATGTAAAATATAACCGCAGTGTAATGAACACAACCAAGATGGATTAGTTTCTCAATCCCTGTTTGTTCCAAATTTCTTTGGAAAATGAAGAATTGAACAGACTAAGCAAAACAGCAAACACAACATGAGCACCGACTTGACATGACACATGACAAAAACAGCAATCTCGAATGGTGTTTCTTATATACCTATCTGTCATTGAGTGTGTCGTTATGTCTATGAGTAGCAGCTTTATTCCTGTAATGGCTTCCTGTGCTGTAAAGCTCATGGTTTCATAAAATAACGCAGAGTTCCTGATAGGTAGTAGAATTTATTTTAGCTCGCTCATTCAGTTTTATGACCAAGCTGGATAAATCTCTAAATCTTGTAAATGTTTGCAGTCCTGTGGCTTTATTCAGGAAAATATTGAAAAATGTTGAAAGTTATGGAAAAGTAATATGCTCTGATTTTCAGCTAATAATATAGATTGGTTACAGAATGCACTTGTGCGCCTGAAGGTGGTTGAATAGAGACATGTGCGAGAGAGTGGACACACGATCTATAATCCAGTCGCAGCTATCTGTAGTTTGGCAACGCCACTGCAGCAGGTCTCTACTAATAGCTCTATATTTCATACTGGAAAGCACCCTGCCACAATCCAATTGATGAACGACTATGTCTCTTTCACCCCCAGCTTCCACACTCACGGCCCACAACTCTTCCCCCATGGCCCTCTCAGTGTTCACATATGTTCTCTTCCTGCTTCTGACACAATTCTCTCTCTCTCTCTCTCTCTCTCTCTCTCTCTCTCTCTCTCTCTCTCTCTCTCTCGTTTTGCTCCTCAGTTTGACAAAGCATATGCCTACAGCATCCGGCACATGTTTGGGAAGGAAGGCAAGCGAACAGACTACACGCCCTACAGCTGCATGAAGGTGATTTTATCCAATCCGCCCAGCCAAGGCGACTACCACGGTGAGCGGAGTTCTTTTACAAATGATCCACGGTGCTCTTTTGGAAAGAAAAAAATTATAATGTCCTGATGAAATCCATTAATTAAATATGGCATTTACTACTAACCGGAATGAGTGGAATAATAATCACTGAGTCAATTATATACAGAATAAAAAGCATTGAGGTGTGCATGGTTATAGGAAAGATTGACAGGAAGATTATTTTCCAATAGCAGCAGAAAAACAAAGTGTTTTATTCCTTTCATACCACAGCAAATGGCTAAGTATTTCAATTTGTAATTAATGTAATTAATTGTATTAATGAACATTATCTGTTTATATACTGAAGTACCAGAAAAACCGGTACTGGAGCCTATACAAGATACATAGCAATGGCAAATTTGCATGTAGCTGGTTGCATCTGTGAGTGCGTATATAAAGCAATAGACATCTATGGAAGCTTCTAGAGCTGTTTCCGCCGTGAGAATTGCAAGTTATCATGATGTAGTGATTTTCAACACGGTTTAATAGTTGTTGCTGGTGAGATGGGTCATAGCATTTCAGAGGTAGAAGCAAAGTTTGGATTTTCACATAGGAGCATTTCCGGGGTGAACAGTGACCACAAGAATTCTGGCAAAACCTCGAACTTGCGACAGCAGTGTAGCCGTAAAAAGACTCTGGGTGAACGTGACCATTTCAGGCGATAGGTGCGCAACACTGCCTCAAGTAACATCGAAATTCGTTACTGGAGCCTCAACAAACATCAGCATGAGGACTGTGCAGCATTCCCTCCAAGATCCCATGGGGGACCTACCAAGCATGAACTGCTATGCCAGTTTTTCTGGTCCTTCAGTCTATAGTAATCTTAGTTCCTGTTATCACTTACATTATAGCAGCTATAAACAGTCATTCCTTCACCAGCCTTTATTTTTCTTTCTTTCTTGAAACAGAAACATAGAAAACTCCATACACTGGAGTCTCCTTCCATAAATGTTAAACAAAAATCTCTTTACTGAAAGCGTCACCACAGAAACAGTACCACGTTTTTTGATCTGCTTATTAATGACTTTAGATTATATAGCGCTCCCACCTTACAATCTCCGGGATTGAGCTGTTACTATAGAAACGATAACCTGTTAGAATAGGTGCCGTAATATAAACTGATCAACATCTTATGACCTGTCAGAGCCTAGAGTTTAACAGCATCTTGGTATAAACTGTTATAATCTCAGCCAATCTAATGTGTTCATTTCTCCTGTCATTCTCATTTCCTTCTCTCAGGATGTCCATTCCGCCACAGTGACCCAGAGCTGCTGAAGCAGAAGCTGCAGTCATATAAGCTTTCCCCCGGTGGGATCATGCAGGTGGGTACACGTACACACACACACACACACACACAGAGCCACCTGTGCCATATTGGGACACTGGAGGCAGGATAAAGGCAGCTGTCTTTTATATGAATACTCCAAAGGCTTTAATTCTGAGCTCAATGTCATTGTCTACGGTAACAAGTTCATGAGTTTATTCAACTGAAAATAATGCACTAGGTTCATGTACCCAAAAGCGTTTTTCACAAGGAGCCGATTTTACAAGTGCAATGAAATTAACTTGGATGTAACCGTAAACAAGAATGTGCCAGTCTGTCGTGATGCATTTTGTTGGTAGAAACAGGATGTTGACCCACTGCTCACGTATGTCCTGGCAGCTTTATTACTTTCGCCTGAGTAATATAAAGTGAGTTTATGAGCTGAATGCAATTTAAAAATCATTTTACATTGTCATTAGCCAAAGCCTGTGTTTGCTAGTTAAACAGGCTGCTTTGTATGGTTCAGAGTTGCAAATGGAAATGGACCTGGAATTGTTCTATGGTTAGTGTAGCAACACCCAATAGACATGATGCCAGATTATACTTTGGCCAAAGGAAGTCATTAGATGCTGTAAAGATTGACAGTGAGGTGCATTGGTCATGACGTTTTACATCCAGTTTCGTAAATGCATCATGCTCTTCTCATGTAAAGTAGAGAATGATTAAATCACACCTCTGTACAACAGTTCAAATGGCTTAAACCTTAGAAACTTTAGCAGAATGGTGCAGTCTTTCTTTGCCTAGAGGTAGTACAGCTCTAGGTACGGCTGTGCAGTATGGCCACAAATGGAATATAAATCTTTTATAATGATATCTGTATATCAGATATTTATTAATGATTCACTGTAAAAAAAAAAAAACACCTTAATTATGGATATAGTCATTCGTTTCAGTAGGCCAAAACTAAGCTAGCATAAACTTTCTGAATGCTCTATTCTACAGTAAGAGCATCTAACACATTTCTCATACTTTACGCAAAATATACCATAATTGTATAAAGAACCTGGGCGTAAGCCACAACCAAAAACAATAAGCTCAACAGCTGATGTCATCAACAACAGAGAGCACTTGGTCTTCCAAAGCTATGATTTCCATTATTTTGTTGTTAGACCTCCCAATTTTGGTGCAGACATTTATTAATTTTTTTTCCATCTTTTCAAAAAATGTGGCTACAGATGGCATCAGCGTGCTAGCACTCATTTTCATTTTTTGCATCTGTTTTGTCATATTCTGCATACTGAGCAGCATGGCATGTTGTCAAGTGGTGTAGCAAACCCTGTAGTGGAGAAGTCCTTGGGCATTGTACCCCCTCTGGATACTTGGCATGAACAGTGATTACAAATTGCTTGTCTAATGTCCCTTGCAGAAATCGTGAAATGGTTCTGAACACGTCTGCACTGAGTGGCACAGGAGAACAAAGAAAACAAACAGCATTATTAATCACTTTCTAATTTTCATTATCGTTAAAACTGCAAACCCCGTTTCCAGAAAAGTTGGGACACTTTCTGAAAATGCAATAAAAACTGAAATCTGTCATTTGTTAATTCACTAGAAGCTTTATTTAACAGACTAAAGAACAAAGAAAAGATGTTCGGTGTTTTCAATGACGAACTTAAATTATATTTGTTAAATATAAACAAATTTAGAAATTGATCCCTACAACACACTCAGAAGCAAAATAAGACTGAAAACATTATACAAGTAACACTGGAAGGTTGCACGATTAGCATTTTAACCGGTAACAGGTGAGGTCATCAAGATTGAGTATAAAAGGAGCATCCACCAAAGGCTTAGTCTTTGAAAGCAAGGATGGGTCGTAGTTCACCGCTTTGTGCTAAACTTCATGAGAGAATTTTCTCAGGGCAAGATTGCAAAGAATTTAGGTCTTTCACCATCTACATTTCATAATATCATGAAAGGATTCAGGGAGTCAGGGGAAATCTTGGTGTGTAAGGGCCAAGTGCAGAAACCACTGCCGGATGTGTGACCATGTAGCCGTCAGGCAGTATTGTTTGAGAAACTGTCATGCTACTGTGATAAACATAGCCACTTGGACTCGGGAGCACTTTGGAAAATCATTGGCGCTTAATGCAGTATGCCGCTGCATCAAGAAATACAGCCTGAATCTGTATTATGCAAAGAGGAAGCCATTTATTAATTTTGTATAGAAATGCGAGTTCTCTGGGCCCAAAGTCATCCGAGACGGACTAAAAATCAGTTGAAACATGCTGTTGTCAGAAGAGTCCATGTTTCAGCTTGATTTTTGGAAAAACAGACATCGGATTCTATGTGCCAAAGATGAGAAAGACTATCCAGACTATTAGCAACAAAAAGTGCAAGAACTAGCACCTGTGATGGCATGGGTGATCTGCATGTACGTGAACATACCATTGATGTGGAGGCTTGTACTTTGGAGAGATATATGCTGCCGTATATATATACACACACACACACACACACACACACACACACACGTTATATATATTATGCCGTAAATGTATGGGGGCATCATGAAGAGGAGAATCAGACATCAGTGACCATGGACTGTTGAGCAGCTCAAGTCTTGTACACAACAAGAATTAGCAAAAACTCCACTTGCAAGCTGCAACAATTAACATCTTCAATTCCCAAAAGATTTAGAAGTATAATTAAAAGAAAAGGTGATGTGACCCAGTGGTAAACATGCCAACGTTTCTGAGTGTGCTACAGCATCAGTTTTTAAAACTTTGTTTCTATTTAACAAACAGAATTAAGTTCATCATTGACAACACTGAAAATCTTTTCTTTGTCCTTTCGACTTTTAAATAAAGCTTCCATTGAGTTAACAAATGACAGATTACAGTTTTTATTGCATTTTTAGAAAGTGTCCCAACCATTTTAGAAATGGGGTTTGTATTTGAAAGGTAGTAGATATGAACTAGAAATTCAAGACTTGAATGATGTACTGAAGCCTGTGAAAAATGAAGTATGTAGTGTTGGGGCACTTTTTGCACTCAGCTGTTTTAACCTGCTCGGTGTAGCGCAAGGGGTCGAGTCGCTAGAGAGCTCTTGAGGTGTATATGCATTGCTAAATGGCTGGTGCACCTAGAAAGATCGGTACCCCACTGAACCCCAGATTGACGTTACTATGCTATCAAAATCAAGCACTAGGTCCGTTATCACTGTATAGGATTTAGTGCATAGTTTGCTCATTTACATTTATTTGGCAGATGCCCTTATCCAGAGCAGCTTACATTTGCAGCTGAGCCGTTGAGCATTAAGGGCCTTGCTCAAGGGCCCGGCAGTGGCAGCTTGGCTGTGGTGGGATTTGAACTCATGACCTTCGGGCCAGTAGTCCAACATCTTAACCACTAAGCTGCACTACTCATTTGAGATTCTGAGAATCACTCAGTGAGCCTCCACTTCCTAGTCAGTAGGTCTCTGTAATGAAGGGTAATTTCACCCGGCCGTTTTTAATGGTTTGATCCAGTGTTTTAAACCCAGTGATTTAAAGCACACGTTTGGCAGTTTTTAAGACCTGAAATTATGTTATAACGCATAAGCAATGAACTGAGGTCACTGGTTATTACTGGAATGTTCTGATGTAGTTATGGGCCTCAGACACCAGTGCATTTAATGGACTTATGAGAATTAGCCTATTAAAGTTCAGTCGTAATAATATACACGTTCATAATGCCATGAAGAAAGTTTCCTCCTTTTAATCACGTCTTATCGTAAAAGGAGGGATTTTCCTGAAAAAGCCTGAACAGCTGAGGACTAATTTGACACGTTATTAGGGGGGAAAGGATTTGCATAGTATGTTTAACGTTGAACAAATCTCATTCTCGTTTTGATTTTCGGCACGGGTTCAACACGTGGTGAGCTGAGGTGAGTATTCATTTGATAGAATTGAAAAGCTTGTTGTTGTTTTTTCCCTAAAATAAAGATGATCCTAAGATCCGCTCTAAAACATGTAGCTAGCTAACATGAGAAATGTTAAGCTAATTTTAGAGTAGACTGTCCGTGACTAAATCTAGCTAGCTAGTGGAAAGCAGTTAGCTCATTTGGCTCATTAATAATAATAATAATAATAATAATAATAATAATAAATAATAATAATAGAATTTTATATATAAGCGTCTTTCAGGACACACAAGGACACTTTACAAAAAAAATAAACAGCATAAAAGTTATAATAAAATAAAATAAATCCTGCATTGTATGTTTTTTGTGCATTAAATCTGAAAAGTGATTTGTATTTAAAGCTCCCCAGGTTTCAGCGTCAGTGTGAGTGTGTTCACATGCTGCACTTGCTGCTGTAATGCAGAAACTACAGGGGGAAAAAAAGGTAAAAAGAGAAAGACATCATTCAAGTCACATCAGGTTTCGTAGTTCAGAGTGCATCCTAAGGTATACACATCGTTTTCGTTGTTTTTTTCCCCCTCCTTGAGATGGATATCCTGCTTTGCCTCGTTATCGCCCGTTCTCAGACACAATAGATGATTGTGGATGAAATTACAGAAGTTTAGTGGTTAGTTTGTGGTTAGAGGTGGTATGAATTGAAACCGTAGGAGGTAGGCTTATACAGCGGCTGACTGATTTGAGTTGAAGTTTAAAGGGAGCATTCTCAAGACTGACAATGAAATAATTTCAAACGTGATTTTGAAATAACACTAGACAAATGGGATGCCAGGTTGATTAATATTTTACAAATCATTGAATTGATAAAACATTAGTAATAAAGAAATTGAGTAGGAAATCTGATGTGTGGTGTTTTGTAATTGTTTCACATTTTTACATCCATAATTCATTCTGGCATCGTCCTGGGAAAAGACGTAGTCTTGACAGCAGCATATGTCTCTCCATAATACCAGAATAAACCTCCACATCATATATAAACAGATCACCCATGCTGTGGGCACTGATGCTCCTCCATGCCAACACAGATGCTGTTTTTTTTCTCGTTTCGTTTGTAAAAGTCTGGATGGTCTTTTTCATCTTTGGCATGTAGAATCCAACGTCCGTTTTTCCCGAAAGCAAGCCGAAACATGGACTCGTCTGACCACAGTACACATTTCTACTGTCTTTCGGTCTATCTCGGATGACTTCGGGCTCAGAAACTGCCGGCATTTCTGCGCAAAATTAACATACGGCTTCCTCTTTGCATAATACAGTTTAAGGTTGCATTTATTTCTGAGTGTGCTGCAGTCATCACATTCTGTTGTTTTGTATATTTACAAAATAATAGTAGGTTTGTCAGTGAATGTTAACCAATTATAGTTTTTATTTTTTATTATAATTTTTTTTTATCGTACGTTAACCACGGTTTTAACGCACATTTTGATTTGCGTTGTACCTAAAGGTCGACGTCGTAGGACCATTGAAAATGAAAGAAACGACTGCTGAGCATTGCCTCATTATGTGCTTGGCTTTATTTGATAAAAGTGAAATATTAATGATGATTAATGTCTTTTTGTTATTTTAAATAAAAAAGTAGTTTTTGTCTTTCGTTCATCTGATATACTGATTAGAGTTGGAGTTCAATTAAAGGCATTGATTCGCCAGTTTAAATTAGAGTAATGCGGCACGTTGCAACCGAACAGAAAGTTTACATTCTAACCAAAACATACATTAAAAAGTTAAAATACATCACCCACAGTTCATAGACGTTTCATCACATTTATTTCAAAAGTGCCTACAGCATACAAAATGAGTCTGAACAGCGCTGTTTATCATGTTAAATACAGCCGAGTGCTGTAATGTAGAACACAATCAATCAGCTGTCCTCTGTTGATGACGTCGCGGGGCGTTTCAAATAGAGCCGTTTTAGTGACCGAGTTCCCTATGAAGAGCCCTTGGGATTCTGTACCCTGTGTAGTCTGTAGGGAGCAGGGATACAGCTTAGGGACACTTGCGATTGAAATGCAGCCTAAAACGAGTAACGTGACTGTCAATTTGGGAATGTTTGTGTTCACTGCGACGCCGCTGGATTGCGTCATTTAACTAATTTATAATCTGTGCGTTCGTTAACGCGTTAATTTGACAGCGCTAGTTTTTACAGCATTTTTAGAAAGTGTCTCAACTTTTCTGGAAATGGAGTTTGTAATTGTTTGCCAGGCAACTTTGTGAAAACTAATATCACAGGCACTGATTTTCACACCCTCATGTTATACATCTTTATAGTGGCTCAGAATATGTTTCTCTATATACAGGTACCATGTCATTCAAGAATGGAAATTCCTTACAACAAGAAAGTACTGCAGTGTGTCTAAAGAATCATGTGACTTTTCTTAGGTAAATGTATATATCCTGCATGTATTGTGCTAGCCAGTTAGTCCAAACCATCTTGCAGTGAGACTGAGGGGAAAACAGGGAATTTAGAACTAACTTACTTTGACAAGTTAGCCCATAGGCTACACGTTCCCTGTCAAATTAAATTCACTATTTGTTCAGTGACCCGAGCAGCCCCTGGTAGTCTGAGGCTGTTCCGAGTGCCTGAGACCTGTGGATTTGAGGCCACGAGCTCTCACTGCAGCACTCTGCCCAGTGCGCTGGATAATTAAAAACTGCAGCAAATGTGAGAGTGGTGATTAAAATGCCGAGCAGCAGCCGTCTCAGTCACCCTGTCTGGTGCCAAAGTGACACCAGAGGCCAGAAGGAGCAGACGCCAGCCGGTGTGAAGTAGTGCAGGGGCGCAGAATTAACCTCTCTCTCACTCTGTGAGAAAGCACCCAACATGGTGTGACTCTCACCTCTGGAGGTGCTGAAGGACTTGAGAATCACACGTGCTACTTACAGCTCAAACGGGGAAGGAGAAGGCGGCAAATAGGGAAAAAAAAAATCACATGTTTAGTTCTTGTAGTTCATTAGGAAAGGGATGTAATTAACGAATTTGATGAATTAGTGTCATTTATGTTCTTTACAGGCAACGATTTCTAGTCAAACACACTACCATATGTCAAAACGGAAGAAACGTTCTGAGGCGGTTGCAGATGTTTGCAATGAATCTTGATCATATAGCTATTTATAAATATAAAATTAGTATTGTGCGATCAGTGCAAAATGCAGTAATTCTCAAAATCCTTCTTTTTCATGTTCAGTGTAGTTTCTATATTAATTGTAGTAATTTTAACAAACATTCACAAATCTAATACTGCATTCAGCTTGGATGTGGGAAATCCAAACTCTGTTGTTATTATTATTATTTTTAATTTTTTTTATTTTTGAAAAAGAAATAAAAAACGGTTCATTTTTTTTACTGTGATGAGTGATGTATGATTTACGTCACTCAAATCAGTGAACAGTATAGTCTCTATTATACATGTAACAACCTTAACAAGCAAATTTGTTTGTGAATTTATCTAAAGCAAATAGTATATATAGCACACTGAAGTACCAGAAAAACTGGTACTGGAGCCTATGCCAAGTAGATAAGATAAGATAATCCTTTATTAGTCCCGCAAATTTCCAAAGTACATAGCAACATCACTTATGCACGTCATTGGTTGTGTCCGGCAGTGCATATACAAAGCGATAGACATCTATGGAAGCTTCTAGAGTTGTTTGCACTGTGAGAATGGCAAGTTATCACAATTTTGCGATTTTCAACACGGTTTAATAGTTGGAGCTGGTGAGATGGGTCATAGCTTTTCAGAGGTAGAAGCAAAGTTTAGATTTTCACGTATGAGCGTTTCAAGGATGTGCTGTGACTACAAGTATTCCGGCAAAACCTCGAACGTACGACAGCAGTGTGGCCGTAAAAAGACTCTGGGTGAATGTGACCAATGTCGGCTGGCAAGAATCGTTTCACGTGATAGGCGTACAACACTGCCTCAAGTAATATCAGAATTCAATGCTGGGGCCTCAACAAACAACAGCATGAGGACTGTGCAACATTCCCTCTAAGATCCTTTGGGGGACCTACCAAGTGTTAACTGGTATACCAGTTTTTCTGGTACTTCAGTGTACAGTATGGCTCATTTAAATTAAAGACATGATAGTTTGTTTACAGTTAATGCTGTGGGCAGCAACATTGATTTAACATCACTTGTTGAATTCGGGGTTGAAGATCGTAATGAATTTCCGATTAGCAATTCCATGTTGAGGGGGCGTTTCCTTTGTTTTTTTTCTGGTCAGTTTTCGAAATTGTCAGGCTCATTTACACCCAGTCATTTCCTGCATCATGTAACTGCATAAGGATTTTAACCACATGCATTTACTCTTGTTGAAATCTGATTGCTATGTCTTGTGTAAAATGCAGATCAACTCAAAGTGTATTTAGATGTATAGGTAAATTGTATAACATATAATCTTACATGGTGGCACGGTGGTGTAGTGGGTAGCACTGTCGCCTCACAGCAAGATGATCTGGGTTCGATTCCCGGTCCGGGCCGTTCTGTGTGGAGTTTGCATGTTC
>JAOVVH010000048.1:23857900-23869347 GCA_028566435.1 Scorpiodoras heckelii | reverse complement strand
CAATGCTGGGGCCTCAACAAACATCAGCGTGAGGACTGTGCAACGTTCCCTCCAAGATCCCATGGGGGACCTACCAAATATTAAATTGTGTACCAGTTTTCCTGGTATTTCAGTGTATTACCCTCCATGTTCATGCAACAGAAATTTAATTTGGATTTGGTTCACCCTATGGCATCATGAATGTCCAGCTTGAGCGATCAGCTTATTAAAGGGACAAAAGGCAACTGTGCATAAAAGAAAACTGGTGGACCAACAAGCTCTTATTATTATGAACACCAGGGCTAGCTGCGGTACTCATACAGTTTTTGTCAAATTTTTTCTTCCTTTTCTTTTTTCCGCCCACCAATTTTTGGTTGATAATATTATATACATACAGTTCACCAATTCAAATGAAACTTGGTATGGCTGTAGCCCCCACATGTCTGATAGGAAATGTAAGGTTTGTCTTCCTAGGTGTGTATTACCCTTTGTACTAGTGCACCCCTGAATTGGGGTAGACTCAAGGCAATTTTTGGGCAATAGCTCGAGACCTGACATTGTTTTGCCAAAAAATATTTTATGGAAAGTTGGCCTCTAGGAGGTGCATTACCCTAGTTCATTATGATTCATATTGTGGAGTAGCGCCACCTAGTGAATAATATTCAAAGCAAAAACCTCTAGAAGTTTTCTTAGACGCACACCAAATTTCATACAATTTTGTCCATGGTTGGTGCTGCAACTGACATTTCAATATCTCAAGAACTGCTTAAGCAACAATTTTACAATTTGATATGATTCTTGCTCTTTCTCTCATTTAATATCACGGTCATATTATGCACTGCTATGTGGTAAGTCTAGTCATCCTTCTAAACTAAAATACAGCAGATAAAATGCTCAGATTGCTGCTCCTGATGAACTAATACCCCACCCTTTACCATGTCAGTGCTGTACTCAGAAAGAACCACCCAGAAAGAACCAGTATCTTCTCAGTGATGGTCAAGTCCAGCGATGCGTAGTCACAGGAACAGCTCATTAACTCATAAGTGCTCCAACATGGTAGGTTTAAAAATGTCATTCACTGTAGCTAGATGTACCTGATAAAGTGGCCAATTCATCAGAATGAATTTTTTCCCCCCTCAGAACTGAAAACTGGTCCGGTATATACTGGATCAACTACTCAGTGTTTTTTGTTTGAATGGTGAGTCGAAAGCTGTGTAAACTCAGAATCAGTGTATTAAATTGGAGTTTTATATAGCGGAACATTATTTAGGAACATAATAGGACCACAAGGACCACTGTTCTGTCTTTGAGGCTAATTTACTTTGTACTTTGTAGAACAACAATGTTGTATGTAGACACTGCATTATTAAGCTGATATATAGTCTTTTTAGGGATGTGTGCACGCAGCATACAGCCATTTAATAACTAACAAAGATAACCCCATTCAGTAAATAATTAACACCAACCTTTTAAAAAACACACAAAAAAAAGACAGTGATGGATTCTGTTCATTAACTGGAATGTTCACAGCACAAGTTCTCCAGATATTGCTTTTGAAAGGTAATGAACTTTATTAAAGACATTTTGGCTATTATATATCTAACAACATACAGTGCACAACAGAGCAAGCTGTGCTTTTGAAGCAGAATATGTTTCCCTTTTTTTGTTAAATGAATTACAGGAGAAAACAGAGCCATGAATGATTACGGCCCCATTTGCCATAAGCGCTATCACTAAGTGTGCTTGTAAGAAATGAACCATACTTGCTTGGCTCGAGCTGTAGTAGGGATGCATCGAATTGAGTGCATGGTGGTGTGAATTGCATGTACACTAAAGTATTTTTGAATGTGAAACATTGACATGTTAGAGAGAGCACTTCTGCTCTGCGAGCACTGAGCACTGAGTGATTTTCACTGACTTAGCACCTTTTTTAATGAAAAGTTTGACTGAAATTAAAAAGTATTTGAATATAATAAACATGTTGACTAAAATGTTAATTTAGAAAAAAAAACAACTAGTTGGTCATTCTGATCCAGGCATTTCACACAACTGATGATTGACCACTTTCCAAAATGCCTTCTTCACCTGTCTGTGTCCCACACATACATAACGACTATTGGGGTGGGCAATTTGACAAAAATCATGATTTTCAAATCCATTTCTATGATACATGATATAGAGTATTGCAAAAGTCAATTTTTGATATTGATGGCTTTTTTTTTTGAGTTCTGCATTATTGAGTCAGTACAAAAAGATTTTATATTTCCACACATTACTTTTCCAACAAAAAATTAAATGTTACACAAAAATGTTTGTATATCAGTAACAAAAGCAACACATTACACATGAAGGCTGCTGGGTTTTGCATTCAAAAAAAGAAGAAAGTGTGACTGTCAAAGTCTCCAGAAGAGCTGTGGCAGATTCTCCAAGATGCTCAGTAAAATTTTAAAGCTAATTACTTTATAAAACTGCACACATTGTACCTGGGAACACTGTTTAAGAAAAATACACATCAAATACTGACTTCCTTTAGTTTATTACTGTTTACTGCACTTTATAGTGTTTTCTTTTATGTAGAAACATCATTATTTTTGAAGGCATCTTTGCTTTATAGCAAGTCTCTGCATGTGCCTAAGACTTCTGCATCGTATTGTACAGTAATTAGTTGGTATGTTTTACTGAGTGTCTTGGAGAATCTGCCACAGCTCTTCTGGATACTTACTTCTCACACACTTACTTCTTTTTTTTACATGTAAAACCCAGCAGTCTTCATTATGTTTTATGTATGAAAAGTGGTCCGTTATGTACTGTGTTGCTTTCATTACTAACATACAAACATTTTTGTGTAACATAAATTTTTTTGTTGGAAAAGTAATATTTGGAAATGTAAAATCTTTTTGTACTGACTCAATAATGCAGAACTCAAAAAAACCAAAAAAAACCTATCAATAACAAAAGTTGCACCTAAAAACAATAGGGTGCCTAAGACTTTTGCATTGTACTGTACATCATGATATATAGATTTGGCCAAAAACTGCCTGTAATACAGTGTTACATTTACAAAACACCTGCTTGAATGTTTATGTAAAATAAAAATAAAAAATAAATGTATTTTATTTTTTTATATTCTTAAAAAACATTTATTCATAAATACAATAAATAAAATTAAAAGTAAAAAAAACTAGAATCTGTAAAAAATATTTAACATATTTACAATTTTAAAGAGCAGATACAAAACTTTAACATCAAATCAACTGCTTCAAGTCAGCTTGTAATTAACACTCTTGGAAAAAAAAAATACACGCAAAAAGATATCACAGTATCTTAGAAGTGTATTTTAACTCAATTTGTTACAATATCAATATTGTATTGTCATATTGCCCACCCTGAAGAAGCCCACCTTAGTGGGCTTCCCAGTGGATTTAATATCCAAGTACATAAGCTTAAAGCTTCTGCTGTATCTCTAATAAAGACCAGTGTTACATTAATCCTAACATCAGCTTATTCTAATGTCAAATTTAATGTACAGATGTTTTGGAAGATTTATAAGAAAGTCTTTATTGTCACATATACAAATACAGTAGAGTGAGATTCTTTTCTGCACGTGTCCTAGCTTGTTGGGAAGCTGGGGTCAGAGATACAGCTCTGCTGAAGCAGAGAAGGCCAGGGGTCTCGCTCAAAGGCCCAACTGTAACAGCTTGGCAGTGCTGGGGCTTGAACTCATGACCTTCTGATCAGTAGCACAATGCCTCAGCTGCTGAGCGTTGTGTTGGAGTAGAAATAATAAAGTATATTCATACAAAAATAGATTAAAAATATAACACACTGCAAAATCTAGGTTATAAGTGATGAACTGTATATGATATTGTGGCTTCACTGACCTGCTGAGGATCTTTTGACAGCTGTGTTCAGTAAAAAAGGCTTCGAGGCTGATCATCTGCACTGGTCTGCTGGAAAGGACAGAGAGGACATCGCTCTCCTCTGGCTGCCTCCACAGGAGCCTAATAACACACAGTAATCAGTATCACCAAGCTGCCAGTTGATGCTTCACTAGTACATAAAACAAGCTCTTCATTAGGATCAAATCATCTTGTTGCTCTGTGGATTTTTAATCACTTTGCTCTTTAAATGTGGCAGCTGATGTAAAACCTTTCAGTTCAGATGGTCATTAACCTTCTAAACTACATGGATCTGTGGTTCTTTCACTGGTTATGCTTGTAAAGTAAGAATAGCATGTTGTTTTATATTATGTTAAAAGTAGTTACAGGCAGGCGTGAAAACGTACAGAAACATGATATTTGATTAAAAGGAAAGAGCTTTTGGTAAAGTGGAAATAGTTACTATAAACTTGTACTTAAATAAAATTTCTAAAGTGTCCAGACAGGTAAGCCAATCTGAGTCATGGCTGAAAAGAATTACTGCATAAAACGCCGATTCATTAAACAACAAAAAGTAAATCTTGGACATGACTGGAACAAAAATGAATTTGCTAAAAGACAAATGAGTCAATTCTGAGCCAAACCAAAATGATTTACTGACTCAAACACTGACTGGCTTCATGATAAATGACAAAAATATCGTGTGTGACTGAGAAGATTCACTGATTCAAATAGTGATTCAGTAAATGACAAGTGAGCAAATCCCGGTCATGATGCTGGCTCATGGAGCAGAAAAGTAGGCTCAACATGAACACAGTAGCAAATTCAACTTACAAAATCAATGGATACGTAAAAACGTGGAGATGAACATTTAAGCTGAATGTACACATGAAAGGAAAGACTGTGCATTGGAAAGAGGAAAGAGATTCGTTGACCTTAGTGACTCATTCAAAAAGACTCACTCTAAACGTATCTGTATATCAAACATATACATAGCGCATTTCCAGAAAAGTTGGGACACTTCCTAAAAAACTTAAATCTGTAATTTGTTAATTCACTTGAACCTTTATTTAACAGATAAAAGGACAAAGAAAATATTTTCAGTGTTCTCAATGATGAACTTAATTCTATTTGTTAAATATAAGGAAATTGAGAAATTGATGCCTGCAACACACTAAAAAAAACTTGGGAAAGAGTCAAAATAAGACTGAAAAGGTTCTACAAGTAACACTCAAGGTTCCACAATCAGCAGTTGAACTGGTAACAGGTGGGATCATCAAGACTGAGTATAAAAGGAGCATCCACCAAAGGCATCTTTGTAAGCAACTTTGGCCACTTTCTGAGAGAATTCAAGAGGGAATTTTCAGCCAGTTCAAATACAATATTTCTAAGCACAAGACTACAAAAAAATTTAGTTCTTTCACCATCTACAGTTCATAATTTCATGAAAAGTTTCAGGGTTTCAGGGGAAATAATATTGCATGAATGCCAAAGTGTAGAAACTGCTGCTGAATGTGGCCATCAAGCCCTCAGGTGGTATTGTTTGAGAAACTGTCATGCTACTTTGATAGACATAGTCACATGGGCTTTAGAAAATCATTGTCAGTTAACACAGCCCACTGCTGCGTCAAGAAATGCAACCTGAAACTGTATTATACAAAGAGAAAGCCATATATTAATTTTGTGCAGAAATGCTGTGCGGAGTTCTTTGGGCCCAAAGTCACCTCAAATGGACCTAAAGACAGTGGAAACATGTTCTGTGGTCAGATGAGTCCATATATCAGCTTGGGGTGCATGGGGGTGCATCAGTACCCATGGCATGGGTGATCTGCATATATCTGAAGGTACCATTGATGTGAAGCCTTATATTGCTTTTGTTGAAGAAACATAGGCACCTGTCAAGGCAACAACTTTTCCAAGGAACTCTATTTCACCAGAAACATGAAACATGTCTATTTCAGCAGGACAATGCCAGGCTCCATTCTGCACAAGTTACAACAGCGTGGCTATGTAGACATAGAGTGCGTGTGCTTGACAGGCTTGCCTGTAGTCCAGATCTGTCTCCTATTGAAAACGTATGGTGCATCATGAAGAGATTAATCAGACAACAGTGACCACGGACTGTTGAACAGCTCAAGTCTTGTATACAGAAAGAATGGGTAACTATTCCACTTTTTTTTCAACAATTAGTATCTTCAATTCCTAAATGATTAAAAAGAATCATTAAAAGAAAAGGTGATGTGAGCCAGTGGTAAACATGCCCCTGACCCAACTTTTTTGAGTGTGTTACAGGCATCAATTTCTAAATTTGATGATAATGTAACAAACAGAATTAAGTAAAATCTTGAAAACACTAAAATCTTTTCTTTGTTCTTTTGTTTATTAAATAAAGCTTCAAGTGAATTAATAAATAATTGTTGTTGTAATAGAGGCATAAAGCTGAGCAGCTGAGTGCTAGAGGTGTTGCTAATTGGTGAAAACTGGGACTTAACTGCCGTGATAATGCTTGGCTACTTTTTTCTCTCTCAGTCTGTTTTCACAACAGCTGGCAAAAGGACACTTATTTTGCACAATGTGTGAGTCTTTTATTTTCTTCTTTTTTTCTTTGCCATGCACTGATGCACTGATGTTTTGTCAACCCCATCCCGCAACAGCAGGATAAATCACTGGACGAAAGAAATATTTACTAAATTCATACTAACAGGCAATAAGAAATAAAAGCATGAACGGGGAACCAATTTCATGGATAAACTTCTCATCTGAGCTGGAATCACTGAGTTTTTGTATTACAATATAATAACAAAAAAATTTTCTCCTTCCTTAAAAGCAGAAATGAATGAAAAATAGCATTCACACACATCCAGCTAGAGATGGGGCACTTTAAGGAGTCTCAGTCTGTGTGTAGTGCTGCAATTATCTTTGGTTTCCAGAACAAATCCCTGTGCTGATTCTGCCAAGTGTGCTGTGTTCCCATTGTGTCAATAAGGTAAAGAGTGGCAATGCTCCCCTGCAAGCAGATGGTGTCATTGTATCACTGTCAAACATAAGAATTCTCAGTCAGGTTGAATTAATTGACTCTTCAATCATGACATATTCGTGTCTGGGTTTGTTGGATTTACGAACACCCCTGGCTCCTCCACCTTAACGACTGAATGAGCACTTAAAAAAAATGAACACGATAATCCATTTAATTCAGACTCGACTTTTAGACTTGCCTGTGGAACAGATCATGAATAGGAGTAATATATAAATGAACTGCCAATACAGGGGTCTATAGACTTTTTATATCCACTATAAGACTATATAAAAAGTCTACACACCCTTTATAAAAGTGCAGGATTTGTGGTTTACAAAGAAACCCTAGTCCAGTTCCCAAATTTAATGTGATATAATAACCAACAAGCTTCCAATAACAAGGCTGCATAAGTGTGCACATGCTTTTACAATGGGGAATGTGTCCATATTTAGATTGAACCATTGACATTCAAACTCATGTTCAAGAGTAATTATTGTACATCTGTCATCAATGAAGTGATTCTGATGAACCCTAAATAAATATCAGCTGTTTCTGTAAAATTTTCTTGATATCTTTTTGGTTTCATATACCTGCAGGTCCACAAAGAGCTTACAAAGCATGTACGGGTTCTTGCTGTCAGAAGGTATTGATAAGGACAGGAGTAAAAAGGAGATTCCAAGACATTAGTACTGTGGAGCATCGCAAAGATGTCATCATCAACAAGTTGAGAAAATGGGGCATCACAGTGTAGGCACCAAAACTGACAAATAGATAAGACTATTATTATCTGTCAAGAGATATACTGTGGCATTAAAGGAGTTACAGGAATATGTGGCAACTACATATCAGTCCCTGGATGTGACAACTATCTCTCATATTCTTCTTATGTCTGGTCTTTGGGTAGGGAGGTGAGACTAGGCTGGCTAGACCCAGCCCATTTAAATCACCCCAAACCATATGGCAAAACATTTATGGTCTGATGAGCATCAGGTATAATTCTAAATGTTTTGTAGGTTTGGTGCAGTACCACACATTTTAACATTTAAAGAAAACCATGCCTATGCTGAAGCATGGTGGTGACAGCATCATATTATGGTTCTGCTCCTCTTCAGCTGGGACTGGGGCTCTAGTGAAGATAGAGGGAGTCATGGATGGTCTCAAATGCCAGTCTACTGTGGAACAAAACTTGCAGGCGTCTGTTAAACAGCTGAAGATGAAGAGACATTTTACTTTCCAGCACAGTAATGATGCAAAGCACAAATCAGCAAGCAACGGCATCAGAAGAAAAAAGATCAAAGATTAGGAGCAGCTCAATCAGAGCCCAGCTCTGTGTCCTATTAAAAACCTATGGAATGACTTGATTAGGGCTGTGCACAGACGACCCCCTTTCAGTCCGATAGATCTGGAGCATTTGTACAAGGAAGAGTGGAACAAAATGGCCAAATCAAGATGTGCAAAGTTGTTAGACTCTTTATCCAAAAAAGATATATATTACAAGCAAAAGGTCAGATGGTTTCCTTAAATACATGACAAAAGCCTGTGTAGTGTATAAATGTTTCACAGACCTTTTTTTCTGAAAACTCGCTTGGCAAAATCAGTTCCAGTTCATCACATCAAACTGGAATGGGTCTGAATACCACTCAGACTTTTTTAACATGGTATGTACTTAGCATTTATTAGAGAAGTATGTAGTAATTACCTGCAATTACTGCTACTTTGCAAAATGTCTTATAATGACTACGTGTGTTTCCCTATCACATTTCTATAATTACTGCTTCTCAGCTCTCTGTTCAGTGGTGTCTGTGCTCTTACTTCTGCAGCCCTGCAGCTCTATGGATCAATAATAATAATAATAATAATAATAATAATAATAATAATAATAATAATAATAATAATAATAATAATCCAATCCAAACCAATCCATTATCTTCCGCTTTATCCCGCAGATCGGGGTCACGGGGGGGGCTGGAGCCAATCCCCGCGTCATCGGGCGAAGGTGGGGTACACCATGGACAGGTCGCCAGTCCATCGCATGCCCAACACACACTCACACCTATGGGCAACTTAGCGTGACCGATCATCCTAAAATGCATGTATTTGGACTGTGGGAGGAAACCGGAGTACCCGGAGAAAACCCACACAAGCACGGGGAGAACGTGCAAACTCCACACAGAACGGCCCAGACCGGGAATCGAACCCGGATCGTCTTGCTGTGAGGCGACAGTGCTAACCACTACACCACCGTGCCGCCATAATAATAATAATAGTAATAGTAATAGTAATAATCATAATCATAATAATAATCAAAATAATATGAATAATAATAATAAGTATTATTATTATTATTATTATTATTATTATTATTATTATTCCTTCTTCCTCTTCTTCTTCTTCTTCTTCTTCCCCTTAGTAGTTGTAGTAGTAGTAGTAGTAGTAGTAGTGGTGGTGGTGGTGGTGGTGATAATAGCAGTAACATTAATCCAACAATAGCTAATAATTTAGTACCTTACAACATGGCATTTACTGTTCCATGTACATTTTATTGGACACAACTTAGACAAAGGTTCTCATCAGTAAACAAATACTACTTTTCAGTAACATTTTCTGATATACAAAACATCCCCCTAACTGCTTCCAACCTACTCTTTGCTACCATTTAAGATTACAGATTATACAGATTATAAAGATGCATTTCAGTGGAACTTTCAATGCTCATATCTGTGTGGATAAAACTTATTTTACTTATTTTATGCTAGTCTACACAGTATAACATCTTATTTCTTACAGTTACATGTATCAACTTCTCACATTTTACGACTTCTAATACAGAACATTTAACTTATTAATCATAAGTTTATTTAGTAAACTAAGCAATGTTTCTCATTCTGACTGGTCAGAAGGGTTTGACTAGTTTTCTATAAAAGTGTGGCATGGGCAGTTCTGGTTACAAGGTTTATGTTAATGCGCTTGTTGTCATTATTTATCACGCCTTTCAGATTTTCAATTTTCAAGTTTATTTGTTCTGTGCGCAAAAGGTCAGGGACAGCTGTACACTGAAATGCTTGTTATGAGGCTCAGGCACTCTACATCTGTGCAATAGTATGCATAAGAAAACAAGGTATATAAGGTATGCATAACAAAATAAGGTATAGTACACATATAGTATGCATAAGAAAATAAGAAGGAAGGAGATGAAGAAAGGGCGTGGGAGCATTATTTCGCTTTTTTGGTAGGAGTCTCCAGCGTCAGCACTGTAACAGCCTGCGGTAAAGATGTTCCTTTAATAAGAAACACTAAGGAAAGTAAAAAAAGTACGATTTGTCATTATTTAATTAATATAGAAATGTAATAATCGGCAAATTGCAGTGGTGTTACAGAAATACAACACATTGGGGCATGCTGTTATTGAAAAACAATTAACTTCGTGGTCGTAACAGTAACTCTACTACCTGTCGCGCTGCATGACACCACCCTGCTCTCGATTATTTTCCTTTTACAGCACCTGCTGTGTTTAATTCTTTAGTTGTTAAAGGAATATATAATTCAAACAAAACAGGTAAAAAAAACAGATCTTCTATTGCTATGGAACTCCATCATCTGAATAATAATTGTGGTGGAAATTCATGTTGGTGTAAAACAGGCACATTACAAGTCGGCATAAAGGTACGATACGGCAGAAAGTGAATAGAGTAAAATGTGTGATAAAAACCGTTGCGGTGGGAGGCTGAGAGCTGAGTCACTGCTGGTCTGTATTCGAGCAGGAAGAGTAAACTGTAGGGCTTCCTTCACTTCCACTCCTCCTTCCATTCACATACACATACACTAAGCACCCAGAACATGTGCCACCTGGCTCTTGTGCTCTGAGAGAAGCTTCTGGCAAATGCAGCATGAGTGACAGCAGCATCCATCCTACCCCTGCAATACTAATGATATGACTTCACACCGCCAAATAAACAGATGCTGTGCAAACATGGCCTGCAGCTCTGAGCTCCACACAGCTGATAAAAAAAAATGCCAGAAAGCCTTGAGGAAGATGAGTCTCACTTTTAAAAGAACACAGAGAGAGAATGACGAATCATGACTTAACTCACGGGTTATAGACCTTTGCAGTGAAACTGACAAGAAACGCAGGAGTAAAGCTGACACTCGATTTGTAAATGAGTCACCAGATCCAAGTTGATTTTTTAAAACTAGATTTAGGTTTATTTTCAAGTCACAGTGATAATGTGTCAAAACCTGTCGTGCTCCTCTTACGCCACAGCAATTTTGCCAATGATATATATATCAAAAAGTAGTTCTACAACAAATGAGTTGTTGCTATGCGACGGGAACAATTCCCAAGCCTGCCTTAATTTAACACAGCTAGCTACAAAAGGCATATAGTTTATACAACACTACCAAGTGACATTAGTTTAAAATACAAAGTGCAATTGAGAGAAGAGGAAATGAAAAAAAGATTAAAAAAAAGAATTAAAAGATAGAATTTAGATATTTATTATGAATGAAGTTCAATTTCTATAGCGCCTTTCTCAAACCCAAGGACGCTTTACAGTCAACATACACCTTTTTTTTTT
>JAOVVH010000048.1:23809916-23821213 GCA_028566435.1 Scorpiodoras heckelii | reverse complement strand
AATTCAGGTCTACCAGATTTAGCTTTGGATATTCCAAGTTTATGACTAAGCACTTTTGTAAGTTGCTCTGGATAAGACCGTCTTTTAAATGCCATAAATGTAAATGTCTTAAAATTTACAAAAAAGACAGCAAAACAAGAACAGCAAGGACTATCTGGTTTGAAAGACATATATACAAACACATGGTACATTTACTTCCCCTTTAGAAATCTTGCTTAAACATGATCTCACTCACTAGCTGCATACCAATAGTAAAACTAGATCTAATGTGCTGGCAAAAAAAAAAAAGACAAAATAGCACTTTTTGTGATTGTTCCCAAATAAATAGCTGTAAATTACAGTTGTCAGTGCAGTTAAGTGTTCATCTATTAATTAAACGGCTAATCGTGGATCTGTATTGCAAAGGCGAGCAAAAGGGCCAGGATTAATTGTATGTTATTTAAACCTTCATGAGGCAAAAAAAAGCAGAAGACACACCTCTGTATCACACATGCATGGTGTTTCTAACTTATATAAGGGTACAATTTCTGGCTAAACAATAACTGCTAATTAATCTATTTTTATTCAAAGGCATGTGAAAAGTCAGATAATTGAATTGCTGAATACTGACATAAACCTCAGTTTGAGATTTGCAAACACACCAAGCATAGTTTGTGTGAATGGTGTTATCTACAATTACCACTTCATTTCTAGTATTCCCACGACAGGCTCTGGATCCACCAGGACCCTGACCACTACACAAGTAACGTGAATGAATGAATGAATTTAAATATATAGGCTATGTTTGCTTAGATTTCTGTGTCAACTGTACTGAGTTCACACATGGTAGCAACCCAGAAAATGGTATCAGAAGAATGTTTAAGCATGTTAGAAGGTAAGGTTGTAGTGTCATGAAAATAATGTCCATGAAATGTTATGCAAACATTTACTGCAATAACAGTTGGCTATGACCAACAGTGATACAGAAAGGTAGAGAGATATTTATATTATGTTTTTAGATAAAGCATTCTGACCTGAATAACCAAGATTTTATAAAACAGTAGCATTCAGAAAACATTCATTAGAAGTAAAATTGTCAGCTGCTGGAAGTGTGTGTACATGTATCAACTGCTGTCTATACAAACAACAGCAAGGATCCTACAGGTGCAAGAGATGTAAAGTGACACAGACGAAATGGAACAGTCTGCGCCTCAGGCAAACAATAATATATATAATTGAATCAAGATGGTGTTGGTGACCAACAGCCAAGTTTTAATTTGATTTGTTTTCTCATAATTGAAAAAGATTGGCCACTTTAATTAAAAAGTTAAATGATGTTAGCTCATTGGAAATCCTTAAGGATGCCTTTCGTTTCATGTTTCGAAGAATAAACACATGAATATTCATGAACCTAAAAAGTAGGAGCGCTGAGGCTGTTTAACAAACACACAGCTTTACAGGCTCTTTCAGTGGCAGAAGTGTGCTTATAAGAAGTTTTATAAGACTAATAAGCAGTGATGGCTGATCAGGATATTAGATGGGCGGACTAAAATCTTATAACAATATCAATAAATACCTTGACAAAGAATTGACTGGTGTTGAGCAGTGCATTATATCACAAGGGCTGATCGATGGCGTAATAAGAATGACCTCCATAAAGAGACGAATTCTATAGAGAATCGCACAATGCATGAATTTACAGTCTGTGCTACATAGAAATCAGCCCCAACCCCACTACATCATACCACTCTGATATATTTACCTTGTAAATGTACGGTATTTACCTGTATGACTGTATTTACCTTACAGCAATTGGTGGTGTTGCTTCTATCCATGACAATCCAAAACAGTCTAATGTGGATACCAAAAAATGAAACTTATTTTGACATCTTTTTATCTTTGAAAGACCACTGACACCAGCCATTCCTGCTAATGAGTAGCAATACACATATGTATACTATAAACCAAACAACGATTCTCCGTAGTATACAGTGTTATTAAAGTTTCAGTTTGAGCTCTCCTCCTCCTCCGTTGAGAGAACAGCGAGTATTTTAACAGTCTACAGGGAAATTTGTAAAGCAATCTGCAACACTTAAATACAGAATTACGTTACACAACAGCATAGCTGAGCAATTAATTGTACAAACCACAACATCATTTTTAAATGCAATGTGCAGTAAGCAAAAAAAAAAAACCTGTTTACTGGTCTAGAGCTCAGTCTGGCATTCAGTTTAACGCTTGTGAAATACAGTCACAGCCAATTACCAAAGCTAACTTTTTGCTATATTGTTCCTGCTTCTCCATTAATGGCCTGAAATAAGAAACGACGCCTTGGGCTTTTTGGTATTCGGTCTGTCTCTGGGAGTATGAAATTATTAAACAATCTTCTTGAGGTGTATGTCGTACATCTGTTTTATTAAAGGAGGGAGTTCTGCATGGAGAATTCCATTTCCATAATTAGTTCACCTCAGAAATGTTAACTCAGCACTGAGGCTGAGCTTTAAAAAAAATGAGGCTGGAACCTGCCTTTCAAATAGTGCAAAAAAAAAAAAAAAGCATTTTCTAATATTTCCTTCCA
Source organism: Scorpiodoras heckelii (assembly GCA_028566435.1). Classification (NCBI taxonomy): domain Eukaryota; kingdom Metazoa; phylum Chordata; class Actinopteri; order Siluriformes; family Doradidae; genus Scorpiodoras; species Scorpiodoras heckelii. The sequence continues at coordinate 23,818,656 of JAOVVH010000048.1, read as the reverse complement.
AACCTGTAATCAAGTCTTCTCTTCATGTGAAGCTGTCTGTGTTTGTGCATGAGAGCCTCTTCCAGACTGGTTAACTGTCCCTACTGACACTTTCATGCTGATATCAATGCAAGATAGGGAGAAACAGGTCTCTGTTCTATAGACTCTTGTTTCATGGTGAATACGCCCACCTCACCATCTGAGATAAACATGTCTGTGGCATCACTTATATATATTTTTTTTTAAGTTAGTTGGTCAGGATGGTCAAAAAACCTAGTTGCATAAGCTCACGAAAATACAGTGAAGTGTTTTTGTTTTTAACAATACAGTTTTTAGGCTGCACAGGTCAGTCGAGCTTAGTTTAATTCACAGTTTTGAACTCTAGCAAATTTAGTGGTTAAATATCTGGCCGTGGTTTATGGCAGAGCGGTTGAAACCAAATAATAATAATATAATAATAATACTGTGTTTTAATGGTTAGTTTTGTTAAAAGTGTCATCTAAAAGCTCTTCAAAAATAATGTATTCCAGTTATACAGCTTTTTTGTTAAATCACATTTTAATAAATATTTTATTATTGTAATTTTAATATAATTTACTGTTATTTTGAAGTACAAGAAAAAACTGTAAGTTTTACTGTTGAAAAACTGTAAAAAGATTTTTTTTTTTTACAGTGGTGGATAGTAACTGAGTACCTTTATTCAAATACTGTATGTAAGTGCAATGTTGAGGTGCATGTACTTTGAGCATTTGCATTTTTCTCTACTTCATACTTCCACTCCACTGTGGGAAATAGACTTTCTATACCACTATATTAATCTGACAGCTTTAGTTACTAGGTTACTTTTAAGTTGAAGACTTTACAAAATGGATAATATAACAAGCCTTTAAAATACAACACATAGTTAAAAATTAAACAAGTGGTTTCCAACCTTTTTGGCTTCTGACATAACAGTGTGTAGTCGGGTCACATTTCAGATGTCTATGAGTTTGTTAGCAGCTCCACCAAATAGTGATTTTTTGAAAACTTCTCGCATAGTTTTATTTCAATAAATGTTCAAATGATCCAAAATCTCACCAAAAATCAAAGATAAGAGACAAAGTCCAAAAACTGAAAACAGACTTGTGTTTCAGAACTTTGTTTTTTCTTCTTTTTCTTCTTTCCTCTCCCATTAATCATCTCGCAACCCCTCAGATTTATCTTGTGACTCTGTACATAAAACTGTACATAAAGTAGTTCTAACTAGCTCCACCTCCAGCTTGCTACATGCTGCTTACACACTGATGCTTCAGTTTTATTGATATCACAAATATAACATCAGTCAGAGTAAAGCAAAGGATCAGATTTTTTCTTCCTACACTGCCGGGTACAGCCCCACTGCCGTAAACCCCTGCTCGACCTGAGATCTGAACCTAAACCATTCTGAAACCAAGACACAGAGCTACCATGGCTACAAAGCTGTGCCTTGGTTTCACACAATTTTGAGTTCATTATTTGTTAAAGGATATCAAATCTCCACTCTGGCAGGGCTTATGGCAGTGAGACTGTAACCCAAGGCACAGCTCTTTTGGTCACTGAATCACAGTCTTGCAATTCTTTTTTGTTGTGGTAATTCAGTGGTTAAAGATCTCTGCCCCTCCTTACAGCCTCACTGCCATAACTCCATCCCAGTACTGAAGTGTCTCTCAAAGCTTTCTGATCCAAGGCACACATCTTTAGCCAATAGGATACCACAAAAGAAAAATGCAAGACTGTGCTTTGGTTTCAGAAGGTTCTCAGTAAATCTTCTGCTCTGGCAGGGTTTATGGCAGTGAGGTTGTAACCAGTCTGCCACTGTGTCTTTGAGCAATACCCTTATAACCCTCAGTTTCTTCAGGAGGATGAGCCTGCAAACTCATCCCATATTTTCTTTCATGTGGAAAGTTACTAAATATTAAACCGAACAATAAATTATTAGGAACAATGGTCATTAAGAACCATGGTACCGTGACAGAACAGATTAATGAGCTCCAAACACTGCCTCATGAAGAAACCAGAGTCCCACTGTCACCCTGCTTGATCAGCATGCATGTGTGAGCAATTGTGCACAAGCAATTGCATATTGTTTTCTTTATGTTTTACTGTGTGAATGCACAAGCAATCACGTGTTGTTTCTCTTAAGTTTAATATCATTTTTGCCACCGCTTCTCGTCTGATAGTTTTCAGGATGTTAACACTATTCCAGCACTTACAGGTCTGACAAACAAGTGAGCAAGCCACTGCTAGTTAGTTAGGAAGCAAGCTACTAGCCACACACACACACACACACACACACACACACACACACATACATACACATGGGCAAGACAAGAGACAACATTCAAAGAAATAAGTGAGACATAGTCACATGGTGTGTTTAAAAAAGAGGAAATTACGGACAAAGAATGAACAAACCGTTACATGTTCATTCCCCCTAGGGACATACCTTGTATGTTCAGAGACCATGGCAATATTAAAAGCAGCAATGTGAAGCGCCGCTACAAGACAAAGAACAAACCTTTTGAGCAAACATACCCATGGAAATCGGAACTGATTTTACTTGAAATGAGAAAAGAATATTTATTTATTACTAGAGTACGTATTATGAATAATCCATCCAGTTCAGTGTGACAACTCACTATAAATATTGATGAAATGTTATTGAATTGTACTTTACTTATTCGGCTGACTATATACAGATGTTGACACAACTACTAGGCTTCTTCAGTATATGCAGCACTGAATAATAATGCAAGTTAGACATTCGAATATTCCAGGAAATTTTCTCTAACTAGACATCTTTGAATGTTAACCCTTGTGTAGTGTTAACATTCTGTTCACTCCCCTTGTCCTAAGGGTCAAAAAATGACCCGCCTACATTAGACCCCTAAAATAAAGCAGTTTAATTGAATTTTTAAATCCCAAATCTATTTTGGATGAAGAAATAATTTGTTACTCATTACAAAAGTTGTGAGTATCTGGGTTTTTCATTTGTCACCATGCAAAAAGATGGCATTTAATCACTGGACACCACTCGTCACCACAGTGGACAACACTACTTCATTACAACACACCTGCCATTATTATTATTATTATTATTATTATTATTATTATTATTATTATTATTATTATTATCATTATTATTATTATTATTATTATTAATAAATAAAGAAAAAAATTATTATTAATAAGAATAAGAATAGTGCATAGGTTTAAACATCATTTTTTTTTAGCAAATATAAATAACAAGATACAAGACAAAAATATGAAGAACAAAACCCTCAAGAAAGTTCAATCAGCAGCCCATAAAGTGGTGACTAAGTGATTTTTATAACTGCCATGTCACAGATGACCCTAAGAGAATTTTTGTACCCTGGTAGTGCACAGCTTTTATGTACGTAAATATTTCAAATGGCAATGTTTCACTTTTTCTAATTTTGGGGTTACTTTTGGAAAAGTCATCAAGTTTCAAGTTGAAAAAAGATCGAAGATTCACGTCTGATGAAGAGGTGAAGACAGTCGTGCACTCGTGGCTCACAGCTCAGCCTAAAACATTTTTTAATAAGGGAATACGAAAGCTTGTTGACAGACGGACAAAGTGTATTGAAAAGCAGGGAGATTATGTTGAAAAATGATGTATTCGTCTTTTCTGAAAGTTGATTAAAATAAATTCTACAGCCAGAGCGCAGATAATTGTTGACTCACCCTCGTATAATGTAAATGGGCCAGAGTAATGGGTAACAACACTATTATCTCATATCAGGTTTAAAATACTGTGTGTGATGTCGTCACAAAGTGTCAGCAGCACTTGTAAAAACAATAAGGCTTTGTTGGCATTAGCACTCTTGTACTTTGTTGACATGCATTCTACTGCTGGATGGTTTCACATGGAAACCCAAAGGATTGCACTTCTCAGACACAATCCATGCCTAAAGTTGACATTTCAGTGAATAATCTCATGTGGATACTGTATTGAAAAATGCTATAACCACACACACTATGGTGCTCATAGTGAACATGCTTTGTACTGGCTGATTTTCTAGTATACAATCATGGGAAAGTAATAGGGGTTTTTCTCTACTGGCAAACATAGCTGTGGGTCATCTTTGACCTTTAAGACAGCACAAGGGTTAATGGAATACCTCTGGTATATGGCAGTGGTTGTTCACAATTGCAGTAGCATACATTAAAGATAAAGCTAATCTCAATGAACTGCTGACATGGCACAATGACACTCACATTTTCTTGTGAAAAAGCATCTCTAGTTTAAACTGGAGTTCTCCCTCAGCATTCATGACTCTATGGCTTTGCTGAAATGCTCTAAAGCTCGCAAATCAGTTGAGCCTACAAGCAGCAAAGATGGCCTTTGTCACAGTCTATATTTCATCAGAGACCAAAAACTCGACAGAGCACATCAATACTTCAAGGCCCTTGAGACATAATGTAGTCTGTTTGAAAATGAGCTGTTTCTGCCCTACTAAACTCATAAACTCTAAATGCTATACAGCAGGCCTTTAGCTATAAACCTGTACTCAATAAAATGCATGAAGATGTCACAATAAATGATTTTAAGTCACACTGTGTGAGTCAAATCTGAGTCTGAGGCCACCACCAGGAATAAACTGAATCTAATGCTGTCACACTTCTCAAACAGAAATAATAATAATCTTTTAATAAAATTGAATTAACATAAAATAAAAACTGATTAAGACAGTAATACAAGTAGCCTGTCATATCATCTGTCTTAAAGGTAGAGATATGTACTGTATAACATTCGTTTTGTCTCTGTTCACTGGAAAATGGCTGAGCCTTAATGGTTGGCCTCAAAATTAGAAATGTGCACATGGGCATGTGTCTGTATTCAGAGGTGTATTACATCACTGTCCTGCCTTTCCATGGTTGCTCTACTGAGTGTATCCTCTGGGGCACCAAACAGGCTGACCCTGTGCTCTGACCCCCAACTTGCTTTTGAGTGAGAGGGGTTTGTGGGATATATAAGCATTAGCATCTTGTGTACCGTAAGAAGCAGACAGTTTTCACTGTCACACAGCCTGTCACATATGAAGCGCTCTGAACATCAAAGCGATAATACATTTCAAACAATGTCGAATACGTTAGAAATATTAAAGTGCAATGGATAAAAATCACACATTTCAGGTTTGCAGATGAAGTCCATTTTAATGTTTCATAACCACAGTGCTTTTCATTTTACCCTAGACACTGCTCTGATGCTGCTCTGAGAAAGATTGAACTTTGACCGATACCATAGGACATTCCTGCTACAAAAAATAATTTCTGACATTCTTTTTTTTAATTTCTGGTCATTATTATTCCGCATTACATTTGCATGAAGTGTTGGGGTTTTTTTTCAACAGCAAGATTTTCATTTGATTTGTGACAATGTTTATTTATTAGATGAGCAAACTTCTGAATCATTTAGGTTAGGTTTACAGACAAGCCAGCCATTTGCCTTACAAATACTGCTCCTGAGTCATACAGGACAGTGTATTATGAGAGCTGAGATCTTAACGGCACAAGAGGTTAAAGGAATTTGCTAATACCCTTTAAGTTGCTAAACTGGACATTAAAAAATACACATGGCAACCGAAATGGTGCATCAGGCTCAGTTTCAGCACTCATCTGTCCTTGTAGTCAGTGCAAAATCTCATACTGCCTTTATTTTTATGTATGAGTACACATGGTGCATGCCATGATTAAGAAGGTGGGTGACTTCCTTATTCATCAAAGCTTTCATAATGGGCTTCCTGTGGTATAAACGCTACTGAGCATCATGTATTAAAGCAGTTGTTTGGTTGTTACATCGTTAAACAGTGAGGGGGTCTTCATGTACTAACATAGTACAGTATCAGTGATTGCGGAGGAAGCACTCACTTTCACCTTTTGGCAAAAGATTACTGATCCTTGGACACAATCTCAAGAAAGCATCAGCATATTCACGTGACCCACGTTTGATGCTTTGGATCTGGTGAATGAATCACGTAGTGTTTGCAGTCAATTATGAGGGTGTCAAAAATTATCCGGTTATCTGGTTCTGGTTATATTAAAACTTCTGTTGGCCTTATCAGCACTTTCCGTACACGGTCTCCCCTGTCACTGCTGGGCATGTTTGAACGTGTTACGTAAGTTTATTTGTGACTGCAGTGCGAGAAACAATGGCTGCCCCACTTGTGATTTGCACGAAAGAAGAGCAGTGTGCAGTGATTCAGGGTTTTTTTTGTGGTCTGAGGGTGTGTCTGGTGCCAATATTGATCGAAGACTTTGTGCACAGTATGTCATGAAGAAGTGTCCTCACTATAGTCCTGATCTTGACCCATCGGACTATGACCTGTTTGGTCCCCTGAAAGAAGCCCTACGAGGATGAAGATTCACGTCTGGTGAAGAGGTGAAGACAGTAGTACACTCGTGGCTCACAGCTCAGCCTAAAACATTTTTTAATAAGGGAATACGAAAGTTTGTTGACAGATGGTCAAAGTGTAATGAAAAGCAGGGAGATTATGTTGAAAAATGATGTATTCGTCTTTTCTGAAAGTTGATTAAAATAAATTCTACAGCCAGAGCGCAGATAATTGTTGACTCACCCTCGTATAATGTAAATGGGCCAGAGTAATGGGTAACAACACTATTATCTCATATCAGGTTTAAAATACTGTGTGTGATGTCGTCACAAAGTGTCAGCAGCACTTGTAAAAACAATAAGGCTTTGTTGGCATTAGCACTCTTGCATTTTTTTTGACACGCATTCTACTGCTGGATGGTTTCACATGGAAACCCAAAAGATTGCATTTCTCAGACACAATCCATGCCTAAAGTTGACATTTCAGTGAATAATCTCATGTGGATACTGTATTGAAAAAATGCTATAACCACAAGCACTATGGTGCTCATAATGAACATGCTTAGTACTGGTTGATTTTCTAGTATACAATCATGGGAGAGTGATGATTTATAATCCCATTAACCAGGGTCACTCAGAAGAGGATGGATTCCCTTTTGAGTCTGGTTCCTCTCAAGGTTTCTACCTTGTCCCTGTCACCCCTGGCTTGTTTCTTAGGGATCTAAAGCTACATCTGGATTTCTGTAAGCCTGCTTTGTGACAATGTCCTATATTAATAAACATGAACTAAACTAAACTAAGTATAATAATGTGAGTTCCTGAATCCACTATGAGCAGCTAGTGTGGTCCGTGTACTGTTTCAACTGGGCTGAAATGAGGAGAATGAGAATCCAGCAGAGTAAAAAGGAGGCTGAGGGTATTGAAGAAAAGTCAAAGGAGGGGCAAACCAGGACTGTTAGAATGATTTGAGAATATTCTGCATAGTTATCCAGCTAGGTAGGTATAAATTCAGTCGTTAAAATACCTTAGTGTTAAGTACAGTATATCCTGGATGAGGCTAATATATTCCTTAACAACGAGACGTAAGAGCAATGAAGAATGTGAAGCCGACAGAGACCGGAGTGGAGAGAAAGAAGGAGAGAGAATGAGAGAGCAAAGACCTAAGGACAGAAAAAGAAGGAAAGGATTAGGATACAGATACAGCAAGAAAAACAGAATAAGATGAGAAGAGCAACACAAAGAGAGAGGGAGATACACAGCAGCAGGCTGTTTATATAGAGGATAGGGAGAAACAGGATAAAAACAGAGGAGAGGAGAGTTGAGCTGAGGACAGAGTAGACAGTTAAGGTCAGAGACAGCTGAGCACAGAACAAACACTATACGTCGAATAAAACACTGACTCTATGAAGCACCATTTGATACCTCGTATTCAGCCACGTGTGCAGGTGCATGGGTTTATTTGATATGGATAACAAATGATGTTACTTAATTTTTTACACGTTTTACTATCAGAGGTGATGGAGAAGAGGACCATAGAGATGAGGGTGGAAAGAAGATGAAGAAGGGGAGTGGAGCAGAGCGATAACATTTCAGGGAAGATTACAGAGAGAGGGAGAGAGTGAAGTAAATCCACATTTCATTTTGCTGTTACTTTTCGCTGTTTGATCGGTGTTATAAGGCTAAAGTAGCTGGACTGTGTGTGCATGTGTGAGTGTGTGCTGACATCATTCAGCAGTATACCGAACATGCGGCCTAAATCAGTGCTACTTATTAGGTATGGACATTTTTTAATTATATAAATCAATGAATGAGAAGAATTAGAACATTGATTCAGAAAAAAGTATCTCAGGACACAAAAAACGACAAATCTAAATGCCAGCTATATGTTTTATTAAGACCTAAGTGGTGATTGTGTCCAAACTGTAGGATGTGATATCTCAAATTTGACAGATCCACATTCTTAAAAGCAGCATGCCCCTCAGAAACACTACATGCAGATGGCACCCACTTAGACATATGCAAGCATTTTAACACAAATCTGTTTCTGAAAATCTGTTCTCCCCAAAAAATGCCTGACTTTTGGGGAGCAAGAGAGCGATCAGTCTGTGGCTATGCTCTGAGCTTCTCACTTCAGCACTTCCTCCTTAATCAGAGACTCCATGATTACTTCAGGTCATTTTACGACAGTCTGGAACTTGAGAAGCCCTTAGAACTAAGACCTACAGATTTACCAAACTGTTATTTCAATGAAGCAGAACAATTTTACAACCCTGAATCTACACTGAAGTACCAGAAAAACTGTCTATGCAAAATACAGTGGTGTGAAAAAGTGTTTGCCCCCTTCCTCATTTCCTGTTTTTTTGCATGTTTGTCACACTTAAGTGTTTC
>JAOVVH010000048.1:23756864-23771693 GCA_028566435.1 Scorpiodoras heckelii | reverse complement strand
ACAGGTGTTTCAGTTTCATTGTCCAACCCCTGTATATAGTACAGACTGTTAGAAATTTTTGCAAATTTATTGAAAAGAAAAAAATTTAAATATTACATTGACATTCATACCCTTTACTCAGTACTTCTATACTTCTATACAGTAAAGTGTTTCTACCCAGTGTATACTTTACATTTCTTCATCTCCCTGAGTGCCTGTAGCTGCTGAGGTGGTGCTTAGGCTTACAAAGACAAGCTTTCAGGGGACTGAGAGTCTAAGGGATAAATAGCTCTGTTAAAGCAGAATTGCTGTGTACAGACCTTTCCTTTCAATGCAGTATTGTAAGTTATGATCCATAAACTATATTCTGAAATTGGATGAAATAAATGCATTTTAATATGTTTAATTCTATTAGATTTTCAACTGAGTAGCTCAGTGTTTCGGAATACTGCTTTACATATTAATGCGGTTAGGGATAATTCAATGTGAATATTCTTTGGCATATGCATTTCAGAGACGGCAATCAAAAGCAAAAGCAGGACGCTGTTACCCTACCTTGTCTTTATCTCTCATTGAGCCCTTGCCGAGGATGGACATCTTCGCTCCGGTTTCCTCTTGTAATCTTTTCATGGAATTGCCCCGGGGTCCCAGCAGTTTCCCAACAAAATTAAACTGTAATGGAGAAGAGAAAAAGCAATACCATGGGTCTCTCACACACTTCTTGACAGTTCTTTTACTTCGAAGTCAATAAAAAACATCTATAGTGGGTTTTTTTTCCATCACAGACACAATCAGTCACACCCTCAAATATATTAACTGAACAAACATTGGTTAAAAAAATTAATAGGCAAGTTAGAACTCAATTTCTAACTTGCCCATCATTTCATTTTTTTAGCTCTACTAACAGGAAGGTTGTGCTTCTTTGTAAGCTGTATGTTGTAGTGTGAAGCTCTGTCTTTAGGGAGGGCAGTCTTTCACCTGCCTAATCAATGTTCAAGGTCAATAAAGACCCTGGGTTAAAAACTTAAAGATCTGTAGAGTGCCTCTGAGCTCTGTGTTTGTAGGAGGCATAACATAATTAATTATAAACTTTGCACTAAATGTATATACTTTCCATTAATGTATATAAACAAGAATGTGTTAATGTAGACATACACCGATCAGGCATAACCTTATGACCACCTCCTTTTCTCTGCACTCATTGTCCAGTTAACAGTTCCACTTGAACTGAGAACTGAGAAAATGGACAATGAGTGTAGAGAAAAGGAGGTGGTCATAAGGTTATGCCTGATCAGTGTATGTTGCAGGGACTACTAGAATAATCAAACCGGTGTGACTATGCATCAAAGGCTTAAATTGAGCATTTATGAAGTTCTTTAGTGGAGATTTCAAAATACGAAGATATATCATGCATCAGGATCATAAATTAAGGCATGTTCTACAGTGCTTTCAAAAAGTATTTGCTCCCTTCTCTGCCTTCTTCTTCAATTTTTGCTACTTGGTCACATTTAAATGTTTCAGATCGTCAATCAAATTTTAATATAACATAAAGACAACACGAGTAAACACAAATTACAGCTTTTAAATGATCATTCGATTTATTGAAGATAAAGATTTATTCAAAACCTATATCGCCCATGTGACAAAGTAATTGCCCCTAAACCTAACTACTGCAATTCACCATTTGCCATATCTTGTGATGAGTCTTTTACATCACTGTGGAGGAATTCTGGACCACTCTTCTTTGCAGAATTGTTTTAATTCAGCTGCATTGGAGGTTTTTTGAGTAGTAAATGCCCGTTTAACTTGCTACAGCATTTCAATAGTATTCAAGTCAGGACTTTGATTTGGCCAATCCAAATCCTTACTTTTGTTTCTTTTGAACCATTCAGAGGTTTGTGTACTTTGGATCATTGTGGTGCTGCTTACCCCAACTGCACCTGAGCTTTAGGTTCATGGTTCCATAAAATTATGACAAGTTGACCAGGTCCTGCAGACACAAAGCAGCCCCAGACCATCACACTACCACCACCATGTTTGACTGTATCGTGTTCTTCTGGTGGAATGCGGTGTTAGCTTTACACCAGATGTAACTGAACTCAAGTCTTTCATTTTTGACTCATCAGTCCACAGAATATTATCCCAAGTCTTGAGGGTCATCTAGATGTTTTGGGGAAAATGTAAGATGAGCCTTTGTGTTCTTTCTGGTCAGCAGGGTTTGCGCTTTGCAACTCTCCCATGGATGGCATTTTTGCACAGTCTTTCTTATTGTGGAGTCATGTACATTTACCATAAACGAGGCAAGTGATGCCTGCAGTTCATCTGGGGTCTTTTGTGACCTCCTGGATGAGTTGTCGATGCACTCTTGGTGAAATTTTGGTAGACTGGCCACAGGAAGGTTCACCACTGTGGTTCACATCTTCTCCACTTGTAGATAATTCACTGGAGTCTGAGAACTTTAGCAATGGCTTTGTAACCCTTTCCAGACTGGTAGATTTCAGTGACTTTGTTCTGCATCTGTATTTCAATCTCTTTAGATCATGGCATCATGTGCTGCTTTTTGAGACCTTCTAGCCTGCTTCACATTGCCAGGCAGGTTCTATTTAAAAGTTTAGATTCAACAGCTCTGGCACTAATCATGTCTGGGTGTGGCTAGTGAAACTGAACCCAATAGTCAACTGACTTTGGTTAACTGATTGATTTAGTCGCTAATATGGCAATTAATTTTTCCACTATTTTCCAGGTGGGGCTGAACAGCATTTTTCCTTCAATGAATGAAACTATCATTTTAAAACAGCATTTTGTGTTTACCTAGGTTATATTTGTCTAATATGAAACATAGACTGATGATCTGAAACATTCAAGTGTAACAAACAGAATAAATTTGGAAGTGAATACTTTTTCACAGCACTGTATGTAAATTAGATGTATATGAAGGTAAACTGTGGTTTGCTGTACGCATATGACATGTAGATAAGGGACTAGTGAGTGAGGGCTTGTTTCCATGCAGACAATCCTGTTGCATCATTTTACTGTTTGTTTATTTATTTAACAGTTTCTAATATCAGAGGCTGAGTAGTTTGTATGTCGTTCTTGGCCCTCAAATCTGTGCTCACTTTTATGTAGCTTTGATGAATAAGGGCCAATGAATTGATCTCCAATGGGGATTCTAGTCACACAGTGTAGATGACAAGCTATCAAGGAATTGGCTTTGGGCAACAACTAACATTTCACAGTCACAGTGGGCTAAAAGTCAGCGAGCCCGTTTACTCATTTTTTTCCCTTCTATTCCATCTATAAACCAATCACTAACACAATTTTACTGTCATTCAAAAAAAGACATATGACATATTACATGTTTTATGGAACTGATGTGAAATGTAGACACTGAAACAGTGATTATATGGATTAAACAGTTGAAAGTGTGAGCCAATAAAAAATCAAAACACAGGGCAGGGCTGTTAAATGAAAAATGAAGGGACTGTTAATTATTAAAGAAGACCTATTTTACTCATTTTCCACAAGTTAATACAGGTCCCTAGGGTCTTAATGTAATGTCTGTGAGATCCTTTGGTCAAAATGTTTCTCAGTTGATTTTAATGAGTCATTTTTAAATTTAAGGGTTTGTGATCTATGTGGCATACAAAAAATTTGTTGTCTGCAGTTACTTTGAATCTCATTAGTTAGGCTATAATCACTGCTAGATACTCAAGGAGTATGCATTTAGGCTTACATGAACTGAGCACATACGAACAAGTTTTTGATTACTGGTTTTGGGGGCATTGGCATTAAAAATAAAGTTTATCCACTCAGCTACTCTGTCCTCTGAGGCTGGGAGCCGGTGGAATGATGTGTGTTGGTCTGTACAGCCATTTCCTGTGCATTTGCCTTATCTTTGACTTAATGCTGGAGCATATTCGACTCATGACAAATCAACAATCAAAAAATGGCAGCTCTTTGCAAATGTGATTCTTAAGCTGTGGGTGGAGATAGTGGCAAAATTCAGATGAGGGAGCAGTATTATTCCAATGATTTCGCATGTAATCCAAGATAATATACAGAGTCCGAACGGAGCATTTAAGCCCATGTTTTCTGAAACATGCAAAGAGAACAGACTGGGCTTTCATGTTTCAAAGTTGCCTTGCTATTTTCTTAATTATGCATGCTGCACATCTGTGTAAGAATACAAACCAGTTTGCTAATGTTGCCATTAAATTTCCTTTAAAATCACCTGACGCCTGGCTGTAATGGCATAAGTTTGTTTCCACCCCAGAGAGGACATTAACAAGATGGAATGAATTCTGTGTTTGTTTAACAGTTCTCTTTACGATGTCAGTGAATCCCTGATCTCATTATTTTACAGACTGTTGTTTCTTACATGCTTAGCAGTTGCTTATTTTTCTATAATTTGTTAATTCACTTTAAGTTTTATTTAACAGACGAAAGGACAAAGAAAAGATGTTCACTGTTTTTAATGATGAACTTAATTCTATTGGTAAATATATACACATTTAGAAATTGATACCTGCAACACACTCAAAAAAGTTGGGACAGATGCGTGTTTACCACTGGGTCACATCACCTTTTCTTTTAATTATACTTTTTCGTCATTTGGGAAATGAAGATACTAATTATTGCAGTTTTGCAACTGGAATTTTGACCCATTCTTGCTGCATACAAGACTTGAGCTGCTCAACAGTCCGTGGTCACTGTTATCTGATTCTCCTCTTCATGATGCACCATACGTTTGCATGTCTGAATAGAATAAGTACACACACTATACGTACAAAGAAAATCTGTTGTAACTCGTCAAGTGAAAGTGAAGTGAAACTGAACCACTGACCTACTGTGCTTACACACAGAGGAATCTGACCTCTGTCTTTAACCCATCCATGCAGTGAAACACATACACACACACTTGTGAAGCGAGCACGCTTGCCCAGAGCAGTGAGCAACCCAATCCATGATGCCCAGGGAGCAGTTGGGGGTTACGTGCCTTGCTCGATGGCACTTCAGGCGTGCCATTCAGTTATGGGGGTTGAGCCGGCACCTGCCGGTCACAAGGCTGGTTCCTTAACCACAAGCCCACATCTGACCCCTGGGGAAATTGTGCAGAATGAGGCTTGGCATTGTCCTGCTGAACAGGAACATAGTTCCTGAAAGAGTTCCTGGGAAAAGACATCTTGATGGCAAAATATGTGTCTCTCCAAAATACTCCATAAGCCTCTGCATCAATGGTACAGATTCTGTTTTTTGCACTTTTCTTTAGTAACAGTATGGATGGTCTTTTATATCTTTGGCACATAGAATCTGACATCCGTTCAGGTTGCATTTCTTGTTACAGCAGCAAACTGTGTTAAGTGACAATGGTTTCCAAAGTACTCCCAAGCCCATGTGGCTTTGTCCATCAAGGTAGAATGACAGTTTCTCCAACAATACCACCTGAGGGCTCAATGGGCACACACATTCAGCAGTGGTTTCTGCCCTTGACCTTTACACACCAAGATTTCCCCTGACTCCCTGAATCTTTTCATGATATTATGAACTGTAGATGGTGAAAGACCTAAATTCTTTGCAATCTCTGCTGAGAAACTTACTGTATTTGAACTTACTGACAATTCTCTCATGATGTTTGGCACAATGTGGTGAACTACTACCCATCCTTGCTTGCAACGACTAAGCCTTTGATGGATGCTCCTTTTATACTCAATCTTGATGACCTCACCTGTAACTAGTTAAACTGCTGCCTGTGGAACCTTTCAGAACTGTTTTATTTGTATAACCTTTTCAGTCTTATTTTGCCTCTGTACCAATTTTTTTTGAGGGTGTTGAAGGTGTCAAATTATATTGTTTTTTTTATATTTACATAATACAGTTAGGTTTGTTGGTGAAAAATGTTTTCTTTGTATTTTTATCAGTTAAATAAAAGTTCAAGTGAACAAACAAACTACAGTTTTTAATCTTTATTGACTTTTTAAAATGTGTGTCAACTTTGTATATATTTTTCTTCTGTTACTCGAGGACACAGTCTGTATTCATTTACCGAGCTTCTGCTCTGCCAATTGGAGACCTTGCTAAGGGAAAGGAGCTTGTCCTTCACACATTTTCCAAGGTCAGCTGGTGCACAGTGGTTAGCATGAATCAATCAGCCCTTACACATGAAGGCATCATCTGTTTAACACATGGCTGGAAATCGCTGCATCAAGTGGACAAACTCCCATCACATCTGCCTGGTGACTCCCAATATCAGTTTCAGCTAAAGTTAGTGTACCTTTATTTGCGAGATCCATGTCACTTAAGAAAGGATATAAAGACAAAGCACACTGGCAGCACATGTTATATTTAGAATAAACCTGAAGAGCTTTAAGGAAGATATCAGTACAAAAACTGGATTGATGAATTTTCTACATGCCTGAATTAAGGCCAAAAAATGAACATTGAAGACAGAAGACTCATTAGTGCAGCTCAGTTAGAAATGCCTTCATGCCTTATAAATAAGCTGAAATAATTCAAATCACTGTAGCTTGGCCAGACAGTATGACACTCAAACTGAAGATGAAACAGCTTTTAGGCTCTCTTAGGATCTCTACTGAAAGAATATTTAACAAGCAAATAACACTGTAGGTGTTATGTTCCTGGCAATTATCTGTCCATGAGTATACATGTGGTATGCAGATTAAATGTAAGCAGAAGGATCTTTTCTGCACCCTATCATACAGCATCAACAGGCTCATTTGTTTCTGAGCGTTAGAAACGCCTGCGTCCCCTCCTGCGAGGTGGATGTGACAGAAATACTCCACAGCTGGCAGGAAGCCCTCGAGCAGATGGCCGAAGATGCTCACTGGGCGGCAGCCGAGTGGCCTGTTTTCATTAAGCTAATGAATGTCTGGAGCCCCTCTCTGGCTCTGCGATGAGCAATTTGGGCTTTATTAGGGACCATGGTTCAGTGTTAAATGAGGTTTGAAAAGATGCAAGCCACCCCAGCGGCGGTATGCTGGCATGACGATGAATGATGGGCGTGGACAGACTGACATAAGAGTGAAATGATGAATCTCCAGTGTGAAGATGATTACTACCAACCAATCCAGGATCAATATGTGCTGATGATATCAGAGTACAATTAAAGAGACAGAATAGAGCCAACAATGTTGATTTATTGTTATTATTAAGCAAAAAGGACTTATGAGCTCTGAACAAACAGGTTTTCCTATATAAGGAATCCTATATAATATATAATCCAATATAAGGAACAGCTGGATCCGCTCATTATTATTATTATTATTATTATTATTATTATTAGGGTTTTTTGGGGGGGTTAAACAGTACTATGAACCTTTTCACTACACGATATCCTTCATTTATGTCAGACCAGAGTCCTGGCCAATCAAGTTTTTAGCCACCACAACAAGATGGTGCTTTGTGTAATAGGGATATTTCCTTGTGGTTAATTAAGTCCGACACTCAAGGCTACACAGACTCTCGGCTGGTCTCAAGTATAAGACATAAATAGAAAATGTATAGTTCATTACCCTCAGCTTACTCTGACTGCTGCATATATTGTGAACTTTATTTTCAGTCTTGGCAGCCAACATGTCTAAATAAGTGAGTCTTGTTTGGGGTTGAGATGTTCACTATAAAGTCTGAAAATCATTTAAGCATGAGAAATAGCATAACAAACTCCCTCATGCACTCCTCCCTGCTCTACTTGGATAGTACGCAGGCAAATATACACTCACCGGCCACTTCATTAGGAACACCCGTGCTCAGTCATGCAATTATCCAGATCAACCATGTTTCAGCAGTGCAATGCATGGAATAATGCAGATACAGATCAACAGCTTCAGCTAATGTCCACATTAAACAATAGAATAGGGGAAAAAATGTGATCACAGTGGCATAGCTGTTTGTGCAAAAAGGGTTGATCTGAGCATTTCAGAAGCTGGGAATTTCACACACAACAGAGATTTTTTAAAGAACGGTGTGAAAAACAAAAAACATCCAGTGAGCAGCAATTCTGTGTGTGAAAACATCTTGTTGATGAGAGTGGTCAGAGGACAATGGCCAGACTCGAGCCGACAGAAAGGCTATGGTAATTCAAATAACCACCCTCAATTAATTTTTTTTTGTCTGGTGAAGCCGCATCTTCTTTTCGTTTACATTTGTGCCTGTATGTTGTGAATGACAATAAAATTGAATTGAACTGAACTGAATTACAACAGCAGAAGACCACACTGGCTTCTGAGGTTACAGACATCTGGGGCTACAGTGGGCACAGGTGCCCTGAAACTGGATAGATGAAAATAAACCTTGCCCAGTTTACAAATGGTTGTATAAGAGTGGACGGTCAGAGAAACACCAATTACAGATGACACGTATTGGCACACTAAGTATCAAATATCAGTATATTCTTTGGCACTTACTTGTTTTGAATACTTTATTGAATTGCACCTGACACTGAGTATTTGTATACTGAGATGATATTACCCCAAAACTCAAATTAGTTTTGACATATTTTTCAGTCTGATCAATTATAGCTGTAACGCCTGAACTGGTGTGCTGTTGTCTGACACAACCCATGCACAGGAAAGAATGCTTCTATTAATCTTGTGTTTTTATCCAATAACCTGGAAACATGCATTTATACAATCAGTATTCAACATTATCCAATACTTTACCTTACATTAATGTTTAAACTGAAGCACCAGACAAACTGGTACTGGATCCTATGCAAAATACATAGCAATGCCACCTATGCATGTCATTGGTTGTGTCCGCCAGTGTGTATATAAAGCAACAGACATCGATGGAAGCTTCTAGAGTTGTTTCCCAAATGAGAATGGCAAGTAATCACGATTTTGTGATTTTCAACATGGTTGAACTGGTGTGATGGGTCTTAGCATTTCGTCGGTAGAAGCAAAGTTTGGATTTTCACGTATGAGCATTTCACGGGCTACAAGAATTCCGGCAAAACCTCAAACTAAAGACAGCAGTGTGGCCGCAAAAAGACTCAAAAAGGTGTACATGACCAGCGTCAGCTGGATAGAATCGTTTCACATTGGGACCTACCAATTATTAACTATTATTATTCAGTGTATGTAATACCACTACATTCAGAAAAGATTTTGTCATTCACAGCAATCTATGTGCATGGGGCAGCATTTTTTGCCTTTCACAGCCCACCATAACTACACTTTCCTCTGAAATATAATCATTAAAATATTTCTAGGTTGCATTATTGTTTGCATTAATATGCAAATTAATTTAGCATCTCTTGATTGAAACATCCTTTTCAAGCATGAGAAATCAATTATAGGATTTCCTATAAATCCACTATAGGACGCTAAAAAATTCAATGAGAAAAAACTCAACCATGATACTAATTTAAGTGCCAAATGCAGCTATTGTACTCAAAGAAATGTTATAGAAATGAGACATTGTAAGGGCTAAATGGCAGAAATGGGACAACAAAATGGAACAACAAAATGTCTACATGGAACAACAAAATTGCTTGTCCTCTTTGTGTGTGTATTTTATTATAGCTTACAAGAAAAATCACAAATAATAGAAGCTAGCAGGGTCATCAAATCTCCTATCGTTATGCTCCATCATACCAAATTTACCTAGCATTCTGTATCTATCTGACATTATGAATGGAAAAATAACACGCTTTGAGAGTTTTGAGAGTCAAGATTGAGAGTTGCTCTGACTATCTTTTAGCAGCCATACCACACGGCGTTGCATGCACAGATATGAACATACATAATTGTGGGGAGTGAAATGCAAAAGGACCATTACATGCAAATATTCTGTCAAAAGACAGCACTTTGTATTAGAGCGTTTACTCAGGAAAGACTGAAAGACAACTAGCAGCTGGGCCGTGTTTTTTGACCTGGTAGGGAAAAAAAAATCAAAGTCAAAACCATCAAAACAAGTCCATTTCTAGCTCAGTCCATTTCGACTTGCCAATGACACTTGGCATAAAAATAGCAGAGTATTATCCAAAACAGTGGCTAGGCATTTTGCCTTTGTTTGAGCTGGAGGGCAAACCCCACTGCTGTGCTATATGGCACCAGATAAGTTTCCCAGCCAGACTGAGGCGAGCAGTGCCAGATGAAGTAGCTGTACTGCTGGGACGGACTCCTCATAGCAGGATTTTAGTCAAGGACTGAGACTGTTACAGCACTGAGAAGAGGCACAGCTCGGCTGGAGTGAGTGTGTGGGTACAGGTATCAGCATTGAGAAGGTTAGACAGTGTGACAAGATACAGCACAGAAGGTAGGCCTTGCAAAACTGAGGAAAGTCTAACAACCTTAAAGAGACAGAGACAGAGAGAAACAAAGTGAGAATGACTAAGAGAGAGCAACCAAAAAGTGGACAAGGGGAAAAGGAGAAATTAGAATCCCATGGACGTTAATAGAAAGTGGGATAGTGTCATAGTCAGTATGTGAGATACAGTGTTTGTTTTTGTAATGCAGGAGAAAAAGACACCGAAAAAAAATGAAGGAGCAAAATGGAAACAAAAAGAAAGAAAGATGCATACATGGACCAGTAAGAGACAGCAGGCAGAAATACACAGACTTAGCAACTAAAACTTGCACAGAGTCAGCTGAGTTACTAATAGAAATGTAGCATTAAATAGGTTTTGGGTCCAGTACTTAAAGTGTTGAAAAATACTACTGAGACAAGAAAGAAAAGGTAGGATATAAGTACTGCAAGCAGTAGATAAGGATTAATTAGCCTGCTTTTAAAACAATCAAAACACCATCTATTGATTATGTCTCTCTCAGCTGACTCTTAACAATGGTATACTGTGACTGATATTTAGTCATTAACATGTAGATTGTGCTTTATTTGAGCACTCCAGTTTAGGTTGTTTGATCTACAGAAAACGACCTGGTAGTTTGTGTGATATCTAGAAAACTTTGCTTGACAGTGAATACACAAACATGCACACACTCATTCATTCTTCACTATCTATCTATTCCTATCCCAAGTGCAAATACACCCTGGATGGGATACCAGTCCATCATGCACTGAAGTACCAGAAAAATTGCTAGGTCCCCAACAGGATTTTGGAGGGAATGTTGCACAGTCCTCAATGTTTGTTGAGGCCCCAGCACTGAACTCCGATGTTACTTGAGGTAGTGTTGTACACCTATCACGTGAAATGTTTCTTGCCAGCTGACGCTGGTCACGTTTACCCAGAGTCTTTTTACGACCACACTGCTGTCATAAGTTCGAGGTTTTGCTGGAATTATAATGTTCATTATACGTAAAAATCTAAACTTTGCTTCTACCTAAAATGCTATGACCCATCTCACAAACTCCAACTATTAAACCATGTTGAAAGTCGCAAAATCGTGATAACTTGCCATTCTCACGGCGAAAACAAATCTATAAGCTTCCACAGATGTCTGTCGCGTTGTATTCACACCTAGGGGTAATTTAGACCAGTGGTATGTCCAGACCAATTTTAGGAGGGGCAAATGAGTGGCACAGATTAAAGCATGAGGACTATCCATGAACAGTAAAATATGGGAATTCATATCTTTTTTTAAACCTCATCTTTCTGTAAACTTCTTTTCAGACCTTCACTTAGACACACAGTCTCTGGAGCTGTGAGGCAGCATCTCTACTCGTGCTGTAAGGGCATACAATTCATACATATGCAGACTCTATAGATACTTAGTTGAAGCTCATACAAGTTCTTTCTTACTTAGTTTATAGAAATTGTTGGTTTTATTGAGTAAATATGCTGCTGATCGACTGATTGATGACAGTCTTTGTGGATCGCTAGTACTGTTTAATATACTGTAGACTATCCAAATAAAGTGCTAGCAAGTGGAAAAATAAAAAAGATGGAATAAAGTGAGGGACAGCAAAGCACCAAAAGAGAGATACTGAGAGGAATGGAAGGTTGTAGGCAGTGTGAGGGAGGGACAAAAAAATGATGAAGCACTCCAACTTCACACTTCATATTGCAGAGTGAACTTCAAAGGGACCATAAGAGCTTTGAGGAAGATGATTACTTGCGAAACTGGATTATGAATTGCTGTTTTCACGCACCTGAATTACGGTCAAAAGTGAACACCGATGACAAATTCATCTCATTAGTGCAGCTCTGTTCAAAATGCCCTCATGCATTATGAATAAACCGAAATGTTTCAAAATCACCGTAGCTTGCCCAGACAAAATGACACTCAAGATAAAGAAAACGGAACGTAGGCAGAGCTGCTTTTTATTCCTGGAAATAATATTCATCGTTTAACATTTAATATAAAGACTAAATGTATACACAGAGACGTCTGTTCAAGGCCAGAGCCGAGTCAATAGCACAAAATGGGAAGTATTTTGGTTTCAAAAAGCTAGCAGATAATAACAGTGACACTGGAGCATTATATAAGGTTTTTAGAGAGATATTTAGTGAAATGTATTCTTGGAGCTTTGTGCTGAAAGATCTTCATGACCCGCTCTGAGCTCTGAAACACAGAGGGCTGCATCACAGATGTTGGGTAAACAAGCAGCACATTAAGACCATTTCCCCATCAGGAGGCCGTCACCTTAAAAGACTCTTATTCACACAGGGCAGACAAAGATATCCCAGACTGCCTGTATTTTTCACGTCTTTTTTTTTTTTTTTTTTTTTGCAGTACAGAAAGCCACCCAGAACTAATATCACCATCCTGGGTGCATTATAGCCACTGCAGTCTGGTCAGCTAAATCAAATTGCTGTATTTTGCACTCTACTCCTCTCCGAAACTTGCCGCAATGTGTGAGGCATATTAACTGAGCTTGTATCCGGAGGTGTTTTGTCATCCATGTAATTTGAAATGTTTAGTCATAAGCCATGTTCCTGCCTAATCTGTCGTTATTAGCTTATTCTTACTTTCACAGAGTCAGCATACTTTTGGGATTTAATATCTGAAAATGAAATATTTTATATTTTGGAAGTGAAATACTACATGGATACAGCCTTTATGTCTCAGATTAGCCATGAACATAATTAGAACGCAAGAGTGAAATCAGCCAATCAGTCAATGTTTTGATTTCCTGTACTCGGGAACATTTTGGAGGAAAACACGTCAGATACTATGTCACTGAATGTAGCCTTACGAACACATTTTATATGCATATGCTACAGCCAGTCACCATGTCCGTGTTGAGAGCATGAACCACGAACTTCAGACAATAGGTTTTAATTTGCTTGCTGTAGTGGCAGAAGGAGGACCAGGATTAGTTCATGAATCTTTTATTAATGGGGAAAACTGGAGATAATTAGGCTTGGAGGTAATTGGAGCTAATTAGGAAGGGACGGTCAGCCCCACTGCAGCACTGTGCTGTTTTACAGTGTTAGCCAGTGTTGCAGGTTTTCTTAGTCGTTAGTTACTAATTACAGATTACAGATGTCTGGCTGCCTGTAGACCAGCAGCTGGATGGGATTTTCGAACAAAATTTCAATCATTCACAATACCCCAAAGGATCCTGGAGGGAACGTTGCACAGTCCTCGTGCTGATGTTTGTTGAGGCTCCAGCAGTGAATTCCGATGTTACTTGAGGCAGTTTTGCACGCCTATCATGTGTAACGATTCTTGCCAGCCGACACTGGTCACGTTCACCCACAATCTTTTAACAGCCACATTGCTCTCATAGTCACGGTGCACAATTCAAATGCTCAAACGTGAAAATCCAACTTCTACTGATGAAACGCTATTACCCATCTCATGATCTCCAACCATTAAACCATGTTGAAAATCGCAAAATCGTGATAACTTGCCATTCTCATAATGGAAACATCTCTAGAAGCTTCCATAGATGTCTATGGATTTATATACGCACTGGTGGACATAACCAATAATTTGCATAGGTGGCACTGCTATGTATTTTGCTTAGTACCAGTTTTTCTGGTACTTCAGTGTATAATGGCACATGTTTATTTGTTACTAGACATTATCTGAGCTTGTGTTTCTGTTTTTATAAACATTTGTTGAGAACAGTGTAGCAGGTTCTTCCCTCAGCTGCACTATATTTCATAAAGAGGTTACAACTGCTTAAATGCTGTGTCTTGTTTTTGTCGTGTTGCTGGGCTCCACTCACAGCCTTATCTATGTTAAACACCTTTACCAGCTTGGCCCTCTGTTGGGATGCTGGGATTTCTACAGAGAGGCCACAAGAGGATTATTCTGGTACACAGAGCTTACCGAAACCTCTGCATTAAGGTCACAATAACAGAAAACTGATAAGACCAGGCTCTGTAGAGACAACAAGTGCCGACGCTATTGTATTTTTGATTAATTGTGTTTCTGTAGAATAAAAAAGAGTGCTACAAAAGGAAATTCCCATGATACTGTAGCTAAAAATGCTTTTGTGTTGACAATCACTAAAACATGTTAAAAAGGTTAGAGGAGGATTAGCTAGCACAAAAAAACAGTTATTGTGATGTTTTGGGGGTAATCTGTAAAATTCAGCTCATCATCTGTGGGGTACCGATTAAAATGGACACCACCCATTTTTTCATTCTTTTCTAAACATGTAAATAAAAACAATTTATGCAGTTACAGCAGAGTGCTATGTACCCTAAGATTGGCTAGACAGACAGACAGACAAACACACAGAGACAGAGACACACAGATTGAAAGACATATGGACAGCCACAAGGACAGACAGACACACAGACAGAGAAGACAGATGGAAGGAGTCTCCAGTGTCAGAGCTTTGTGACAGACAGACAGACAGACAGACAGACAGACAGACAGACAGACAGATAGATAGATTTAACCTTTACGGAAGGAGTCTCCAGTGTCAGAGCTTTGTGACAGACAGACAGACAGACAGACAGACAGACAGACAGAC
>JAOVVH010000048.1:23702829-23715809 GCA_028566435.1 Scorpiodoras heckelii | reverse complement strand
CACACATTCACACCTATGGGCAATTTAGAGTGACCGATCAACCTCACATGCATGTCTTTGGACTGTGGGAGGAAACCAGAGTACCCGGAGGAAACCCACACAAGCACGAGGAGAACATGCAAACTCCACACTGAACGACCCGGACAGAACAGGAATCGAACCCGGATCGTCTTGCTGTGAGGCGACAGTGCTAACCACTACACCACCGTGCCGCCATGTTCTTGGGATCTTCGTTTGTATTTAAGCTTATTTAAAATCAGTGATAGATGCTGTATTATGAACGTTTATTGGTGATATGTTCCAGATTCAGGCTTTCATACATTTATCACCATCCATCAGTTTTCCTGTAAGTGTAAAGTCGAAGAATTGGGGCCAAGAGATTCCTTAAAGGAGGCTGCTGTAATCCCTCACAAGGCAAAAGGCATGTGAACGTGGCCAATGTAGTTGTGGTGGATTTGTTATTTTAGCCAAGACCCAGGATTCTGAAGGCAATAGCCCTCTGTGTGAATTATTAAGCAGTACGAGTATGGGGCAGTGAGAGAAGTGCAGATGGGGAAAGAAGATATTAAAGTCTGCTCACTTTGGGAAGTAATGGCCCTACGTCTAAGACCCTGAAGTCTCATTAACCTACAGTAGTTTCACTCTGCAGGGGTTTTTATCTTTTTTCCATTTTTTGCTGCATCTTTTCTCAGTAATAGGTACTGTGGTCTTCTGAGGCAGTTCTATCAGCATTGCAGTCATATTTTGGTATTAATAGGTTAATATGGTACATTAGCTTTGTACTGCCTCTACATCTGCTCTGCCACTGATAATAGACTTGAAAGTTGAGAGGTGATAATCCAGAAGCTGACATTTCATGATTCCATCGTTTCAGACAGCAGTGTTGAAAATTAATCCAGAGCTGTTCATTATTAATACTGACAAATGTACAAAAATTACTGTGGATTTCCCCAAGCCACAGAAGTGCTACATCCCAAATTACATATCTGCATGAGAGCTCACGTTCTGCCTCAAGGTAAAGGTGGCCCTCTGAGAAATCAGGACATGACCCTGCAACGATTAAATTACCCAGAGACTTGGCTTAGCACTTGCAGATAATGTGAAAGTAAGATGAAAGTGACGATGATCACAGCACGCCAGGAGACATAGGTCCTCACTGATGTTGTTAAGTGCAGCTCCGAGGTGTGAGCACAAAAACCTCAAGAAAAGCCTAGGAAAGAAAGCAGAAGAAGAGATATGATCATACATCAAATTTGATATCACAGTTGCACTCACTGAAGATAATAGGATAGAACTATCTACAAAAAAAAAATGTAGGTATGGTCACACCATCTGTTTTTGTACTGCAAATGCATCAGTGAAGCTCTTTATTTAAAAACAGAAGATGTGGTATGGAAATAAGCTTGACAAGTAGATTATTATACTAGATTAATGGATAAAAAAGCTTTTCCCTGCCATCTGACAAACTGAAAAACAAAGTTTACATCTGCAGTTCTAGTCTATGCAATCTGTTGTGTATTTCCTCAAGGGTTTCCACTGGATATGCCGGTTTCCTCCCAACACAGAAAAACAAAATGGTATGTGGAGCGGCTGCTCTAAGTTTCACCTACCTATGGATGATGGTTTGTGCATTGTGCCCTGTAATTGACTGGCATTCCATCTAACATGTTTGCTCCGGATCCACCAAGACCCTGACCAGGATTAAGCAGACGAAGAATCAATTAATGTAAGACTTCGAGTAAATATCTGAAATGAAATTGATCGAAATTTTGTCAGTCATTGACAGTAAAAAACAACAGCCGACACCAATGAATGTATGTTTTTACAATGATTACTTGGATAAACTAAAGGTTGCACTTACTGAAAACTAAGCTCAAGTCTCATTCATTATTCAGCGGATACGAAAACAAAAATGACTCTGATGCTTATACTGAGGATGCTTTTGACACACTGACTTTAGTAATGACTTCATACTATCCAGTGTCCTCTCAAGGTTACTTCCATATGTTTGTCTCAGGGAGCTTTTCCTCCCTTCTGGCTTAGGGATCTGAATCTACATCCATATCCAGATTAATGTAAAGATGCTTTGTGACAATGTCCATTGTTAAAAGCACTATATACAGTAAATACAGTTGAAAGAATACATGAAAGTCAGTTTTAAACTCGTTTAGTTAAATCTGCATTTCTTGTTGAAATTCTAAGTGTATACACTTAGAAAGAAAAGGTTTCTTCTAGCAATGCTCTAGGAGCAGCACGTAATCATAGAAACCTACAACAGAAAGCTTCTCTTTCAGCAAAGGTTCAATTCAATTCAACCATTTAATTAATCCAGAACAAGAATGTCCTTTTTTGCAAAGGGCCAGTGTGGCTACAGGTTTTTTGTTCCAACCGAACAGGAGCTATAGATAATTTCATCTGTTTAATTAGTTCACCTTGGCCTTCAGTTGGTGATCATCTATGGCTCCTGGTTTTTTTTTTTTCTAATACACTGCTTAGCTATAACATTAAAAAAAAAAAACCTGTCTAATATTACGTAGTTCCCCTTATACTGCCAAAACAGCTCTAACACATTGAGGCGTGGACTCCACTGGACCTCTGAAGGTGTGCTATGGTATCTGGCACCAAGACATTAGCAGCAGATTCCTTAAGTCCTGTAAGTTACAAGGTGGGCCTCCATGGATCAGACTTCTTTGCCAGCACATCCCACAGATAATCAATTGAACTGAGATCTGGGAAATTTAGATACCAAGTCAACACCAGGAGCTCTTTTTTTTATGTTCCTCCTGAACAATTTTTGCAGTGTGGCAGGGTGCTTTATTCCGCTGAAAAAGCCACTGCCATATATCGTTCCCATGAAGGGGTATGCTTAATCTGCAACAATGTTTACACAGGTAGTACATGTCAAAGTAACATCCACATGAATGCCAGGACCCAAGATTTGCCAGCAGAACATTGTCCACAACATCACACTGCCTCCGCCATCTTGCCTTCTTCCCATAGTGCATCCTGGTGCCATCTGTTCCCCAGGTTTAATGACACAAATACACCCAGCCGTCACATGTTACAAAAGAAAATCTGATTCATCTGGCCACATTCTTCTATTGCTCCATGGTCCAGTTCTAATGCTCTTGTGCCCAGTGTAGGCACTTTTGGCTGTGGACAGGAGTCAGCACAGGCACTTTGACCCGTCTGTATGTGTACAGCGCAATATGCAGCAAGCTGTGATACACTGTGTGTTCTGATAACGTTCCATCATGGCCAGCTTTAACTTTGTCAACAACTTAAGCTACAGGATCAGATTCTGCAGAATCAGACCAGATGGGCTTTCATGCCCCACACGAATCAATCACTGCATACAGGGAACATACCACCTGTCATTTCGGGAAAAGCTGCGATCCAGTCATTTAGTCATCACAACTTGGCCCTTGTAAAAGTCCCTTCCATCCTAATGCTTGCCCATTTTTCCTGCTTACAACGCATCAAGGTCGGGAACCGACTGTTCATTTGCTGCCTAATTTATACCACCCCTTGACAGGTGCCACTGTAATGAGTTAATCAATGTCATTCACTTTGTCTGTCAGTGGTTTAATGCTACGGCTAAGTTTTGTATGGAATGTAACGTATGCATATACACTGATCAGCCATAACACTAAAACCACTGACAGGTGACGTGAATAACATTGATTATCTCAGTAAAATGACATCTGTCAAGGGGTGGGATATATTAGGCAGTGAATAACACAGAGCACTCAAACTTCATGTGTTGAAAGCGAGAAAAATGGGCAAGTGTGAGGAACTCAACAACTTTGACAAGGGCCAAATTGTGATGGCTATACAGCTGGGTCAGAGAATCTCCAACTGCAGGTCTTGTGGGATGTTCCCGGTATGCAGTGGTTAGTACCCACCAAAACTGGTCTAAGAAAGGGCAACAGGTGAACTGGTGACATTGTCATAGGCAGCCAAGTTTCACTGATGCACATGGGGATTGAAGTCTAGCCTGTCTGGTCTGATCCCACAGAAGAGCCTCTGTAGCAGAAATTGCTGAAAATGTAATTCTGGTTATGATAGAAAGGTGTCAGAACACACAGTGTATCACAGCTTACTGCATATGGTGCTGCATACCTTCAGACCACTCAGAGTGCCCATGGTGAACCCTGTACACCACTGAAAACACCTACAATGAGCACATGAGCATCAGAACTGGACCATGGAGCAATGTAAGAAGGCGCTCTCATCGGATGAATCATGCTTTCTTTTACATCATGCAGATGGTTGGGTGCTTGTATGTCAATTACTTCGGGAAGAGATTGCACCAGGCAGCACTATGGGAAGGAGGCAAGCTGGTGGAGGCAGTGTGTTGCTCTGGGTAATGTTCTGCTGGGAAAACCTGGGTCCTGGAATTCATGTGGATGTTACTTTGACATATAACACCTACCTAAACATTGTTTCAGACCAGGTACACCTCTTTATTGGAACAGTATTCCCTAATGACAATGGCCTCTTTCAGCAGGATAACACCGTAAACATTGTTCAGGAATGTACTGAGAAGCATGACAAGGGGTTCAAGGTGTTGACTTGGCTTCCAAAGCCCCCCAGATCACAATCCATTCAAACATCTGTGGAATGTACTGGACAAAAAATTCCAATCCATGGAGGCCCAAATGTGGATTTAACAAGATCTAAAGGATCTGCTGCTGATGTCTTGGTGCCAGATACAACAGCACACCTTCAGAGGTTTTGTAGAGTCCATGTCTTGTGGGGTCAGAACTGTTCTGGTGGCACAACGGGGACCTACACAATATTAGGCTGGTGGTTTTAATGTTATGACTGATCGGTGTATACTTACCGACTAGTAGGACTTGTACTTATGTGGTCGGAGCATAAAGCATAATATTATGCCTACACAGGTCAAAAGCAATGTTTTTAGCATCTTCTATAGGAGAAGCATCTTTGCATACTAGGTTATAATCCATGATTTAAAATCTTCTAGCAAAGTCTTTTGTGCTTTTCAGTCCTACGCATTGGCAGTGTGTGGGCTCAGCTGCTGCTTAGTGGTAACAGGGGAAATACAGCTACTCTGCCCATACTAGAATTGGACATCTAAATTAATGCTGCTGTGACAAAACCCTGGTCAGATAGGGCATGCTATTACTCCTGGCCTATACTGTCTGGGCAGCCTTCTCTGCTTGAGTGTGGCCTTGCAGTATTCAGATCACTCAATACTCTGTTACCTACAATTACCTTCACAGAGAGCTAACCAGCAGAAGAAAGTTTAATCACTGTCTCTAGTAAAAAAAAAAATCACTCTTTTTGGAAGTACAGTGGCTTTGAATATGAGTAATTATTGTAATTATTATAATCTGCCTCATTTCCCTAAGAATGATTTCCCATGCAAAATGAATTTGAATTCTTTTTTTGTTGTTGTTGTATTGCCCTCAGGCTGATGACAGTGTCTTGTCTATTGAGGACTCAGAGGACTAAGTGAATAATTAGCTTGTTCAGTTTGACATGATCTCATTCTGGGTTAACTAGGTGCTGCAGGTTAGAAGCACGCATAAATATAATGAACGGGCTGTTTCTCTAGGGTTTAAACAAGCTGACCCATGAAGGATCCTATTTATCAGTGAATCCTATAGCTAGCAACTGTCCCATACTGAGCACACAATTTCCATTTTCTTGAATATAAAGGAGGTAAAATTATTCTTTCACCTGTTTTTTTCATTTGGTGGTCAGATTTCTGCTGGCCGAAGTTATGTGAATAACAAAATCAAAATCTGAATAACGCCAACCCTGTTTTGGAGACTCTGCATGTGTAAGACGCAGATTTTCAGCCCAAATAAGAGGCACAATTTAATAGTTTATTCATGATGCTATTTAAATGGAGTGAGCCAGATTGCTTCAGGTACTTCGTTTATGCTTAAAAAAAAGCAATTATGTCTAGAGGCAAATAAACAAATTAGATTTCTTTATTGCTGTAATTTCTTGCATACTACTTGGAGTTTAAGAACCCCATAATTCAACAAATACACAGTAAAGCTGTAAGCTGTCTTTAGAGAAAACATTATGGCATGGTATTGGCATATCCGCATTGCTGCTGGTGAAATAATATGTACAAAAACATGATTAATGATTGTGATATACAGTAAGTATTTGTTTGTAGGGCATACAGCAGAAATAATGACTGGCATTTGAACTGAAAGAATATTGCAAAAATCTCCAACTTCACCAGACATACATAAGAATCCAGGAAATAACTGCACTTTAGTAAAAAATAGTCATAGCATTCACTTCTCAATACAAAGTACACTAATATAGGACTTGTGTACTTGGTAGTATAGACTTGGTAAGTTCGACTAATGTATAATAGTATAAATGGTCATTCTGCAATTAGAACAGCAGCATACTTGACGTCACCTGTTAGCGTGACCGCACATCTCTGAAAACGTCAGAGCAAATATTCACATAGCACCTTTCTTCATAAATTAACCACATACTTGAAGTCTAAATAACGACATTCTTTTTTCAAACTATCTGCCCAACTATCTATTTTCCAACTATCTGTCTTTTAACTATCTATCATCAACTATCCAGTTTTGGTGACCTGGTGCTCACTGTAGCCTAAGATTCCTATGCGTGACGGACAGGAGAGGAACCCGATGTAGTTTTCTGCACTTGTAGCCCAGCCTTCTCATGGTTCAATGTGTTGTGCATTCTGAGATGCCCTTCTGCTCACCATGGTTGTAAAGAGTGATTATTTAAGTTATGAGAGCATTCTTGTCAGCGTAAAACAGGCTGTATGCTTTTTTTTCACCATTCTATGTAAACTGTAGACTATTGTGTGTGAAAATCCCAAGAGATCAGCAATTTCAGAAATATTCAAACCAGCCCAGCTGGCATCCACAACAATGCCACTGTAAAAGCTCCTGAGATCACATAAGATCATCTGATGTTTGAAGTGAAAATTAACTATATCTGTGTGAATATCTTCTTCTTCTCCTGACTTTTTCTTCACTTAGACTTTACCAATCCACATTAAACTTGGTACGGTTGTAGCTCCACATTTATGATATGGAATATAAGGCTTGTGCCCCGAGGTGTGTGTTGTCCTTCATGCTATTGCCCCCTGAAATGGTGTTGGCTCAAAGCTATTTTTGGACCTTGCCTTACATTATTAACAATTTATGGCAAGTTGGCCTCTAGGAGGTGCATTATCTTAGCTCATTAGGATTTATTTGTGGAGTTACCAAATTTTGTTAATTTTGTCTGCAACTGATTTCTTCACAATATTTGAAGAACTGTATAAGCAACACTTTTGAAATTTGTTGTGCTTATTATACTTCATTCTTGCTCTTTCTCTCACTTTATGTGGATGTTTTGTTCCACACCACTATGCGGTATAACTAGTTTTTGTTGTTATTATTATTATTATTATTATTATTATTATTATTATTATTATTATATGAAAGTATATACAATGCATTCTGAAAATCTTCAGACCCTTTTGCTTTTTTTTTACATTTTGTTATGTTGCAGCCTTGTGCTACATAAAAAAACCTGTACTATTAAAAAAAAAATCAGGTTTCCCCTCATCAGTCTGTAATACTCCATAATGAGGAAGTGAAAACAGAACTTTAGAATCTTTTGGTAATTTATTAAAAAGGAAAAACTAAAATGTTGCATGAACATAAATATTCAGACCCTTCTCTATGACGCTTGAAACTTACCTCTGGGGGCCTCTCATTTCTCTTGAGCATCTTTGAGATGTTTCCACACCTTGATTGGAGACCACCTGTGGTACATTAAGTTGATTGAACATGATTTGGAAAGAGATATAAGGTCTCACAGTTGACAATGCATGTCAGAGCAAAAACCAAGCCATGAGGAGGAAAGGTCTGCCTGTAGCGCTAACAGACAGGATTGTGTGGAGGCACAAACCTGGAGAAGGCAACAAAAAGCTTCTGCTGCACTGAAAGTTCCCAAGAGCACAGTGGCCTCCATAATTCTTACATGGAAAAAGTTTGGAACAACCAGGACTCTTCCTAGAGCTGGCCATCCCACCAAATTAAATAGTCGGCCTTAAAAAAAGAGCCTTGGTAAGAGAGGTGACCTGGAATGTTTTTCCTGCCCCAAAATCTGTCACTACCAAGACGAAAAATAAACTAATATATAAAGGATTTTATTAACATTTCAAGATTTTTTTTTCCAGCTCTCACCTTTAAATATTTTTTTCTAGAAACTTTTCACCTCACCTAAGTTAATTAAGATCAATTTTAACAGCTTTCATATCTCAATTTTTAAGATTCTTTAAAATCAGAACGCAATCTTTCTATGTAAAATGTATAAAGTTGATTAATTTAATTTAAGAATTAATGACTGAAGAAGTTTGGAGGATATTTACTTACAAACAATTTGAGCTAGCTATTCACCACAAGGCCATGAGGGAGAGGGATGCAGTCTCAATTTCTGGTCTACTTAGCAGGACTGTGGCTAAAACTGCCTGCAAACTAAAAGTCTTTGTGTTTCAGTAGTGACATGAAATCAGGGGATAGCTTTTTATTAAATAAGGTATTTGTAGTTAAAAATTTTATTCATAATAAATCTATCAACTTATGTTTATAAAGGTATTGAAAAATCTTTAAGAAAAAAAAATTACAAACAATTTAGAATAATTATTTTCACAAGTAGAAATTAAGGAGCTAGGCTTTGGGATATAACTTCCAATAATTTTCTCTAATCACTAATTCGGTTAGTACCTTGGGTTTAAAAATACATCATAATTTATTCCTTGAAAATTTCTAAAGTCTGCAGCCTTAATTTATTTTTTTTAATTAATTTTCTTTTTTGCTGTGTAACCACAGGTTGAACTAATTTGGTAGAATGATCCATATACTCATACACATGCACACACACACACATTTTCAGTACAAATCATTGAAAATGATAAATACTACTACTCCTTTCTGCCTAAATCAATGGTATATCAGCTATTCACTGCTACTGCTGGCCATTTTTCTCCTACCATTGCAAGGAGGGATGGCGGTCCAATAAATTTAAATTGTCACAAATGCACAACATACAAGAAGTTGTTGGAATATGTGCCATTGATCCTGTTGGACAAATGGTACGAGTGTGCAAATGAGTCCGTGAGAGCAGAGCAATACATCATACTGCATATACTTTCAAATACATCATGGGGTATAGCTCTCCATACATCACCCTGGTGTTAGGATGCAGCAAGTCACTGGGAGGTTCGGGCCCTTGTTTTTCTGAGCTGCAGAGGAAATGAGTTTGCTGATTTTCACAGAGACAAATGGAAGCTTGTGTTACCAAATTCATTAGTCTAAAATCACATCTAAATAAAGAATCCAAACCTTAGATTCCCCCTACTTTCCTGCTTAAAAGCACATGGAATAATCCAATCAATGAACAAGGACCATGAAAAGAAATACAATGCTGTAATTCATCATCACGCCACTGACCCGGACTTAGTGACACTTCTTGGGACACATATTTCCTAGAAGTGCTTTACTTGCACTTTCACTCTGAAAACTATATGTCTTCTTTGGAAATGGAGACAGAGAATTTATCAACACTTTTGCGTGTGAGACGGTTCAGTGACAGAATCTGTTAAGGAAGCATTTCATGCATATCTTACATAAGCTAAAGAAAAATCCATGTATACAGTCAAGTTATAACATCTCATTATTAGCAACTAGGTTTGGGATAAAACAACCTTGTACTTCATGAGTCCCTCAAACACAAGCTACAAAACAGTTACAAAGCTAGCTTCAGTGATTCACCAACACGTCTGTCTAGAATGGGTATTTAGTTTGTATTTTGATGAATCTGTGGATGGTCAAAAATTCCTTTTTTTATTTGGTTCATCTGAACACAACACACTATTGTAGTTGTAGTAGCCCTGGTGCTTGGAAAAGGTGCATTTTGTATGATGTGTTCTTTCTTCGGACCCTTCCAAACATCATTTTGTGTTTTGGGAGGTGGAAGAAAACCCTGAGGAAACCCTAACTCACATGGAGTGAATACCCACCCAGACACCACACCTTAACACAAATCAGTTTTTGTGAGAAAAAAAAAACGCTCATGGAGTTGTCAGAGTTGAATCATAACAATCATTCAAGAGTTGACTATAAGCTACACTACATGGCCAAAGGTATGTCTACATGTGACCTTAACACCCATATCTGGGCTTTCACCATACTGTCGCCACAAAGCAAATAAAACTCTAGAATTCATTTTTATGCTTTAGAATTATGATTTTTTTTTTTCACTGAAATGCATGACACTTCCCCGTACACAAATTGAGATGCATAAAGACATGGTTTGTCAAGGTATGTCTGTAAGAATGTGAGTGTCCTGCACAGAACCCTGAACTCAACCCCAGTAAACACCGTTGTAGTGAATCAGAGCTACAATTGGCTTTCTCACCAGGACTTCTCACCCAACATCTTTTCACAAATCCCCACAGCCACGCTCCAAAATTTAGTGGAAATCCTTCCCAGAAGAGTGGAGGATGTTACAGCAGCAAAGCTGGACTCTGTATCAATGCCCATGGTTTAGGATTGGGATGTTCAATTCTAAGGTGTATACTTTGGGTCATGTAGAGTATGACCCAAAGTATACTATATAATTATCATTTGGCTGTGCTCATGTACAGAATCTAGCGATTCTCAAAGTTGGGTTTCTGAAACATAGCCAGGGGTCCTTAATTAATTAGTTTACTTGTTTGTTTGTTGTCTATCTAGCTATCTAGTAATCTATTTATTTAGTAGCACTGGTGGACACCACAACCTATTATTACCAAGGCTGT
Organism: Scorpiodoras heckelii; assembly: GCA_028566435.1. NCBI lineage: Eukaryota > Metazoa > Chordata > Actinopteri > Siluriformes > Doradidae > Scorpiodoras > Scorpiodoras heckelii. Next base: position 23,704,981 of record JAOVVH010000048.1, on the reverse strand, counting down.
TATATTTATTTTTATTATCTATTTCTATTTATTTAACTATAATTCTTATAGTTTTTAGTTAGTTAGACTAGTTACTTGAATTGAGTGAATTTATTATAAAACCCAAAACACAAGGCCAGTTAAATAATGTATTGAAAAGTTCAAGAAGAGCATTTCATTGTGCATTTTTTAAAAAGTGAGTCTGTTCAATAAATTACCATCCACTTTATTAGGAATGCCTGTATAACATGCACATGCAGAGGGAAAGAGCATGAGAGAGAGAGAGAGAGAGAGAGAGAGAGAGAGAGAGAGAGACTCTATGAGAGAGTTAAAGGCAACAAAAAGTTAAACAAAAAGTTATAAAGAAATGAAGCAGACACACTGAGTCTGTGCATAAAAACATTACATTTTTAAGGTTTTATTCCCTGTTCAGCTCATTTTGAGTTTAAGTAAATATCATTTTGGTGAGATAATCACAGATTTGGAGCCTCTGCAGAAGACTTGTTCAAGTCACTAGAGCGCCATGAAGAAAATGGCAATAAACTTTTGGATTTATAATGGAATCTACTGAAAGGGTATAAAAATGGAGAGTGCGCTACTGTAAAGCTTAATTGACGTGGACCAACGAAGCGTGACCGGCAGCAGTGTGTTCAGTACGGAGACAGTCTGGAGACTATTTGTATTAAAGAAACGTTTAGTGTTAATTTCTAGTCTAATTAAAGACTGCTACATGCATTGATGCACGAATAATGTATTAATGCAATCTGTAATGATATATGAAAAACTTGAGTCTCTGCACCTGCCATGCACTTACACTCACAGTCCATCTGTTTCAGGGTGACTGGGATAAATAAGCCAGCAGGGCTAGTATAAGTATCAGTACAAGATTTTTGCCATCCACATCAGATTATTAACTGTTTACAAATTTCTTAAAGCAGATTATTTTGGAATTTTGTGAAACCAGTATTAGAAACCACTGCAGACTGTGAGAAAAATGCATTCTTTCCAGTCCAGATTGTAGATTCATGCAGATTATTACTGACAGTCATGTCACAATGACTCATGATCCACACATCCACATACAATACACTAAAATTCATGTACAATTTATACTGCGAGTTGAAAGATGGCCCAAGCTTGTTTCGAATAAGCATTCTAGCTATAGACATGCTATACACCCCAAATTGTTTGTACACATTTTATTGCTAAACATATACACAATGTGTCCAAATGATTTAAACAATTCATGAAACTATAGATAAAAGGAAGTTGCACAGCGTTCTGCTCTACAACACAAAGTACAATGTCGCATTTATAATGACATTTCATTTGACTTTTCATTCATTCAGACACTATTTATTCAGACACTCACACACTAGGGGCACTTTAGAGACTGACTTTTTATTAATGCAGTTTATTTTTTAGATCATTTTTATATTTTATTCCATTTAACATATTTATGCCATGCTTATTTCATGTTTTAATTTCATTTGTTAATTCACCTTTCTTTTTAAGGGTGATCTGAAATTAAAAATAGTATGTTATTTATATTCCCTTGGCCTGTCTATATTGTCTCACTGCACCTCGCCAACCACACAACCAACAAAATAAAGTAACTTTTGCTCAAAGCAAAATTTAAAGAAGTTACTTTTCACTTTTATTTGAGCGGATTTTCAAACAAATTATTTTACTTTTCAATTTCACTACAGTAACAGTACTTTTAATTGAGTAAAATAATTTAGTGCTTTTCATACCTTCGGTAGGCGGCATGGTGGTGCAATGGGTAGCGCTGTCGCCTCACAGCAAGAAGGTCCTGGGTTCAATTCCTGGGCAGGGCAGCCTGGGTCCTTTCTATGTGGAGTTTGTATGTTCTCCTGGTGTGTCTGCGTGGGTTTCCTTAGGGACCTCCGGTTTCCTCCCACAGTCCAAAAACATGCATTTCAGGCAAATTAGAGATACCAAATTCCCCCACTGACAAGAGATTGGGATGTTGAGTCAGTCCCCCCACTCCCAGGTGGATCAATGTTCTTACCCCCTTGTCAAGCCAACCATCTTGGACCAGTGATGAAGATATACATACATACATACATACATACAGGGGTTGGACAATGAAATTGAAACACCTGGTTTTAGACCACAATAATTTATTAGTATGGTGTAGGGCCTCCTTTTG
>JAOVVH010000048.1:23665443-23676324 GCA_028566435.1 Scorpiodoras heckelii | reverse complement strand
TATATATAACCTAAATGCTAATTTTCTTATAAAACTGCGCACATTGTACCTGGGAACACCATTTAAGAAAAAGGCACAGCAAATATTGACTTCCTTTTGTTTATTACTGTTTACTGCACTTTGTAGTGTTTTATGTGGAAACATCTTCAGTGCTTCTGCATCATACTGTACAGTAATTAGCTGGTAAGTTTTACTGAACGTCTTGGAGAATCTGCCACAGCTCTTCTGGAGATTTTGTCTGTCACACTTCGGGTTTTTTTGCATGCAAAACCCAGCAGCCTTCATTATTTTTGTCTGAAAAACGGTCTGTTATTGCTTTTGTAATTGACATACAAACATTTAATTTCTTGTTGGAAAAGTAACATTTGGAATTCTGTAAATCTGTAACAAAAAATGCTCCTAAAAGCGCTCAGGTGAATGAGACTTTTGCACAGTACATATAAATTAGTATTCTGGCAGTGAGATACATTCCAAGTCAATATATTTTTTTACTCTTATGTCCATGAAACTGTCATTGCTTTATATCATGATTCTTGAATTTTGTAACAGCTTTGCCATTATTATTCCAATCAATACAACTCACAGGTTTTGAATTTATTGCTGTACAATATTCCTGTGTTGTATTATTACTAACCTATTTACTATTTCTCTCTTCAGGGACCAGGGTTCATTGATTGAACTATAGAAAATCAACTACTACAACATAGTCATCTTAAATTACATGGTGATTATGACTTCTGTATTATAAAATCATTATCCCATTACAGTATCTTCATATTTCAAAACGCTTTACATTCACCTTTTTTTTGGACCAGTCCAGCTCTCCTTGTTAATCACACTATTACTTTACATGATTTACTACTCCGTTTGCATTTGAATATGATTTGGATACATATTCAAACTCACTTTACTTCAGTCTCATTTATATTGAATAAATAATTGAAAGCACCAGTAATGATGATTCAAGATCCAATTAGTAGCATCATTAAAAAAAAATTAAAAAAAAGAATGGCTCATAATGAAATCTGGCACCAAAGGTCCTCTTCAGTAGTTCACATTTAATAGGCTTATCTTATTGAACTCCAGTATAAAGGAAATCAAAGTTTGCCGAGTCATTAGCTGCACTTTTTGGCTCCATCCCTCTTTCTTAAAAAAAGAGAAACCCGTGTTTGAATAATGACTGATGAAATCAGACACATCCTGAAGGCAGGAAGATGAATAATTTTTTTTTTTTTTTTTTTTTAGCGCTCCACAAAACAATTTAAAGCAATTTACTTTCATCAGTTTCCTTCATGGCTTTTACTTTTCTCAGACTGGGAGAGACAGATGGTCCTGTTAAGTCATGTGTGGTTATTTGTTTAATTGTGATCCATAAAACGTTTAAAATCTCTCAATGTTGAAGATTTACATAGTAGTTTGAAATCATATAATCTATGTTAACTGACTAACAATACAGAATCTGAGTGTAACAATGGTCTTTGTTTATTTCCCATAAATACATGATTTTTATACTTTCTCCAGACTAAACATTTTGTATAATCATGCAATTATCCAATAAACAGAACCTTCTGATTTACTGTAGATGCAGTGGAATAAAGTAACATGTTAGTCAAGATCCTCCAAATAATTTATATGAGCATTGGCAGACTAAAGTAATTCCACCTCTCCATAAAGTATATCTACCTAAATGCTATGTTCTCAAGTCAAAAGCAGTAAACAGTACACAAATGTAATGGCCCTGCAGTACAAAGTAAATAATTCTACATTATATTTAAACAGATAAATTAAGTAATGATTGTACTTTACATCTAAGACATTATTAAGATGTAAACTTATTATTATCCATTGTTGTTTAATTTTCCTACAGCTGAGCTGAGGAATTATAATTTCTGATTAAAGCGAAGGTTATCATGTAATCAGTAGCACTAAAAAGAGTAATATAAAACAATATAATCCTGTTTATCTCATTTTGTTTATGTACCTATAATGAGAGAATTAGATAAGCAATAATGATAGCTCACCAAATGAGATTTTTTTTGCATGAAATGTAACTGTGACTGTACTCATGGAAGCTATTTTCAGATATTTGCTGCCACATTGTGGAAATAGTGCAATACTGCAATAATTACATCGGGTGAATAAACTAGGAAATAAAAACTACTCAAAATAACCACGACTGAATGCTTGAGAAGTTGGCACACATCATATGAAGTATTTAGTAAACGTGTTATGTGCTTTTGATGAACTAAACCGAATTATACTAAAGGATTGAGAAGAACAGCTGCATTTGAAATTCTTACAGTCCGGTTCATTTTTATTTACAACATTTGGTAGATTCAGGACATTTCAGATGTTGCTGAAACCACATCCTTAAGACATATTTTATGTCCTCAAACTTTTAGCACTTAGGGACCTCTTTAATCTTATAAACATCCCAAGAGCCATCTAAGTATAGATTTCAGTATTTACAGCATTTGGCAGACATCCTTCTCCACAGTGACTTACACTGATTTCATTTCATTTCGTCACCACGTGTGGACTCTTAAGCTGGGAAAACCTAGTCAGGTTTTCAAATTTAATACTGGCTTTTAAAATTTTTAATGGTTTGGCTCCTCCAGTCCTAGAAGAATATGTGTGTAAAGCAACAAATAGGTTGACTAGATCTACTACAAGATGTGACTGCACTATACCATTAAGGAAAAGACTGCTTTTTCCTTCATGTATCACATGACTGGAGTCTTCTTCCAGCTGAAGAAAAAGGGGTGACAGCTGTTGGATTGTTTTCTAGAAGTCTGAAGGCATGGTTATTGAACACACAGATTTGTCAGCATGATGTTTAATTATGTTTTATGCTGTATTATATATAACCTGTGTTTTCTTTTTTATATTTTACTATATTATACTTTGTGAGACATCAACTTGCCCAGGAACTGCAGATGAAAATTAGCCATTGGCTAAATATAGCACATTTACACCATGAAATAATGATGTTGGGGCGGCACAATGGTGCAGTGGGTAACGCTGTCGCCTCACAGCAAGAAGGTCCCGGGTTCGATCCCCGGGTAGAGCGGTCTGGGTCCTTCCTGTGTCTGTGTGTGTTTACTCCGGTTTCCTCCCACAGTCCAAAGACATGCATATTACGTTAATTGGTGTCTCTAAAGTGCCGTGAGTGTGTGTATGAGTGTGTGTGTGTCCTACGATGGATTGGTGCCCTGTCTAGGGTTGATCCTGCCTTGCGCCCTATGCTGCCGGCTAGGCACCGGCTCTCCTGTGACCCTGGAGACAGGAATAAGCGGTTAAGATAATGAATGAATGAATGAAATAATGATGTTGATTATTGTGTATTGTCCCTGTTATTTAAATAAATAAATAACAAATTTACACAACTGAGCAGTTCAGGGTTAGGGGCCTTGCTCAAGGGTCCAACAGTGGCAGCTTTGTGGTGCTGAGATTTGAACGCATGATCTTCCAATCAGTAGTCCAATGTCTTAACCACTGAGCTACCACTGCCCGTAGATTAATTTGCTATATTATGTTTTTAACTTACCCTAACCCTAGGTCATTATGTAAATGTGTACATTACTATATATATTTTTTTGTTTCTCATTTATAGTCTTAAATGTTATTTTTGAAATTCAGTTCACCAGTAAAGCAGGCTAATAAGAATTCAATAATAAATCTAACAATTCTGATAATGGTGGGTTGTGATTTTCACCACTGTAAAAAATGAAATTATATAATTTTTAAACAATCAATAAAATAAAATTTTACAAAGCAAACTTCATGGCTATGGTTTGCAGACCCCAGTTTCTCCACACCTCATTTTTAGAAGCATGAATTTTGTGTTTTTTTGTCTTTTTCAGTATTTTTTCACCAGTTTTTGGTCAATGATATCAGAGACTTCACCAATCCACATGACACTTGGTATGGTTGTAGTCCCACATGTCTGATACAGAATACACTGAAGAACCAGAAAAACTGGTACTGGAGCCTATGCCTAACACACAGCAATGCCACCTATGCACGTCACTGGTTGCAACCAGGAGCGTGTATATAAACCGACAGACATCTATGGAAGCTTCTGGAGCTGTTTCCATCGTGAGAATGGCAAGTTATCACAATTTTGCAATTTTCAACACTTTTAATAGTTGGAGCTGGTGAGACGGGTCATAGCATTTCGGAGGTAGATGCAAAGTTTGGATTTTCACGTATGAGCATTTCAAGGGTGTACTGTGACTACAAGAATTCCGGCAAAACCTCAAACTTACGACAGCAGTGTGGCCGTAACAAGACTCTGTGTGAACGTGACCAGTGTCGGCTGGCAAGAATCGTTTCACATGATAGGTGTGCAACACTGCCTCAAGTAACATCAGAATTCAGTGCTGGGACATCAGCAAACAGAGCGAGGACTGTGCAACGATCCCTCCAAGATCCTGTAGGGGACCTACCAAGTATTAACTATACCAGTTTTTCTGGTACTTCAGTGTATAAGGTTCGTGCTGGCGCCCCCTGAAGTGGGCTAGACTCAAAACAAGATTTGGTCAAAACTATTTTGCCAAAAAAATATAACATTTTTGTGGTAAGTTGGCCTCTAGGAGGTGTATTACCCTAGATCATTATGATTCATTAGTGAAGTAGCGCCACCTAGTAAATAAAGTTAAATAAAGCAATTCAAAGCCGATATCTGGTGATGTAAAGGCTCAAACTTCATGGAAGTTCACACTCTGCATCACTACCATATTCTTTAAAATTTCTTGAATTTTTTTACAATAAGAGGTGCTGATAATAAAAGATAATATATTGAGAAAAACATGACAAATGTACAGTATGTGGAAAGTGTGACAATAAAAACATAGTAAAAGGATTCCTCAGCACTCTATGGATGGTAAAATGTTCAGTTAGTCAAAAGCCTACATACTTGAAACCTTTTCCGAGGGAAAGCCTCTATGTGCCTTTATTGTAGGGACAAAGCAAAGAATCCTTTAAAATATTTAAACTAAAACGTGCAAGAAACATCAGTGAGAAAATCAGACCAGTCAAAAGCATTTTACATTTTATTAAATATTGCATAATAATGAAATCACAGCAGTACATAGCGTGTTTAACTCTGACATTCTATCTGTAACTGCACTGCAAATAAAGGAAAACAACAATCCAACTGCAAATGTGAGCCTCTGTGTGTGGAAGATCACTACAGGCATTAAGTCACACTCTGTATGAATATGTCCAGTGACTGCAGTCAGGACCTTAATGTGTAAATTTGTCTCCTGTGACACACTTATGGTAAAGCATCATATCCTACAAAGTAGCATAGACTTCCTTCTCAATGTCAATGCAAAATAATAATAATAAAAAAACAAGCATACACACAAAAATAAAAGAGGCACGGTTAACACAGCTGTGAGACAAAAGGCATCTGGCTCCTAACACAGTGTTAGAAATCTGTCATTCATTCCTATCAGAGCATGTGCACCAAAAGCAACTCACTGTGCTTTCCTAAAACTCTTCATGTAATATAAACTATATCCCTAGAGGCTGTTGTGATTTCATACTTTATTCATTTATATTATACATATTTACAAGTACGATTCTCTGTCCAAAGCACAGGACTCTCAAGACACTATTCTTTTGTTAATCTTATATCGTATATTGCATGATGTTTCATGCGGATTCGATCTGAATAAAGCTGTGATGTGAATCTAATCAGGAACTTAGTTTGTTAAAACTTGATGACACCAGCAGCCAGACAATTATATATGCTGTATTATTAACCAAGAACACGATCAATACTGTATGTGGACTTGTTAGGAGCATAAAACGTGACACACTGAGGCAAGACATGGAATGAATGCAATGTACAACAATACAGGGAGCAAAAGTAAAAAGGCTACTTTATGGCTGTCAGAGGTACAGCACTGTGCACAAACTCATGCATGGTATGCTTTTCACATCAGGTCTACGTAGTGATGGTTTCTTTTTCCTGTTAATCAATCTACACCATACTGGAAATGCAGCTACAGCAGAAGTACCTAATAAATAGTTTGCTGATTTAGCATACAGATTAAAAAAAAGATCCCAATGTAGCTTACTCATAATAATGGCACTTCAAGATAGGAAGGAAGGAGGTACGGCATTTCATACAGATCAGAAATTTCCCCCAGACTTTTGAAATCACATCAGGATGTCTATAACGTTCTATAAACCCAGGTTAATGCATGCTGTCCTTCATACTCCCGGCGTTTTTAAAAGAAAAATAATAGATCTAATTAAATATATCACACAGGCCTGTGTAGTACAGCATCATATTAAGGTGATCATACTGTACTCATCTATATTAGATTTTTTGTAGACTTAGGCAAATAAGGACATTTTGAAAAAATTTTGAGCTATTACAAGAATAATGATAAAATGATGATATTGCCTTATACTGAATTACTCAACTGGTTCCTAAAATAGGCTCTATATTCCTAAAATATTCTTTTTATTTCCTGTTCTCTATTAAACTATTTTTTTATTCTCAAGACCCTGTAAGGTCTATTTTTTTCTTTTTTCCCCTCAGACGTAAGGATAAAAAAGTTTCAGTGCCTGATTCTCTGATCAGCACATTTTTCTGCCTCTTGTTTAACCCTAACACACTGCTGTAGCACACGAGGCAACACCATACACTACTAGTCAAAAGTTTGGACACTACATTGGATATATTTTTCATAGTAGGCTATGTCAAGATACTCTGATAAAGGCTTATAGTTAAAATTAGTTTCTATGGCATATAGAAATAGTTACGTTAATGTCTGTGTGTGCATTTATTTCTGAATCAAATGTATTAATGAGTAGAGTTTACTTGCAACTTTTTTTCTATGAACAAGTAGTTTTGATTCAAACTTAGTAGAAACAGCATTTTTGGAAAGATCTTTAATGAAGCTGGTTGAGATGGTGCCAAGGTGAATCAGGAGTACTGGTTTGATTTTTTTTTACCTTTCTTGTTCATGGTATAATACCATGTTATTTCAGTATTATTCAAAAATATTATAACAATGGATAAAATAGTTTTATGAGCAGGTGTGTTCACACCTTTGACTGGTATTTTATATATTTTGGTTCCAAGACTTCCATTCTGTATTCTCCTCAGTATAAAAGACAATCATTAGTCACACTACTAAGTGTCTTATTACAGTTGTTTGTAGTCCAATGAACTACTGACGCCAAAATGAAAGCAAAATGTTCTTTCTTGCTTAATATGACTTAGTCATTTACAAAAATGCTGACAATTTTTAATGTCTAGTAACACAGTTGGAGGATTAGGGCTGCCAGTGTTGGAAACATAAGAGATGTAGTTCTTTTTTCGTGGAAGTTGACTACTCCTTGTCCTTACAGCCTCTCTCTCTATATATATAAAATTTATAAATTCCTATCACTTCTATCAGCCAATATACTGTGATAAATAAAACACTGTGCAGTTGTGATCAATGAAACACTGGATTTCCACACAACTGATCCCCAAAACATCCTGATTAGTCCAAGTGCCTACAGTTCAGTGATATCAGTCAATGTGGTTGTTCATGTCTGAACAGGAACTCAACCACACTATCTATATTGCTCTCAAACTATACACAGGAAGTCTGAAACTGATTTTCCAGTTTTACATAAATCCATTTTGGGGGTTTTCTGTCCCTTTAACCTCAACACTGGTGTCCCTTCTTTAAGTGCCTTTAACTCCACTCTGACCCTCTACAACACTGGTGCTACTTTGGAGTTTGTGCTGTGTTAATGTCAGGTATGTGATTCAGTAATAAAAAACGTTATACATTATAGACATGAACATTTAAATTTAAATAAAGGCAAAATGTAAATAATATATATTATATGAAACAACGTGTGAAAGCTGACAAGCTGATCCTTGTAGTTTTACTACAAGCTTCTTGCTGACATGCTACAGACCTTACTGATCACATACCTGGACATTCACCTGGGCAAGATACAATACTGACAGAAAAAACGGGAAAAACAATCAAACACTCCAGCTCATCAGTAACAGTGTCCCACACAGGCTGCTATTAGCATAGTGTTAGAATCTTTACATACATCTCAGACATGTTCACGTATTACAAGTTAACAGCCTTCACGTAGTTTCCTGGGAAGGTACCAAACTGTTTTGTCCTCTTAGATGTACCTAAACAGACACACACACACACACACACACACACACACACACACACACACACACACCAAAAAAAAACCAAACAAACAAACAAACAGTGCAAATAGAAATAAGTTCCAGTCATGTGATCAGTTACATGGCAGTGTGTTGCTGTACTAAGGCCTCTGCAGACTGATTTAGCAATGCTGTATCTATGTAATACAGGAAGGAGGCCAGTTCAGTGAACTACCCAGTACTGTGACTACTAACATACCTACAAACCATCCGTCATCGCATTTCTCCATGACGTTCACAAGGTCTCCCTCCTGCAGCTCTAGCTCATCGTCATTCTGTGGCACATAGCTGTATAAAGCCTGGAATCTGAACACACACACACACACACACACACACAGCACACAGCACACATCAAGGCTTTGGGTCATAATGCCATTACAAACCTTGTATAGAATTTTTCTATACATATTTTTATACTTATTTTGCTGGGAAAAAAATCTATAAAGGCTTTTATCACACAATTGGAATTGACATAATGGTTTCTATCAGATTACTGAAGCTTCCATAAAGGATCTTTTGCGCTATTATTATACAGCATACAACAAAAAGTGAATACACTCCTGTTCAATGTCACTAAAATGGTTGGAAATTATCAGTAATTTCACTGGAATTCAAAATAATTTGTATTTATTTTAAAAAACAAATATTAAAGCAGTTTCAGATAAAAGCATCAAATAAACAACTTAACATGACATTCTCAAATTTTTATTTATTTTTGTGTTTCAGTCAGTCGGTTTTTAAGAGTTTTCAAATATGAAAAAACTAATTCTATTTGCAGCATTTCTGTCGCAACAACTGCGTAATCTGGTGGGATCTGGCAATGGGAGATGGAGCCGGGAGTGGCAGAAAAGGTGAGCACCCGCACCTGCTCCTTTTTTCCCGTGTCTAATTGCCTTTTGTCTCTCTCCCTCTGTGTGTGTGCATCTGTTTGTGTGTGTGTATGTGTGTGTGTGTGTGTGTGTGTGTGTGTGTGTGTGGTGAGCAAGGAATTAAAGGGGAGCAGGGGAAAGCGCGTGAGAGAGCCACAATGAGAGAGAGAGCTGTGATCCCTGAGAGTTTAAGATCAAGGCTGAAAAGCTGATTTTTTTGTTCATAATAAAGATCCTTGTTTGACGCCAAATTTACCACGTCAACCTCCTAAAACCATAGAGGGAGGCCGAATCAGCGGAATGGGCGACAGTGGTTACCGAGAGGGATGAGCTGGGACCGGGCGAACTGGCCTCATAGAAGACCACATCGAGATGCCCCTGGGGGGTAGTGGTTCATAGTCGCCCCTATCGCCTCTCTAAGCACAAGAAACAAGTGGTCAAGGAAGAGCTCACGGCCATGCTTGATATGGGGCAATCGAGGAATCCCACAGTGAGTGGTGCAGCCCCGTTGTTTTGGCTCTTAAATCAGACGGGTCGGTCTGTTTCTCTGTGGATTATCGCAAAGTCAATGCGGCGTCTAAATTCAACGCATATCCCATGCTCCGCATTGACAAACTGCTCGATCGGTTAGGCGCAGCTTGCTTTTATTTGACAGTGGACTTAACTAAAGAATATTGGCAGACCCCCTTGACTCCTATGTCCTGTAAAAAACTGCCTTCTCCACACCATTCGGCTTACACCAATTTGTGACATTACCATCCGGGATGTTTGGGGCTCGTTTCAGCATTTGATGGACAAGGTGCTGCATCCACATACGGCAGATGCTGTTTAGCTCAGTGGTTAAGACATTGGACTACTGACCCGAATGTTGGGAGTTCAAATCCCACCACAGCCAAGCTGTCACTGCTAAGCAAGGCCCTTAACCGTCAACTACTCAGTTATGTAAATGAGGGAAATGAAAGTCGCTTACAATTGGGCAGGTTCAGGAAAAGTATCTGGGCTTCCACCTGGGTAAAGGGCAGGTGCAGCCCCAAAGTTATAAAACTGCTGCAATTACGGCCTGCCTGCAGCCCAGGACCAAAAAAGAGGTGAGACAGTTCTTAGGGCTGGCTATTATCGCCGCTTTATACCAAACAATTCGGACGTAGAGAGCCCCTTGATTGATCTCACTAAAAAGGGAGAACCAGATGTGGTCCAGTGGACGGAGCAGTGCCAACAGGCTTTTAACCAGGTAAAAGCAGAACTTTGTGGGGTGCCACTTTTGCACTCTCCTGACTTCTCTCTCCACTTTCTGTTGCAGACAGACACGTCAGACAGAGGGTTGGGGGCCATTTTGTCCCAAGTGGTGGAGGGGGAGGAGATCCCCGCTCTCAAACCAGGAGCGTAAGTGCAGAATGGTTGAAAAGGAGTTCCCGGCCATCAAGTGGGCAGTCCTCACTCTCCGCTACAACCTGCTGGGGAAGCCCTTCACCCTCTGTTCAGATCACGCCCCGCTCCAATGGCTCCACCGCATGAAAGATGCCAATGCCCGGATCATCCGTTGTTATCTAGCCTTCCAGCCTTTCAAGTTCAAGGTGATCCACAGACCGGGTGCACAGATGGCTGTAGAGGACTGAGTGGGGCAGTGGGAGTCTGTAGCAGCAGATGCGTGATCTTGTGAGATCTGGCAACAGGAGATGGAGCCAGGAGCGGCAGAAAAGGTGGACACCCACACCTACTCCTTATTTCCCGTTTCTAATTGCCTTTTGTCTCTCTCCTGCTGTGTGTGTGTGTGTGTGTGTGTGTGTGTGTGTGTGTGTG
>JAOVVH010000048.1:23639899-23658358 GCA_028566435.1 Scorpiodoras heckelii | reverse complement strand
AAGCACGGGGAGAACATGAAAACTCCACACAGAACGGCCCGGACCAGGAATCGAACCCAGATCGTCTTGCTGTGAGGCAACAGTGCTAACTGCCCTACATTGAACACATCTATAAACAAATTAAACGCATATTTGGTTTGTATTATTAATTTGTGATATAAGAGAATTAAGACACTTCAGGTTGTGCTGTTACTGGAATATAATAAACAGTAACTCTGCTTTGCATTGGGGTGTAATTGATTATTTTCCTACATCTTATTATTTTATTTCCTACTCATCAACTGTATCAGGTAGACATAATTAAACCTACAGTCTACCACTGATACAAGGTCAAAATGAATCTAATATTACACTTAACCTTAAATACTCACTTTAAAGTTTCCGCTTTAAAGTTAAACAGGGCCAGGGCAGGTGTCCTCTGAAAAACAACACATACAAACCATACACAGTGTTAAATCTGGAACATGATGAACAACATCAATACAGACCATAATCAACCATTTGATACATGATATATTTTATATATACCATGTATATAATTTATATATATTCATCTTGCTAATCATGCTGTGCAATATTGAAAAACAGTTTTAGCTCTACATTCACAGTGCTAATGATGGCAGTGATCACTCACCTCTGGGCCAGACTTCCTCTTCTCCGAGTCATTGACGGTGAGCAAGTCCCCAAACCTCTCATTGGTGATGAACTGCTGATGCGTGAGGACCAGGCCTGCATGTCGGCGTGATGCGATGTCCGCCTCCTCTTGCTCTCGCTTTAAACGTCTCTGCTCTTCCAGAATTTTCTGGAAACAAAATAATTGGCAATGTTTTAAAAAACATTTTGTTTCAGTTTGCATAAGAGTTCTTAAAGCCAAAATATAGATCTATATTAAACATACCTATAGTTCCATCAATAATAAATCAGTTTTAGCATATCACTAGTCTGAGAGAACTGTTAACTTTTAGCTTAAAGGTGCAGTGTGTAGGATTTGGGGGTTCAATTAGCATTGGAATATGGTATGCATAATTATGGAATGAATTATACAAGTAGTATTGATAATTATGTTTTATGATTAGTGTATAATAACTTGTAATTACAAATTTTTCATTAGCATAGAATAAGTCCTTCAAATCTTTAAGGGAGTGGGTCCTTTTCTGTTGTTCAGCCATCATGTTTCCTTAAAGTAGCCCAGAGCAGACTTTGCATTTCACGTTTTTACATTTTGATGTAGCGCAGCATGGTTGAAAGAAGAGGAATTGTTGGTTGCTGGTGCTGTCTAACAAGTTTGAGAACATCAAAAAACTCAAAACTGAACAAAAACAGGATGGCCAATGGCAAAAAACGTGAAAAATCATTGATCACGCCTTTCCCAGATTGAAATCTCTGATGAAGGACAAATGTTTTCAACGCCTGTTTTAAGCTGCTCAGGTAATTCAGCCTACCAATCTAAATGCCACTGGTTGATTGATAGCTTTCACAGACATTACAAAACAATTTTTTTAGCACGTAGAACCCGACAGACATGGTATGAATATCCAAATTCACACACCTGCCATGTCAGTTGAATAAGTCACAAAGTTCCTAGTGATACTGGACGTAACAGCAGAACTTACCCTTTACTAGTTGTTTCTCTGTGCAGCAAAGTGATCATGAAAATAGCTTCATGTTTCTATATCCACATCCAGACAAATCCCACCTTCTGGTTTGCAACTGGCTACCGACAGTACTTACACAGCAGTCAGCCAACCTTAGTCCAGAATACAGATACTCCTAAGCAATCACTGAGCAGCAGGCAGGATTTGTCACAATATGGGTCGGGAAAACAGCAAAATCAGCAACTCGGTTGCTACAAATCATCTGACATTATGCTCTAATTTGAGCAATAATACAAAATCTATCCTGTTTAATTACTGACACTGCAAAATGCACATAAATCCTGACTCTCGACTCTGCAACAGAGACCTTAAAATGCTACCATTAAAAAAAGGCAGGTATTATTCCTAAGCTATGCCCCTGGCACCTGACGAGTATCATAGGGAGAGAGGTGGTTGCAATATAAATCCTACACAGTTGGCGTTTAAGGCTAGCATGAGAGGAATATATTTAGGTCTTTTGAAATACTGTATAGTCAGTTAAACAGAATTGTTCAGTTTTGACATAAGACTGGTTTGACAGATGTGAGAGAAACATTTACATTAATAATCCTATTTAGAGGAAGATAGTTGGTTTTAGCACTCTGACAGAATCGTTCATCCTTATTTATTTATTTATAGATCTATTCTGTCTATTAAATGTGAATATGTATAGCCAGATGTAAAAATATGAACTGTGTGAACTAATTAAAAAAAAAAAACAAATGTGTGAACTAATTAATAAAAAAAACAACAAATAACACTATGTGTTTTAAGCAAGGTAAATATAAAAACAAAAAAGAAAACCCACAAAACCACTATTACCACTATTTCAAAGCAACTAAATAACTGATTATAGATAATGAAATAATCTGTACCGTGAGAACAGTTTTGTATATTAATAATCACAGTTACTCTGTTAATAAATAGAAGTTTTAAGACAAACATCTGTACGATGAGAAGCAGATGGACCAAAAAAAAAAAACAAAGCCAAACCTCTTTGTCTCCGTAGCGTCTGCGGGCCACCTCATCTGGGTTTTCTCCTTGATCTCCTTGGCTTAACGGCTGTGAGGATTCAGAGTCTGTTTGAGAACAAGCAAAGTAACTCTCTGTTCCCTTGATAACTAAACCTTAAAGGATGAATTTAGTGTTCTTCAGCAATGAAGAGAGAGGACAGAAGCAGGAAATACTCTCAGATACGATTTCCACACTCTTAACACCGTCACTGCACCAGTAATGAAAATGTTAATGAGGGTTATTAGTACAAGATATGACATGGATAATGCAGTTAGAAGGAGCACACAAGTACAATGGATCACTAAACTACATGAACATGCTACATTCATTGCTGGAACTATTGGGTTGCAACCAATACACTACATACTGTATAAAACTGTTAAAGTTGAGTGGGAAATGTTTGATGTTAAGCCACTGTAGGTTCAAAAAGGCAAGAAGACAATCAAAACTAGAAAATTAAGTATGAGATAACATACATTTACATTCATCATGTGCAAATGTATAATACAAAAAGATCACAGTGACATGTGGAATTGAATGTTTCAGCGAAAATAAAGCAAAAATAAAACTAACAGTCATTTCATCCATATGGAATGGATTAGCTGTATGGGTATGCAGGCCCAGACCATCAATAACTATCAACCATGGCCAACTGATGTTAGAAAGTGTTACTCTTGGTAACGCTAAGGTTTATGAGATTTCAATGAATATATAAACCAATCAGCCATAACATTAAAAACACTGACAGATGACATGAATAGCATTGATTATCTCATTACAGTGGCACCTGTCAAGGGATGGGATATATTAGGCAGCAAGTGAACTGTCATTTCTCAAAGTTGCAAGTTGCAATGAGCAAGCATAAGGATCTGATTGACTTTGGCAAGAGCCAAACTGTGATGGCTAGACGACTGGGTCAGATCATCTCCAAAATGGCAGGTCTTGTAGGATGTTCCCAGTAGTTAGCACCTACCAAAAGTGTCCAAGGATGGACAACCAGTGAACCCAAGGCTCAATGATGTGTGTTATAGGCTAGCCTGTCTTGTCTTATCTCATAGAAGAGCTAATGTAACACATATTGCTGAAAAAGTCCATGCCAGCTATGATAGAAAGTTGTCAGAACACACAGTCCATTGGGGTCCACTACATATGGGGCTGAGTAGGCAGAGCCCAGTCAGAGTGCCATGCTGACCCCTGTCCATTGCCAAAACCACCTACACTGGGCCCGTAAGCAGACCTGGACCATGAAGCAAAGGAAGAAGCTGGCCTGTTCTGATGAATCACATTTTCTTTTACAACATATAGATGGCCGGGTGTGTGTGTGCATCGCTCACCCAAAAAGAGATGGTACCAAGATGCACAATGGGAAGAAGGCAAATCGGCAGGTGCAGTGTGATGCTCTGGGCAAGGTTCTGCTGGGAACCCTGTTTCCTGGCATTCATGTGGGTGTTGCTTCGACACATACCACCTATCTAATCATTGTTGCAGACCAAAATTCATGGCAATGGTATTCCCTAATGGCAGTGGCCTCTTTCAGCAGGATAATGCTCCCTGCCACATTGCAAAAACCTTTGAGTGACAAAGTGTCCAGGGTGTTGACTTGGCCTCTAAATTCCCCAGATCTCAATCAGATTGAGCTTTTGCATGATGTGCTTGACTAACACGTCTGATCCATGGAGGCCCAACCTTGCAAAGGACTTAAAAGGATCTGCTGCTAGCGTCTTGGTGTCAGATACCACAGCACACCTTCAGAGGTTTTATTCCTTAGTCCATGCCTAGAGGGGTCTGAGCTGTTTTGGTGGCACAAGAGGCACTTACACAATATTCGGCAGGTGGTTTTAATATTACAGCTGATCAGTGTATGGTGTTTATCATTATATTTGGTTATATAACCAAAATTATGCTGTTGGCTGTTGTAGTAGTGTAATTTGACCAAACTGTTATAATATCGTTCTATGCTTCCAACCTCATAGTTTTCTTGTACTTCAAGCTAAAGTCAAAATGTGTCAGTGGTTTCCATCCACTGTCCAGTTCTGGGTTTCACTTTAAGACTGAGTAGTTCACTATACAAATGCCTTTGGACTAAAATAAATGGCTTGAGATTTAAATGAATACATGACGTAACTGATGTGAAATTTCTTTATACAAAACTTACAACTGGCATATGATCTTTGCCTCATACCGCACACCCATAACAAACCATTTAAGATGATCATCACGTCATTCTGCCACAAGATCACACAAAGTTGGTCACACACTACACACGACTGAATGAAGAAAGTAAAGTCACTCGGTGGTTAAAGAAGAGCAGACAGGAGAGAGAGATCAAAGGGGGATGAGTGATCACAAATACAGCCATGGCTGATTGTGAGCATGGACAGACTGACACTCGAGAGGTTCTCATCATAGCCACCTCCACAGTGGTTTTTATTGGCATCTGAGCATTCGGCATCGGTGAGGTCATCGCCATTGGCCCCCTCTGAGCCATTACTGAGCCTCTCTAGCACCTCGAGAGAGGAGAGACGCTGTGGGATGATGGGCCGCGGTCTGGGTGAGAGCGCTCGACTCTCTGCAGTATCTCTGGCCAGGCTTTTTGTTGCTGAAAGAGTCTTTTTAGCCTGGAGATTGTGCAGGGTTTTTCGTAAGGAGAATGGTGCTGGACCCATTAGCAATAAGTTTGTGGGAGGGCCTGATTTCTTCTCTGGTAGGCAGCTGCTGGCCTGCTGACGCTCGTGCCTGAGGATAGTGGTAAAACGGGTGTAGGAGGCAGGACAGGAGCCTTTACACTTGCTGGGTTTGAGGTGGAAGGGAAGCTGGTCATGGTGGTGGATGTGGTGGTGGTGGTGGTGCCCTGACACTGGGGTGTTAGGAAGTGAGAGACCACGAGTGGGATTTTCCTCTGTGGCATTTTGCACACAGCTGTCTTTCTGTTCTACTTTGCCATCAGTGTGTGACAGTAAGTCCATTCTTGAGCTATGGTTCTGGTTAGATGATGCAACACACATCTCTGGTTCTTCGCTTCCTGACAGTGAAGTCTCCTCTTTAGATGTTTGCTCCTCACTACACACTAAGGGACAACTGTCTACATGTACTGTCCCTGGCGTTATTAAAGACTCAACAGAAAGAGCTGACTGGAGCAAACAAGCCGCAGGGGTGGAGTTATGTGAGGGGCTAGAGCCACTGGGTAGTGTAGGCATAGAGGCAGAGCGTGTCGGAGCGGTGTTGGAGCACTGAATGATACGCTCAAACTCCATCACACGACAACTGACAGCATGACGGGGGACATTTCTGCACGGATCAGCAGCGATATCAGCATCTGACCTTTCAAAAAGTGAAGCCAAGCTACGCACGCTGGCATGAGGGCTGAAGCCCAATGATCTTGGCCTCTCTATATGGTGCATGTTCCTGTAAAGTGTTGAAAATTCAGCTGTGCTCCTTACAGTTCCATTGAAATTCCTGTTTTTGACAGGCGTGTTACTTTTGCAAAGAATTTCTTGCAAGCAGTTGGCCTTGGTTTCTGAAATGAGTTCATGATATGCGTCTGTTGTATCATTGTTTCCTGAGAGACATGGCTCTTGGTGTAGGTCCTCACAGCTGTGCACTTTGGCCCATGCTGTTGCCTCAGCTCTCCTCTCCTGGCTCTCATCAGTAGAAGGGGCAAATTTAGGCTTGAACTTAGAGGGGAGGATTTGGGGAATGCAGGCTTTGGCAGCAGATAGGGAGTTTTTAGTCTTGTTCTGAATACCTAGTGTGCTACTGGCAAGAACTGAGCGGCCATTTACAGAGGAGCATGGTGAAATCGCACAACCATTCCCACCTTTATAATCCAGTGGCAGGCATGCAGGGTAACAGAACAGACAGCAGGTTAGATTGTCCTATCACTACATGAAGATATGCAATAACAGTGGCATAATTAATTTATTAATAAAAAAAATAATGTATCAATAAACATATCAGCACATGTAAATGGTATAACAGTTCTAAGTTCTAATCAGTTACACAGCACAAATATTCAAGGGTTTCTTTGTGCTTTCATATGTTTTTTTCAAATCTTTCCAGAAGTCAAAAGACTTACATATCTATATACATATCTAACTTCTGGAAAAAAAACCCAACTATGAGTAGAAAGACATGCACACATGATATACATCACAAGAAACTACGATATAATGGTATGGCAAACAAAAGTACATAAATGAAATTTTATAAAATATCACTAAGAAGATTAAACACCTCAGCTGGCACCCAAGAACAAAGCCAATGCCAAATGGTGACAGATAACTGGCTTCTTAACTATAATACGTTAAAAAAGCTGAATTCTTTCCCGCTATAAATTTTCACAGTCTCTATTTGGAATGCACACATTAGTGCAAACAGCACGGCCCATGGCCTCCGAAGCCTCTTTTTGTAACACAAGGTGCAAGGCAGTTCCTGAGCAGGAACTGCACCGTACATCAATCATAAATCCGAAGTTCCAGTCAACTTCCCTTTTTCAGCTGCTCACAGGATCATGCTACAGTTAATCCTACACAGAGAGAGGATCAAGCTCATGCCAGTGCTCTAGAATGACTACCAGTAATGAAGAATAATAAATACCACAATATGCTCACTGTTTCAAGTGAGCTTCATCTGAGGCAATGTTTATACTGCAATGAATTCCCTTACAGTTTGCTTCCTGACTAAGCCAAAGCAAATCACGATTAAAATCACTTCATTACTACACTTGCAGTGGGGACCTGGCTTACGAGCACCAACAGACAGATTTCCTATTCTAAAGTTTCTCCCAGATAAAGATGACATGAGTTTCCTATGACCCCCTTCCACAGTCTCCTTTCCCTCAGTCAGCCAGGCAAACCGTCAGCTGTGGTAACACACTTACATAACTGCGCCTCTAATGGCTTCCATAAGTCTTTGTGACTTTAAGGAATTCTGAAACAAGGCTTTATGTGATCTCATAAAACCCTCTTCCCTACGCTTAAGCCAAAGGAATCTGGTATTACTACAAAACACTTGAAAAATGTAGGATATTAATAAAATATGGACATAAAAATTGCTCACAATTAGAAGATAGGAAAAAGCATGCTTAAAGTGTGAGGAAAGTAAGGCAACTCCTCTCGTTACATATGCTGCTACTAGAGGAGCTTATATTGCATCTCTAAACATGCATTTACTGAGGATCTATAAGCACTGGAAAAAAAAAAACTATAAGCTCTGACAAAACACAGGTATCACTCAGACACACTGTGAATGCACACTGTAATCCTAAATGCCTGTTAAGCTGATTAAATGTCCAATGCCAAATCTAAGATGAATGTCTTGACTACAATGACTTTAAAAAGTGGGCATAAGGTAACTTATACCATTCTGCTGTTGAATTCTCAGTTCTGATTGGTCAGCAGGTGTTGATTCATTTTCTATAACAGCGGCTCTGACAGCTGCATTTTTTTGTCTTAGTAACTTCAAGACAGAGAGAAGAGTTTACAGCTGCTATTTCATTAGTAATGTGTTTCAAGACATTTAACATTGTATGTAACTGTAAATGGGTAAAAAAAAACTGTTACAGTAGACAAATTGCTGTGGAGCAATAAAAGAGCATTAAAACACTTCAGGTTGTGCTGTTATTGGAAAACAATCAACACTGGGGTGGTAACAGGAGCTTTGTTGTGTGTGGGGCTACACTGCCTTGTTGACTCTTCTTCCATAATAGCATGCCCTGTTGTATTTTATTCCTTAGCTAATATACATACTAGAATAATTAAATACAAGATTAACATCATGAGCTCTTTGAACGAAGTTTCTGAAGATACTGAAGATGAATGAATGGATGATTCGAATACTAAACATCACCGTGCACATTATAACACCACATAATTGACAACTGCACATATTTTTTGTAACATTCCCTTCACTAAGGGAACTAACTGCTCGGCCAAATTCAGCAGCATACAGTAGATACTGCGTTTTATCTCTGAATAGCTTAGAGATAGTCGATGAGCAGCACATGAGTAAGCTGCTTTGGCTCTGACTGTGTTAACTATTAGAGACAACAGTCCTCATCTCCCCTTGTGCACCCCATTTTCACCCACTAAACCTCCCCAGGTCACGTGTAACTCAAATTCCATCCTCTGACCTCAGTCTGACAGCTGACTTCCTCATGCTCTGGCATCTCTGCGTGCTCGGCATGTCCGTCCTACCCCCGCGGCTCCAGTCACAAACACCAGATCCCCACATTAATCTACAGCAGCACCAGCTTTTCTTCACACTCCATATCAGAGCAGTCAGCAGAGCCGGCGTCAGGCTCCACTGTCGGGGTCGAGCGATGTAAAAACTTAACGGCATGATAAGTGTACAAGCCAAGATCATGGTGCTCTGTATTTTGTGGTATGCCATTAAGAGAATGACATGACCTTAAATCACATCTAAGTGCACAGGTATTGAATTATTTCTATAAAGAAACTGTGGGAGTACGGTGGACTGTTAACAATCTCACTCAGCATGAACTTCAGTATTCATACAGCATAAGTAATGTAGATTTAACACAGTATAAACCTAATTAATATGTTCAACTGGTGAAGTTCCTAAGTTGGGCACTCGTAAATACACCCACTGACCTGAGCTCAACTGATCATCAACAGTCAGTGTCATGTAATTTATGTTCATTTAAGTTGGCAATTAGTCGTGGAGAATAACTATTAGAACTATGATGTTCATTATTTAGTCAAGAAACATCAATTATGTCAGGTGTTAATGGCTTTAACGTTTCTGATGGTGTATTGATTCTGGAGTTTGTGATTTGGTAATGTAGCTAATGCTCGCTAAAGAAACTAAAGTATTGCTGTTCATCCAAAAAATTCAACTGTGGACCTGTTTTTTTTCTTTAGGTTTTGCTCCATCCTTAATACTAGCATTTCAATGTCATCATTGTCTATACTGGTACACCATATTGGTATAATGTCATTCCAAATGTCCAATTGTCTTATTTCAGACCCGAGACACTGAGCATAGTTATATACTATATCAGCTGTGTGTCTGGACCTTAAAGCCAAAAGCACACAGCCTCCAGTTGAGACCCAGGTGACTAAAGGTCAAGCCAGACATCTGTTAGGTGTCAAGTGTGAAAAAAATCTGTCAGCTTCAAGGGATCACAGAAAGACAAATGAGCATTTCTGCTCTAGCCTTATTGTGGAGAAGGAATGTGATGATAATCAGATGAGCAGGGTTAAAAGGAGAAGCCATTCACTGCTCGAGCTTAGCAGACCATTAATTCAAGTGCCAACGTATATGTATCCTATGCATGATTACCAGAAATACACACAACGCATGCAAAGCGTATAATCTAGTTCACTGAAGTGTTGTTGGCCTCAGGTTTAACAAGGACATTGATGGGCAATGAAGGACAGGATCCTACCTTTAGAAGAAATACTGGGATGGCGTTTGTTAAGTGCTCGCAGGCCCTGCAGTGGGATGTCGCCACCCTCAAGGACACTTTTGTAAATGTGCCGATCGCATTCTGGAGCTGCGTGCTCAGCGCCAGCCGAGCCACTATCCTGCCCCGCCACACTGGGGCCCGGTTTACATGCCGGGCTGGCAGCACACAGGGAGACAGACAAAAATAATCAAATACACTCTACAGGCCTGATTAGTAAACAGTGGTATGGTTATTACTGTATCAGAAATACAAAATGAAAAGCAAACATCTTGTAAGTTTTACAGGTTGCTCCAAATGCACTGATTTTACAATATTACAGTTTATCTTACTCTATTACGCATAATACTGCATATCTATATTATTATTATATTATTCTAACAGGTCAGTAAGAACTTATGTATAAAAACTCTTGGAGCAATCAAAGGACTTTTAATTTATCACCAATAAATATCGACATATATTCTAGCCATGGATGATGCTGGGAATTATTTTTAGTCGTTTAGGGACTAATGTGTTTCTGATAAAGGCTGCTAAGTGAATCTCTTGGCTCTCTTTCAAGCCTGAGTGGTTGCACCTTGATATTGATAAGACAGAAACAGCTGCTTTATTCCTCATCCAAGCATTCCTAAGAGGCCAGAGGTTCAATGCTTCAAAAATGTGTCTAAAACTTCCCACATGGAGTTCATAGCATAAACTTTCCACGGATGCTCCCCCAAAATATGCTATCTTGTATATGAGCCTGTTAGATTATGCACTATAAACAACCTCGGTAATAAAAATACACAATACACCAGGAAATTTGTCAAAATCTAAACAGACCTGGGTTTATATAATAATAAAAAAAAGTGCACAATAGAGAACACGTTTATAAAACGATTTTATTTAGTGGTGGAAAAAGCTAGACTATACTTAAACTAAATATAAATGCACAGAGGAAGAAAATAAACAAATGATTTGAGAGTAGGTTTAAAGCGCAGGAATGATTTCAGGCTCTAAGCTGAGGTCAGTGGTCTGCTGCACTTTTATCCCTGAAGGCTGTTTATTCACTAGTGTAATGAGCACGGAGTCAGACCACATCCCTCAAACACACCCTCCTTTCATTGCTGCATGCATGCTAAAAGCATTCAGGCTAAAATATCTGGCACATTTTAATTCTCCTGAGCTACAATTCAACAAAAGCATTACTGTCTTTGCAAAACATTGCCCATTTGAACATATTAAACAAAATAAAGAATTCAATTTGGATTGAATAATACTACAAACATTAAAATTTATTAAAACATAGTATTCACATGGCTCCCGAGTGGCGCAACGGCAACACGTTCACCCTAACATCCGGAGATCACTAGTTCGAGTCTGGGTGATGCTATAGCTGCCCATAGCTGGGAGCTCAGAGAGCAAAACTGGCCGTGCTCTCAGGGTGGGAGCGGCAGCATACGCTATCTCCCATGTCAATCAGAGCGACACTGTCCAATCATGGGTGTTTGTGAGCTCATGCATACAGAAGGTGGGCGGGAGCGCTTTCCTCCAAGTGCGTTACACTGCTTCCAGAAGTTGCATGAGCGGCAGTTCGAAAAGAGGCGGCGGCCTGCATCACGAGTTTCGGAGGAAGCATGTGATAGCTCCCCCCCCCCAGTGCCTGACTGGCAGCTCGTCATGTGACTTGGGAGAAATACCGATGGGTGGGAATTGGTTACGACTAAATTAGGGAGAAAATTGGGGGGAAAAAAGTGAAGTAATCAGTAGCAGCGCCCCCTATGGATAAAATTTCATCTAAAGAATGTAGTAGTGATGCAGGGTGTGAAATTTTGTGTTTGAGCCTTTACATCACAAGCTCATTAGCTAGAAAAGAGCTCTGTGGATTGTATGAGTGGTATGATATTGTTGATCAAAAATTGGTGTAAAAAAACAGAAGAAGAAGAAAACAACTGTCAAAAAGTAGCTAGCTGCAGCATTCATAATAAACATATTTTAAGTCATAATTAACATTTTAAGTGGCTTTAAGAGATAAGAAACAATCAAATGTTCACCCAATAACAAAGCAATGTAATTTGAAGGAGGCTTTGGATGAAGACTTGCTTAACTACTTCTGTTTTTTTTCACCAAGTTTTGGTCGACGATATCGAATATTTAGACTTCACCAATTCACATGAAACTAGGTTGTAACCCCACATATCTGACATGGAATATAAGGTTTATATCCCAAGGTGTGATTTGCCCTTCACGTTAGCACCCCCTGAAATGGGGTAGGCTCAAAACACTTTTTGAGCAATAGCTCAAAAGATTTTTTTATGGCAAGTTGGCCTCCAGGAAGCACATTACCCACATTACTTATGATTCATTTGTGGAGTAGTACCATCATGTTCAAAACAAATATCGAGCAGTTCCCTAGCCAATATCATTATATTTAAAGGCTCAAACGCCAAGAAATTTCACACCCTCCATCACTAGCTCATTCTCCAGACGCACACCAAATTTCATTAAATTTCGTCCATAGGGGGCGCTGCAACTGTCACATTTGCTTTCACTTCATTCTTGCTCTTTCCCTTACTTTATGTAACAGTCATAATCTGCACCACTACGTGGTACACTTATTTATCTTTAATAAGAGCATGACATATTTAAGATAGATGAACCTCTGGACTTAGATAACTGAAACAAATGTGTTAATTGAAGAGTTTGTTCATGAGTAAAAATTATTTAGCGTAAAAGACTCTTTAATACACCATACAAAGGATTTCTTTATCATATACTGCAATATATGAGTGCTAATAGTAAAATAGAACATTTCATACAAACTTATTGATTCAGTTACGTTCTCATGAATTTGTTGCTGAATGCAGGAAAATGTCTTTACTTTGGGCTGTAGTGTATAAGAAGACAGATTTTTTTATTATTATTATTCATATGTTTGTATTATTGTATAGTATTATTCATAAATTCATAAGTTACAATTGTATATGGTATCTGATAAAGTCCTAGTTAATCCGACAAGTACTAAATACTCTATTGACTTTGCCTTCAATCGGTATAACCACATAGAATCTAAATGTTATGACTTGTGCCTGATTACACAGGCTATGTAAAGTGATTAGACAGGCTGTGTAAGGTGCCTTGATTACACAGGATATGTCATTCACCAAGCACTAAAAGTGACACAGACACATAAGTGAGAATAGTGACTACTCCTAGGACACATCACATGTTTCACAGCATGTGGTGACTATCCACGTCGTGCCAGACGCCTGAGGAACCTGAGTGTCTGCCTGCCAGTTGCTAGACTGGAGATGATATTACCAGATTTACGAAAGAATTAGAGCTCGGTCACATTTCACTACACACACAAGGGAGGAGCGAGAAGACTTTCAATATAGCGCAGGGTTCAGCCTCTTTTATGGATCCTCCACTGGACAGAAATACTGTATTGTTCTAAAAATGGACTGCAAAAATGCTGAGTTTCAGTCTCAAATCCCAAAGCATTTCAGGAAGGACCATGTGAAAGCGTGTCGTCCTCCACCTCCCCTGTTTACATCAGAGGGCTAGCTGGTGTCATGGTTTATAACAAGAAAAGTGGCACCCACATCGCGTGGCTTTGGAAGAACCTTTAAAAAACCTCTAAACATCCTCTAAACATCAGCAGCAATGTTCAAAACCAGTGCCACAGATTCTTAAACGGCACATTACTTTGAAAATGATTGCTCGGGTACTGCCATTTCCCAACCATCATTGTCTGCAACTTATAATGATGACCGAACACAGTAAACAAGTTACAATGGCAGTCTATAAGTCTCTATGCCTATAAATATGACAACAATGTCAAAATTACTAGTTTAATATAGTCCCTGGGCGTCTACACAGAAAACATTAAAGAGCTTCGGCATTTAAATTGCATCCTTTAATGCTATTTTTTAAGGGAGGCCTACATGGCACCATGGGTGTTTTAACATAGGAATGGAATGTCCTCCCCATGGGCTGTCAGGCATGTTTGTAGTACTTTCTACCATTAGACCATAGAACAATAAAAGCAATGGCTGCGGCAGGCTGTGAAATTCTTTTAACTTTGTCCCAATAGGACCTGAAATCAACACAGACATAAACAAAACAGGGAGACGTAATGGAAGAATGTAAGAACCCAGTAGTGTGTCCGTTCCCTGAAATTCTGTATCAAATGGAAAACACAAGCCTAATGAAAAATCTGTACTCCTCCATGGATCAGGCTTTTGTGGGAATTCTGCAAAGCCAATGGCCAGTGGAGATGAGCTCGGTTATCTTTCCGCAAAAGACATCCAGGGGTTATTTTCAGTCACTGGCCTCAGCATGGAATAAATCATCACATACTATCCATTCCCTCATACTATCCAATGAATTACACACACACACACACACACACGTTCATGTCAAGCTGTACTGGTATTACTGGGAGGTACTCAGGAAACAGGAGGGGTGGGGGGACAACGGTGGTCTGTCTCTGTCCTGCCGAGAACAGACAGCTATTCTTCTACATGAGCGCTGGAAATGAACAGGAGATGAGCATGCAGAAGGTAGCAACAAAAGGAGAGAAAAAAAACAACAACAACAAAGCACAGACTTACTATTGCTGCAGGTCGGAGGCTGTTTCCAAGGGAGTGAAAGAGGGGGCACTCTGCAACAAACCAAACAAAGAAGTCATTGATAGCTCCACAGGCTCAACTCTTCTGGCAGTTAGAAAAAGGACAGGGCACGTTAGTCGGGCAAATTCACAGTCGCCTCTGACTCCAGTCTCCTGTGCTCAAAGCTTAAAGTCGTAAGGTCCTCTAGACGATGTGCAGCTTACGGAAGCCAGCGAGTATTTTGGCCCGCATGCAAGTTAGGGGCAAAACAAGCGGCTGGAAGTGAGGGGTGGGGTTAGTGAGCGATCTGTGGTGAGGGGGCTGTCAGCTGCTCAGCCAATCAGCTCCTGTCGCTTACTCTAGCCTCTCTATTGTCTGCTATGGAGTCACTCTCATTATGGGCTGACCAGACTGGCAGACAATTAACCAGCTGGCGTGGGAAGGAGGCCAAATTACATGGGCAGGCACACACACACACACACATACACACACAAGCTCACATTTTCAGAATAGCATGCCTTGCGTAAACCCATATCTGACATCCTGCACATATGCGCAGAGGTGTCATTAATAGTGTGCAAAGGGAAGTTTTCCTCTGGCCGTGCTCGTTGGCACATGTGCCGGGCCAATAACGTGGGGGTGGCCGTTATTACCAGGCAGCAAATCTAAACGGAAGAGAACAGACATCCACTCAGCAGGGCCGCTACGCTTTGAATGGTTTAGCGCCAGCTAAATTTAGGCCACTGTTTCTGTTGCTTTTCCCCAAGCGGACGTCACAGAGCACAAAAATAACGCACCTCAGAATAAAAGCACAACAGTTGTTTGCATATATGATTGCCCAAACGTGACCTACTAATGGCTCTTTTGGAGGAAAATGGCTTATGGGTTCACACACCCCCAGGTACATGTTACCTCTCTTACCAACAGATAAATAGATGGAACCTGTGCTTACGTCAGCCTCAGCGGTTGCTGGGGCAAGAAGGGTCACAAATAACCTTTGGACATGAATGTCGAGCTTTGTATTAGAATTTCAATCTGGCAGGTCTAAAGACTCTTCTATTTATAAATTCACATGCTCCAGAAGCATCATTCTTCAAGGACAACTGACAAACGTAGCTACTCATACCAGTGCCAAAAGGCTCTCCTGTTCTCATCCTGTATGTCCATTCTGCTAATAGTAAATGAGAGGCAGGTCACACTCTTGGATCCTGTGTGTTCAATCAGGCTTGGTGCTGGTGCAGAAAAACTACAAACAGGAAGCATGCTTGAGGGCCTTATCTGAAGCAGTCTAGTGCTGTCAAGATAGATAGCAAAATTCAGTGAGGAAATGACAAGAAAGGGAAAGCCAATTACATTATGTCGTTCCGGCACTATGACAACTACAATAAATAAACATCCACTTTTACTCTAAGCAACCTATAGTTATTGGTACTGCAAATGAAGCTCTGGAAGCTTGTTGCTTTTTTTTACTTCATGACACGAAGTCTCCAGAAGAGCTGTGGCAGATTCTCCGAGATGCTCAGTAAAATGTCAAAGCTAATTTCCTTATAAAACTGCACACATTGTACCTGGGAACACTGTTTAAGAAAAAGGTACACCAAATATTGACTTCCTTTAGTTTATTACTGTTTACTGCGCTTTATAGTGTTTTCTTCTATGTAGAAACATCTTCATTATTTTCAAAGGCATCTTTGCTTTAGAGCAAGTCTTTGCACGTGACTAAGGCTTCTGTATCTTATTGTACAGTAAAAAGCTGGTAAGTTTTACTGAGCATCTTGGAGAATCTGCCACAGCTCTTCTGGAGACGCTGACTGTCATAATTACTTCTTTTTTTGCATGCAAAACCCAGCAGCCTTCTTTATGTTTTTTGTCTGAACGTATGTAACGTGTTGCTTTTGTTACTGACATACAAACGCTTTTGTGTAACATTTAATTTCGATGATCATAAGACTTAAGATGGTTACATATCACTTACACACCTACCATTAACATTTAAGAATCTGGTCCAGGGTATAAAAAAGAATATCATCCGTCATCTAGTTAAAGGTAAATGAAAAGTATGCATTCTCTGATAAACATGTAAGACGATATTTTTTTTCAACTGTATTTCAGCTCTTGCCTATAATTATGCAAGCCAGAGACTGACCAGGGACCTGACACATGCGAGTGGGATCACAGGCCTGCTGCCATTCTCTGAAGCACTGAGCCAAACTACACACAGAGCTCATCATCCTGTCCCTCAGCATGACAATGTGTTTTTAACACCAGAAGACCAGAGGACAAAACATTCCTAAGCTTGGCAGGTGATATAGCAATTGTATATACTAAATGATACAGCAAATTTACAGTATAATAATAATCATCATCATCAACACAGATAGTACTGTATGATGCAGCAGAGTGAAGTTATTTTTGCCACTCCAAAGGTGATTAAGGTGATTATTTTCCAATAACATTTTATTCCTCTTATAGTGAAGCATTTTTTTGGAGAATAATGCCTTATGCTTTATATCTGTTGATAGTTACATTTACTGTTATGGAACGTCCACAAAATAATTTGGGTCCTGTTACCCTGTTACTTATGTTTTAACAGCTATAAACAGCCATTTCCTCACCAGACTTTTTTCTCTTTTAAAACTAATAAGAAAAATGTAGCTTATCAAGTTACCAAGAAACCACAGAGTCTTTCAGAATGGTTACAGAATGGTTACAGCTTTACCACTGACTGTTACTTTTTACTGCCAAGATTGGAGACTCCGTCCAATACTGCTAGATGACATTTTTCTAATAGAATGCTTCACCATATCAACAAACTCTTTAAATCCAGGTATGTAAAGCAGCTGCCCTACAAGTCCCTGTGTAATTTATTACAGAAACAATAGCACACCACGTCTGTCCAGTAAGTAACGAGAATGAAATTCCCACACTCCGTAGAGCTCATGCATGGGGATGGTGATTCAAGGTCAGTTATAGTGAAATCTCAGATAAACGGTAGGCCCTGTTTCAATTGCATTCTAGCCTTCGTTGTGCCCAGACATCACTGGAACAATGCAAATGAGCTTGGAGCAACGGTGTACGAAAATTGCTAAAAGTGCATCAGAAACTCTTGAAATGTTATAGAAAGGTTATGAACAAGCTACCCTATCATCAGCGCAAATCTACCGATGGCACAAAGTTTTCAACAGAGTGATCACAGGAGATGAATCATGCGTGTTCAAGTACAATCCTGAGACAAAAAGACTAAGTGCTGAATGACACATGACAACATCACGTCACCCAAAGAAAGCTTGCATGAGCAAATCAAAAATGAAGTCACTGTTCGTCGTCTTTTTTGATTCACAAAGGATCGTCCATAAAGATTTCATACCAGAAGGCCAAACAGTTAATGGAACATTTTACCTTGGCGTTTTGGAGCGTTTGAGGAAGAGAGTTTTGCTTGTGTGCCGTCAGATCAACTGTTCATGGATCGTCCATCATGACAACGCACCAAGTCACATTTCACTGACTGTGAGAGAATTTCTGGCTGAAAAAAACATTTCAGTCCTTCCACATCCACCCTATAGCCCCAGCTTGGCTCTGTGTGATTTCTTCTTGCTCCCCAAGATTAACATTCGAAAGGCCACCACTGCAGCCATCCATAGAGCCACACTCTCATTACTTTCCTGACAGACTTATTAGAATGAGTCCATTAATATAAACCTGCAACTTCAAGTTCAAGTTCAAGTTCAAGTAGTTTTATTGTCAATGCTGCATACGTACAAGACATACAGAGAATTGAAATTGCGTTACTCTC
>JAOVVH010000048.1:23582897-23600473 GCA_028566435.1 Scorpiodoras heckelii | reverse complement strand
ATTGTGGAAGAAGAGTCAACACTCAACAGGTAGAATGAAGTGATATCAGACACACTGCATCACACTCAATTAGTGAATCAGAATTCACTATCTGTCACAACGTCAGCATTTTCTTTAGGAATGAGGAGGTTAATGTGTGAACCAATGGCATTGCTTTACAGTAACATTAGGTTATTATATGTAGCCTACTTGCTAGGGGGAAAATTTACCGTTTCAGTCATTCTCTTGCTATATAATAAAGTCCTATTACAGCACTGTGTTTTGAAAAAGTCATTCTCTCTTTCATTCATTCATTCATTATCTTCCACTTTATCCCACTAATCGGGGTCATGGGCGGGCTGGAGCCAATCCCAGCGTCATCGGGCGAAGGCGGGGTACACCATGGACAGGTCGCCAGTCCATCCAAAAGTGGCCCAGGAAGGTCAACTGCTGAACTGATGACAGGGTTGTGGGTGCCCAGGTTCACTGATGCATGTGGGCAGCTCAGGCTAGACTATCTGGTCCATTCTGCAGAAGAGCTACTTTAACATAAATTGCTGAAAAAGTTCATGCTGACTTTGATAGAAAGGTTTCAGAACACACAGTCTATGACAGCTTGCTGCATATGGGGCTGTGTAGCTGTAGACCAGTCAGAGTGCCCATGCTGACCCCTGTACACCACCAAAACCACCTATAATGGGCACGTCAGCTTCAGAACTGGTGCATGGTGCAATGGAAAAAGGTGGCCTTGTCTGATTAATCATGATTTCTTTTACATCATATGGAAAACTGTGTGTGTGTGTGTGTGTGTGTGTGTGTGTGTGTGTGTGTGTGTGTGTGTGTGTCGCTTACCTGGGGAAAAGATGGCACCAGGATGCACTATAGGAAGAAGGCAAGGCAATGTTCTGCTGGTAAACTTTGGGTCCTGGCATTCATGTGGATGTTAATTTGACACATAACGCCGACCTAAACGTTGTTTAAGACCAAGTAAACCCTTTAATGGCAACTGTATTCCCTAATGGCAGTGATGTCTTTCAGCAGGACAATGTACCACCTGATAAAAAAGGACTTTTAAACAAAACCATGTATGTTATTGTCACTCTAGCTTTTATACTTTGTGTTATTATTTGCCAAAATACTACCACTGAGTCTCCTATAATGCTTGATGAGAGTAATCTCCTGTGCATGTCTCCAGCCTACTCCATGGGTTTTTCCTGGGGTTTAGGTCAAGTGACTGGGAATTTAACTTCTTGGCAGAGGCAGCCAGATTTTCATTGTAAATCTCCTAGTACCCTAAAGCATTTCCTTAAAGGTTCTATGTAGAACCTTACAACAGGGTGGTTTCTCTTTCAAAAAGTACAGAATTCATAAAAAAATTCCTGTAGAAACCAGTAACAATTTAAAGAACCTTGGACCTTTCTAAGAGAGCATAAAGTTGTTTGTTTACATATTTAATACCATAGAAAAATAATGTGAACATCAGGTGCTGTCTCTGCTTCGTACAGCTTTCTTGATAAGTTTTCTTTCAGAACAGAAAAGCTTAAAGTTATATCCAGTTAATTGAATGTTGTTGCACATACTAGCAGTGTTAAGAGAGCATCCATTTGTTACAATCATCAGTGTCATTTTCATTTCATGCTTAGTATGCTGTCCAGTTCACATGTCATGGAGACAGAAACACTTCTGGTTAGAAGTAAAAGGTTAATACAGGAATATTAATAAATATAAACAAACACAGTGGATTTTACGGTATGAGAAATGTGCTGATTCGACTGGATTAAAACATTACATACTGCTTATACAACTGTAAATAACCTGAAGATCCCAAGTTCTGAAGGTCTTAGTTTACTAAAGCTGCTAGGATATGGAAAATGTTTCAATCAAAGAAGAACCAGTGATCAGTTTACACTGTTAAAGATCAAAGAAGTAATTACTGTTATTTTGCATTGCTCTGATTTTAGGCAGAAATTGTGCAGGTGAAGGAATTAACAAAAAGACAAAAGTACCATCAAGGCCTTTCCGAGCACCACTAACCCAGGTCTGTCATTGAAGTAGTCCTCCAGTTGTCCATTAAATCTCATGGCCACCAGATGGCAAGCTTAACCTTCTTCATTGTAAAAAGTCTTTTACACGTTTGAGTACTCTGCATAATCTTGGTAAAAGAGGCGCAATAGTAAGCACAATTTGTGTGTACGAAGTGATCACCGCGGCCGTCGTGTTCCAGGTGGTGGAGGGATGGGTCTGTGAGGAGGTGCGTGGGAGATGTGACGAGCTGGACATGATACATAACGTTCATTTTGCATGCTCTCTGGAACCCTGTGGAAAAAATTATATGTTTAAATTTACTCATTAAGCAGTAACACGATTTCTCGCAGAAGACTCAACCTTCTGATCAAAGCCTTAACCACTGAGGCAGCACTACTGCTTATGTGAGAGACCAGTGAGAGAATAAAACTTTGAAAGGAAATGTCACGCCCATTTTAAGAGACGTTGCTTTAGATAGTTCAAATGTGTACAGCACTTTACAGTGCTTGGAATTTCTTACCTCAGTTGTGCATAGCTCAATGTACCTTACAAATAAGTCAATAAAATGCAAACTAATCTGTTTTTCAAACAAGTCATTTGGTCTGAAGAAAAACTTTTCACCTAGATAAAAATTTCAGATGATGCCAACCTCCTGTCTCTATCACTAAGGACCAAGTACCATACCTGGAGTCTTCTCCATAGAGTTCGATTTGTCCAAGTTCAAATTGCTGATCAAAACCCATCTTTCTTTTGTAGTAGACTTTTTGTTTAGCACCTTGTTTAATATCTTAACCGATGTTAAGCGTATTTGAATACCTTGAAAATCACTCTATAAATCAAATGTATTATTATTATTACTGTTATTATTATCATTATTATTAGTGGCCTAGATAGCCAGAAAATCATAGATCAAGCTAAACATTGAACCCAAAAAGACAGTTTCTGATACATATTACAGCTTTATCTCTTTAAAATGTTAATGGTACTGTTTATTTTTAAAGACATTACAACTACAAGACACAAAACAATTTTAACTGCATGGGCCAGTGGCTCCATCATGATCATTAGTTCAGACCATTAAGCATTAATTGCCATACTAAAATTGTTGTTGTGGCAATGTGAGCTTTAAATGTTTTTAATGCTAAAATGTTTAAGAAGCTGTAACCATTCTGAGCTCTAGTACTTTAGCAGCTTGGCTTGTCAGTAAGTAGGTTATGTTAAGTATTTGTGTGCATGTCATGGATCTGCGTTAGACGTTTCATACCACTGACGTAGCTGAAGGTAACTTTCCATACTGTATACAAATCACATTTACTTTTAAACCTTTTTGTATGTCCTATGTATTTTTTGTATGTCTACATTATACGGTATGTCAGCATGAGTGCCTTTAAAGATTTGTTTCCATCAAGTGGGTGAAATAAAGAAGAGGAAGCAGCTTCTCCTTTCATGCTTTTTAAATATAGAACTGACTTCCTGTATGTTATCATCTGAATCCCACTCATACCACGATTAGCAGTTTGAGACCTCACTATACTTGAGTTCCTGTCAATTCTATAGCAACTTTTTTTCAGTTTCATTTTATTATCCAATTTCTTTTTGGCATAGAATGGTTACTGGGATATATAAACTGTATTTAAACTGTATTAAAAAGTTGAAAATGTTCATTTTTCTCATTATTATTATTATTATTATTTTATGGTTTATCTTCAGCATGTCTACAGTAAGTTCGGTTTAACCCACAACATCCTGTACCTATTACAAAATACACAAAAACACATTGACACAACCTACTGGAAGTGTAGAATATAATAAGTAAGATTATAGAATATGATACATCATTAATTACATGTTAGTTTATCATTAAAAGGAGTTTGGAAAAGATTTCAGTGTGATTTCAGTGTACAGTTGCATGTCACATAGTAGCTTGGTGTGTGGTTTGCCACACAGAGGAAAGTTAAAACCATCTCTTCACTACACAGTGCTTCCTGTCACATCTGTCAGGCACAGCACATATACCCTTTATAGGTAACCAAACTAGTTGCACTGAACTAGTACATGTCTTCAGCATTTAAAATAGCATCCTTGTAGCAAACATTTAATAATATTCAGTGACCATTTTGGTCTTGTCTTGTCGCCTCTGTCTCGTCTCCGTTTAACTCACATAAAGAGGTCTGTATTGAGGAACTAGTTTGTGCTTCGCTTTCTTTTTGCTACTTCCTGACTGCGCTTTGCACACCAGGTGGCTTACAAAATAAAAATACTCTCAGGTGCATTTTGAGGTGTACAAATTTTGCTATGAGAAAATGTTATTTTTGTGAAATTCCCCTCACTGTTTTGAGTCACCTCATTCTGAAGATAATCTGGTTTATATAGGTGGAGATTATATAGGTGGAGATTTACAGAAAATATCAAGAAAGAAATTGATTCATTTTCTGAAATCTTCTGAAAGAGTGCAAATGCAGGCATGTAAAAGTACACACCGTTCCGGTAAGCGAGGTGGGATTCTGGGTGGAGGGAGTGTAGGCGGCGCTTCAGCTGCTGGCCGGGGTGGGCGAGGTGGAGGCAGACCGTTCTCTTGAGGCTCCTTCGTTAAGAAAGAAAAACATACAGGATTTTATATTTAAACCAAGCGTCATGCTACAAATTTAAAGATCATTTAGAGATCGCATGACATGAAGGAAGTTCATTCTAAGAATATTGCATTGTCATTATTATTATATACACCGATCAGCCATAACATTAAAATCACTGACAGATGAAGATTATCTCATTACAGTGGCAACTCTCAAGGAGTGGGATATATTAGGCAACAAGTGAACAGTCAGTTCTCAAGTTGATGTGTTGGAAACAGGAAACATGGGCAAGCGTAAGCATCGGAGTGACTTTGACAAGGGCCAAATTGTGATGGCTAGACAACTGGGTCAGTGCATCTCCAAAACTACAGGTCTTGTGGGGTGTTCGCGGTATCCAGTGGTTAGTGCCTGCTAAAAGTGAATAGTAAAAATACCAAAAGTAAAAGTATCATTACCATTGTACCTACAAAGGGCAAATGAGCACTAGAACTGGACCATGAAGAAGTGAAAGAAGGTGGCCTAGTCTGATGAATCACGTGTTCTTTTACATCATGTGAAGAGCCGTGTGTGTGTGTGTGTGTGTGTGTGTGTGTGTGTGTGTGTGTGCATTGCTTACCTGGGGAAGAGATGGCACCAGGATGCATTATGAGAAGAAGGCAAACCAGGGGTGGCAGTGTGATGCTCTGGGCAAAGTTGTGCTGGGAACCCTTGGGTCCTGGCATTCATGTGAATGTTATTTTGACATGTAACACCTACCTAAACATTGTTGAAGACCAAGTACACCCCCCTCCATGGCAACAGTATTCCCTAATGGCAGTGGCCTCTTTCAGCAGTATGATGCTTCCTGCTACACTGAAAGAACTGCACAGGAATGATTTGAAGAACATGACAAAGTTTTCAAGGTGTTAATTTGGCCTCCAAATTCCCCAGATCTCGATGGATCCATGGAGGCCCCAGCTCACAACTTACAGGACATAAAGGATCTGCTGCTAATGTCTTGGTGCCAGATACCACAGCACACCTTCAGAGATGTTTCAGAGTCCATGTCTCAATGAGTCAGAGCTTCACAAGGGTTGATCTATACAATATTAGCCAGGTGGTTTTAACGTTAAAGCTGATCGGTATACTACCACAAAGACGTTGCTAAAATAATAATAATAAAAAGTATATTTAATGTGGATATCCTCGTTTAGACATTATAGGAAACGTTAGTGTTCTTACAGAAAATGGCGATGAGACTGCGGTCACCTCTAGTTCACCTTCTGCCCCACTGCTGTTGCTGATAGTGCTCAGCGTGCTCAGCCTGTTGCTGCCACTGCCTGTTTAGAGCACAGGTACAAATGAACATGTGAAATCCAAACACCATCATTTTTCATATAGCTATTTTAGAGACTTAGTCTTATGTTGCTCTTGGCCTTATAGAGCTGAAGCAGATTATTGCTGCCGAGCAGATATTATGAGGATAGCAACCCATTCTCAGTACAAGTCTGCAATGCGACAGCATTTTCCTGCATTGTTACATGCAGATTGTATTTATAAAGGTCAGGCTGACAAAGATGAATACAGCACAACATTTCAGAGGATGTACCTGTGCCTTTTATTAGCAAATAGTGGCAGTACTGTTACAAAGAATGAACCATGGGAAATGGAAAACAACAAATATGAATAAGAAATGATTCAAAATGTGATGCAGTGTTACTCACTGCATGTGCTGGATGTACTTCCTGTATGCCAAGTTCCTCTCTGTGGTGGTCTGTTTGCTGAAGGGGGCTGGGTGATGGAGCGAGGAGCTGGTTCATACACTGAACATTCGACATTCATATGAGATCCCCAACGCAGGTTCCTCTGCATCGGAGCAGTTATATCCAGATCTGATTAAAAAACAGGAAACAACACAGAGCGACACAGAAGATAAGTGCAATTGAATATTGCGTTAAAAAAAGGTCAAACACAAAGTGACACAGAAGATAAAGACGGTTGAATATTGTGTAAAATGTGTGTTGAAAATGCAGCCATGTGCGATTCTGAATAAGAACTTCTGCATAGATGAAATGTTAAATGTTAATGATGTAATATGTTACTTTAATTAATTTGGCAGAAACATTTTTATCCACATCAGTTTATAGGTTAGGGCAGAATACCGTTTTAATACTGAGCTGTTAAAGGAATTAAAAGTAATGCAAATGGGCATAAGGAGGACTCCTAGTAAAGCAGATATAAAGAAGGGTTGTGGGAAAGCAAGTATTAAGAAGGTTTCTAGTGAAATTGGCATAAAGAGGTCCTAATAAAGTGGACATATACTGTAGAGGGGTCCTAGTGAAACGGGCAAATAGAAGGGACCTAGTATAATAAATGAAAAGCAGGGTAATAAAGAAGCAAAACAAAGGGTCCTAGTACATCTGAAATGAAGAAGGCTCTATTCATGTGCTATAAAGACAGCACCCAGTAAAGTACACAGAAGGCACGTCGAAGGTTCCTAGTAAAGTAAAGATAAAGAAGGATCCTAGTGAAGTAAGCCTAAAGAAGGGTCCTAGGGCAAGCTGACAAATAACGTCCACTGCAAAGAAAAAAAAATAACAAAACAACCACTTCTACCAGATGTGTTTGACTTTTTTGGATTGCTAAAATTAGTATGAATCAGTGAAGGTCATACCTTCCAACACTTTTCCACCTTTTCCTTTTTTACGTCGGATGATGCTGTCTCGTAATTTTTGTATATTATCCTAGACATGGACACACACACACACACACACACACACACACACACACAACCACTAACTGTCTGATTTAAAATGTGTAGTTCATTGTGTCTGTATTGAATGAATGCTGTTATTCTTTCAATACCTGCTGGAAGCGGACGGACTGGGTTCGTTTTTCTTGGTCAAACTGCCAGGCTTTAAACTCCTGCACAGCTTCCTCCACGGTGATCGCGCCCACCTTCACCCTCTCCTGCAGGGAGATAAGCTGCCTCTGACCTGGGGTCTTCATGCCAGCGTAGGGATCGTGAGCACTGCTGAGCATTTGCTCTGGCACTGGCCTCACTGGTATTGGGGAGGACATGGAGAATTACACTTTTAGATCATTTTCCAACTGTCTTGGAAGAAGGTAAAATAAATAAATAAACAAATAAATAAAGCCTGGTTAAAACAGTGGCATATTATTTTTAAACTCATACCTTGGTCCTGTTTGCATTTGCTTTCTGAATACAATGGGTTCTTGGAGGAGAAAACTGTAAAAAACCGTAGCAAATGTTAATGTTAAAATATAGAGCACATATCTGTGAAGTATTTGTGGTTGAGTGCTACCTGTTGAAATATAGGTTTTGCATTCCTCAGTCTCTGAGGTGGTGCATGCTCGAGGTATTGGTGCCGGTGGCCGATTCACAATTACAGACGAAAAGCTTTCTTCCCTGTCTATGGTGTCATAAATTTCATCTGCATAGCAGAGCTTATATGGGTCCTCATCATCTTCGTCCTCATAGTTTTCCACATTGTCTTCTTTGTTTTCTTCATCCGTTTCTTCGACTCTTCTTCCAGAGTACGTGTCGTTTATGAGATCGTCTTCGGTCTCAGGATGCGTCTTTGTGTTGACTGAAGTAAAATATTACATGCTAATTATTTAACAATAATCTGAGATAAGACATAGGTGCTAATAGTGTTACATAAGTTCTGCACATTGAATGTTTCATTTTACACTGATAATAATCCGGTAATATCGCACCATTCATAAGTATAAATACAGTATAAATGTGTGATCCAAACATATTATAAATTTACTACCAGGTATTGCGGAAGCCATTTTTCATACAGATAATTAGCAGAGTATTTGCAGGGATGTTCAGAATATTCAATATTCACATATTAATCATGTCCCATATATTGCAATTCTACCCTATTGAGAATCATAACAGTAACATGCGGTGCATAATACAATCATCACATAAAGTGATCAAGAATTAACTGCAACAAGTATACGCATTTTCAAATTGTTGCTTAAGCATCTCTTGAGATATTGAAAAGTGTCTGTTTCAGTGCCCCATAGATGAAATTTCACAAAATTTGGCATGTGTCTAAATAATGTGGTAGTTGATGGGTTTGAAACTTCCTTTATGTCCCAAGATATTGGCAAGTGAAATGCTAGATTTTTGCTTTGTTTGCTTTATTCACTAAGTGGCACTAATCCACAAATTAACTTTAATGAGCTAGGGCAATGTGCCTCCTAGAGGCCAACGTGGCATAAAAAGTTCATAATTTTTGGCAAAACAGTTCTCAACCTATTGCCCAAAAAGTGGATTTAGGCTACCCTGATTATCAGGGTGCTTGTACAAAAAGCAACGCACACCTAGGGACACAAACCTTATATTCTATATCAGACATGTGGGGCTACAACTGTGTGGATTGGTGAAGTCTAAGATTACGATAAGGTCCACCAAACTTGGGAAGGGAAAAACAGACAAAGAAGAAAAACACCTTTAACAAAAACTACAAATATCACCGCCAGGGCTGCTGCAGCGGTCGTAAAAACACTAGCAAAAAAATTATCTTAACTTTCTATTTAAACAGTGCAAAAAAAATCTTATCTTTCTTTTAATATTGTAGACCATTCCAACCAGAACTTGTTTTGTTAGTTAGTAGGTTCATGTTCATGCCTCTGTCCTTTCACCTTCGAAAAACTTTCTCAACACAGCGTCTTCTGAATGAGACTCATTGAAAGAACTGTCCAAACTGTCCAAGTCCTCATCTATACAAAAAGGAATCACATAATGCATTTTACTCATGTATTGTTAGTCACAGAGGCTTTCTCTAAAATTATGCATCAAATTGTTATTGCAGTCACCTGACAGATTACTATTTCCTTTGCTGTTAATGATAATGAACCGAGGATATCAGTGTACTGATTTTTAAGACACCTAATTTCACACATTACACATAGTTGTTATTAACTTACACAACTGCATATCGGGATTGAGTTGCATCATGGACTCGTATATGTCCTCCTCAAGAGAATACTTTTCGTCAAAATTTTGTGATGCGTTTGCCATCGGCTCATAAATGTCCTCATTTTCTGGAGTGGTCATAGATTCCTCTATGTCAGACTTGACCAAGTCGAGGGTCTCCTGGATGGTTTCACAGTACAAAAGGAAGTTTTAGCACAAGTCACATAGGCATCAATATTTTATGGAAAGTGTGGAATGGTGATTAGGGTGAAGTGGAGTGAATAATATAAACTGCTGATTACGCTGCTGGCACTGGGTCACAGTAATCCTTTTGTATAATTAAATGATATACTAAAATCTTGCTTTAAAGCCAACCGCATTTCATAAGCCTATTCAAAACCAGCTAAGTTAGTGCATCATGAGGTTCCTTGTGATTGGCTGTTAATGTGAAACAAATATTTAAATTTGCACAAAGACTGCTGTGTACTTACAACATATTCATCCATGAAATGTCTTAAATCAGGAAACCCACTTCTCTCGGCCAGCGTATTAGGGTAATCCCCATCCTTGTTCGCTATGCTGTAGGCCTGAAGGGCTCCAGGACATTGCAGCAACGTGCCCGTCAGCTTTTTTAGCCCGTACTTTGCCGAGAAGTGAAGTAATGTCGGGAGTTCCACATCCCGCTGATCTGAATGTCCAGACAGAGCAGGTTTTGATGTGTAATCATTCCTTTTCACTGTAAATATCTGATACTCTGCTCTTGTCTCTTAATTCAAATGACTATACCATATACCATACTGTTCAAATCACAAACTGTACATTACAAAAGGCAAAGTCGAAACAAAAACATGTGGCTCACTTGTAATCTCCTCTTCAAGCTGTTTAATTCCAAGCGCATTTAGTCCATTTGGAGGCATCTGTTTTTTGAGAGACTCTGTAAACAGGTTATCCAGTGTCTCTGAAGCATTTGATGTAATACTGAATGCCTGAAAATAAAGGTCGTCATTTATTTACCTCTGCAATAAGACACCAATAATGGTGTCAATTTTTAAATGATTACAACATATGCTGTATTTTAAAATAAAAATGCACTTCTAAGCAAGGCTTAAAGTTTATTGCCATTGTCAAAGACATATTTAAGAACTAGAAACACAAACAGTATAGTTTGAAATATATCTACTGTATATTTCAGTATATTCACATTTAAACCAATAACTTAACAAACTGTGAATGAATAAAAGTAAGTACCTGACACATAAAATGCACAGGGTTCAAAACTTTCTCAAGATAATTGCTAATTTCCTCCATTTCCGTGTAGTACGTCACAGTTGTTGAACATACAATTGACGCATTACTATAAAGATGCAGTGTAACTTCCCCAGTTGGCATATCTGAAAATATAACAATGCTATAATATTAGAATATAATCTATACAGTATATTATATAATATATACATTAAAGCACTACAGTCACACAAGATGTAATAATATCATATTTCTAACACAAATATAATGGGAAAACTCTGCATTTAATTGTTACAGATTTTGAATTTGATAGCAAATTCTTGCAAAATCATGTCTATAAATCCCTTATATGATCGATGTTAGTAAAAAGCTGACACAATATCTAATGATATCTCCCAGCTCCAGTTGTAATTACAGGAATTAAGGCTTTTTTTTTTTTTTAAAAAGCGCCACCACAAATACTTTTGCCAGTAATAACATGCAAATGATATTAAAAGTGAAAAGTTGCAGAGGAACGAAAAACAAGAAGTTCGTCTCAGATCTAAAACCCACCAGGTGTCTGAACTGTAACAGTATATTCGTTCACAGCAGTTCCCAGCACACATTTTGTTGAATGTTTGCAATGAAACTCCACTTCAAAGCTGTCTTGAATATCCAACTTGTTTTCCATGATGATATAAATTTCCACTGGGGACTGGAAATGTAGAGAGGACATTATTAAGGCAATATTATACGATGCCAGTGAATGTAGTGATGGGCACGCAGAACACATGTTGATATATATACAAGCTTATATACAAGCTTGAAAAAGTGCAAATGCTTTCTGTGGAACTGACTTAGCCACAAAACAAGTGTGATATCTTTGTCACAGCTATGCAGCACAGACAGTCCTGAAGACAAATAGTTTGAAAAAAAAAATCATATGTGCTACCTTTACATTTAAGGTTTAACATGATCATTTCTCAGCACCTTGAAAAATAGTCCTGAATACTTACCCCACAGGGTATTCTGTTAGGTTGGACAGTAAGGCATGCTTTTTGTTCTTCTGATGCAGATAAAGCCCTGGATTGAGTCAGTTTTTCATCTGAAACAGTCACATCTTCTTCTACTGGTGGGGGGAACTGATCTGAATGGAGCTGATAAGATTCCTCTGAAGTAGGCTGATCCATACTTTGTATTTGTGATGGGGTTTTATTTTCGGTCGTCACAAAGTCGTCCTCAAAATTAGCAGTGCTTTCTTTGAAGAAAAAGATTCCCACATTATAAAGTCTCACTTAAATCCTAATAAATTCATCTATATCATTTTATATTTCTAACTCACAAAGCCAAAAGCAGCTTGAGGAAATAGAGTGCTGCATAAATGTCCTTTAGGAACAATATCCTCAACAGTTCTTAGGATGGCTGGATGGTTAATACAGTAGTTCTAGCTTTATATATATTACAAAAAGAAAAATTTCTTAATACACAAACGCATACCTTCTTCGATAACTTCACAGACTGTAGAGACATACAGTGCTGGCTCGTCATCTGAATCAAGCTTTCTCCAACTATCCCAGTGTTCAAAATAGTCCGTCAAGCCGTCGCTTTCAGAGACACCACACAAAAATGCGATGACTTTACTGGGAGGATAAAGAAACTTCTTCATGGCGTTGTGCACCGCTGGTTCACTTTGAATATCTATAAATGCTACTGAGAGCAAAAGCAAGATGCACTGGCTGGTGCTAAAAATTGAATAATCTTCATCTTGCACTGAATGTTCTCCATCCAGAAGATAGAACAAAATAGAATCCTGGGGGAAATGATGTGATGACTCCAGGATGATCTTTAGGTATGAGGCCCATTCCTCGGCCTCACTGGTGAACACAATTAGCACTGAGGACATGGCGGAGCATCCAGGATTTGCTGCAAAAGAACAGTTATAATGATTCTTCCTCTCAAGTACAGGCCAACTGTGCCAGTTGTAGAAATGTCTTATGTGATATGTCTTCAGGCATTTGGAGGTAAAACACCCACACATGCCACATCCCTAAAATATAGACTACAAAACAACTCTCTTCTGTACTATAAACGCAGAAGCTGGATTGTTGATATGAAACTAAATAAGGTTAAAAAAGACAAGGACCTTTATCAAAAGTATGAACGGAGTCATTGTTTTTGTGTAACCTTGATATGTCCCACCCTCAGGGTAAATCGATAGTGACCTGAGCAAACTACAAGCCTGATATCAATAGGCAATTTCCTAAAAGTGCATTGTAAAGTGCATTCTGTCAAATATGGACGCAAAATTAACGACAACTGAAAAAATACTTAGAAAAGTTTTGACAAGACATTCTTAAAACTGATTTTCGATACAGCAAGCTACCAGAACTGGAACATGTCTGTCAAGAAAAATGTGATGGAGTGGACTACGGGGGTCTGAATATTACAACTAATAGGATCCAAAAGAAAGAAGTTATAAAGACAAAGTGCCTGCATACAGATGATTAGAGAGTATTGATCACATTCAGAAAGAAAGATGCAAACTTTTGAACTTTTGAAACTTAACAATTTTTTTTGGTATTATTCTTATTCGTATTTAATAACAATTTTGACCATGGTTGTTGCATGTTAACACGAAGAATCATTTGTCAAAGCCAGAACACTAAATGTCCTCTTGGTATTACATTTGTAAATTACAAGTTCTTTAA
The DNA here is from genome assembly GCA_028566435.1 of Scorpiodoras heckelii. Lineage (NCBI taxonomy): Eukaryota > Metazoa > Chordata > Actinopteri > Siluriformes > Doradidae > Scorpiodoras > Scorpiodoras heckelii. The sequence goes on along the minus strand of JAOVVH010000048.1, from coordinate 23,587,028 downwards.
CTTCAGTTTGATCAAATGGGATGCAAATCTTGCACTCGTCTGTAAACAAATTAGTTCATGGTTAATTTTTTTTAATGCAGGTTACTTACCTTATGTCTCAGTTAGAAGTATCCAAGATATATAACTTTACCCAGTTCTAATTTCACCCTTTATCCAGCTTTCCAAGTTTTTTTTTAGTTTTCTGTGGTACAAACTCTGATAGTCGGCAGCTCCTGAGTTACACATATTAAAAGAAACTCTCCATTTCCTGCTAGTGTGTGACAACGTCACTTCCTAAAACACTGTTTAACAAGCTGCCTAAAATGTCTATCTGACAAAGACAAAGATGATTTGTGCTAACCTGTGTGAGGAGAACTGCAACTGTTACTTCCCATAAGCAAACAAAGGTTATGAAATACGACTATACAGCAGAAATGCAAGTCGAGGTATAAAAAAAATAATCAAATTAAAAAAAAAAAAGAAGTATTAAGAATAAACAAAAAAGGTAAGGAAAGGTTTGGACTTTTAAATTAAATAGCTACTGAAGTGTGATCTGATCTTCCTATAAGTCATAAATCAAAACATGATAAATAAAGACAGGCTTAAATTAAAGAACACACACTTTACAATGCCATATATTATTGAACACATCTTATAAACTGTCAAAACTTTTGATGATAAAAGTAGGTAATTGCCTATATTTAGTACATAGAGGACCATCTTTATGGGAAAAAGCCTGTATTAATCTGTCCTGTACCAAATTAGTAGATATTGTGTCCCATTCTTCTACAGAATCCTCTTTTACTTGGTTAATGTTTTCAGGATGCCGTGCTTGCTTCGTTTCAGCTCAGCATTCCGGTCCATCTGAGGTCAGCTCTGTGTGTAAACTGTTGTTAAACAGGAAATATCTACAACGTTGATGATTTACTGCAATGGTGTGGGTCACTGCACGAGCCAACCTCGTTTGAGTTTAGATCTGACACCCATCGTGACTATCATCTGTGCAGTTTCCTGATTAAAAGCTTACAGCAAAGCTACTCTACACCATTACATCTACTTCTCTATGATTCGTTTTCCGAGATGCATTTTTTGCTGTATTAGTAAACCCTTTCCATTTGACCAATTCTCATTAAAGAACACAAATTCAGAATATTTCTAATAATCATGTCTCAGCCATCCATTCACAGATTTCACGTCTGAAGACTGCATTGCAAATAGGAATAGCAAAACAGACTTACTTCTGATATAACAACTGATAAACAACGTGTTTGATACTTAACAGAATGTTGTTTGCTGTACCCAGAGAAAAAAATATATATGAATTTAGATAAGAAAGTAGTTAGATGAGAAAGATGTCATGATAGCAATAAACAAACATGATTAGTTAGGTGTGGTTGAAAGATATACTTCCATATGTCTCTACTCTCACGTCAGCAGAGTGACATACCCTTCTCTGTTGGGTTAGCTTTGGCATCCAACGTGTTTACAAAAGGTATGCAAAGCCAATGTCTGCTATAATCCCTTATCTAGATGGCAGGACAGCCGGTGTTGAGCTAGACATAAGTCATTATCTCCTGTCTGGAAGCACTAGGACTAAAGTCAGTAATAAACAGTCACTTCCTCACAAATTACACAATGCCACCATGCTTAACTCACATGCTATCAGATTTTGAGTGCCCACACATTGTTGACATGCAGATTTTATTCACTTTATGGCCAAAAGTATGTGAACACCTTCCCATAACACAAATAAGAGGGTCTTCCCCAAACTGTTGCATTACAATTTCCCTTCACTGGAACTAAGGGGCCCAGACCTGCTCCAGCATGACGATGGTCCTGTGCACAAAGCAAGCTCCATAAAGACATAGTCTTTGCACAGAATCCTGACCTCAATTCGACTGAACAGCAACTTCATGCAAAGCCTTCTCACCCAACATCAGTGCCTAAACTCTTGTGCATGGACAGGGACAAATCCCCTACAGCCATGCTTCAAAATCTAATGAAAAACCTTCTCAGAAAAGTCTAGTCTCTTATAGCAGCAAAGCAGCCAACTCAATATTAATGATATTCAATCGTCAGGTGTACGCATACTTTAGGCTGTATAGTGTATCTAGCGCGAATGCTGTTACTTGAAGAGCAGTAGTTAAACTGCATCACGGAGCATTTCTGTCCTATCACAAACCCAGATGTAGTTAACAGAGTGTGCACATCATGTACCATTGCTCCAGTGCACATTTTTGTAACTGTCTTGAGGTTCCTATTAGTTATGGTGATGTGAAACCAGAGTCGTAGAACATTTAAGATCTGGTGACTGCAGAGAAACTAGTACCTGTGATGATCTGTGGTAGAAGGTCATCCTTGTTCTTCTAGTTTCACTTTTGAATACCAATGCGTGAGACTGTTTATTTCACCCTCCCACTTTCTGCTGCGTGTTGTGGTTTACCAGGTGTCACACTCCATGATCGGAAACTAAATCTCATAAATCACGTGTAAAGGAAATGGTTTTGGGCTGAGCACATTATTTGGTCAAACTCAGATACTCAGATAAGGAAGCCTGTGAATGACACCTGTCATTATCCGGGGGGGTGTGTGTGTGTGAGACAGTCAAAGTCTTCAGAAGAGCTGTGGCAGATTCTCCAAGACGCTCGGTAAAACTTACCAGCTGATTACTGTACAGTACGATGCAGAAGCCTTAGGCACATGCAAAGACTCGCTGTAAAGCAAAGATGCCTTCGAAAATCATGAAGACGTTTGTACATAAAAGAAAGCAATATTAAGTGCAGCAAAGAGTAACAAATTAAAAGAAGGAAGGCAATATTTGGTGTTCCCAGGTACAATGTGTGTCGTTTTATAAGGAAATTTGCTTGTGAGTTTTACTGATCGTCTTGGAGAATCTGCCACAGCTCTTCGGGAGACTTTGATTGTCACACTTACTTCTTCTTTTTTTTTTGCATGCCTCGTTATGTTTTTTGACTGAAAAGTGGTCTGAGATGTAAATTACATTTCTGAAATTTGACAGACGTGCTTATCCAGAGAGACTTACATTATTTCATTTATACAACTTGAGGGTTAGGGGCCTTGCTCAAAGGCCCAGCACTGGCAGGTTGATGGTGCTGGGATTAAACTCATGACCTTCTTTTGAGTAGTTCAATCTCTTAACCACTGCCCTGTTATCCGATCTGTTTTATTATCTTATCTTGTTCTTTTAGGTAGCTAGTTAACGTGTGTAACAGTGGTAGCGGAAGTGGGCCCCTGTTCTTCAGGAGGTCTTTAAGTTTGCGCTCCAATGACGTAATGACGTAATGACGTCCATCTCCACGAGGAGAATTACAGCAGGATCTATACTGACCCCTGGCGGCCAGTGTTTTCCGTTGACGTCATTTGAGCACAACAACATGGCGTCCGGTACCAGCCGAGAATGGAGGGCGGTGTGCGAGAAATTTCGCCGTGCCCAAAATCTTTCCGAAACAGAATCACGAAAAGATCCCGAAAACGACCCTTTCCGCTCTAAATATAAAGCCAGGGAGCTGCTGAAGGAGATTTACTCTACGGTTAAGAATTTCGACGTAGACGACAGCGAGAACTCGGACCAGGAGCCGGACGGTCAGTCTGGACGAGAGCCCGGGGACGCGGAGCCGATAAACGCAGGAGTTAAGGCTAATCAAGCGGGCGCGGGGGACCCTCAAGCCGAGCTCCGAGCCGCCAGACTCGGCGTGATTGACTATTATCTGGGCGTGAACCATATCGAAACCGAGGAGCTCTCGGCTGGAGAAGAGTATTTAATGAACTGTATGAAATTACTGGAGGAGTGCACGGTAACCCGGGATAACGTCTCGCTGTGCATACAAGTCAGGGTAAAGAAATCTCCAGGCGTTTTCCTACTTCCATCCAAAACCGCACACTACTTCCGTACTAATTAGTAAATCAAAACAAACAGCACCGTACTATTTAGTGCCTTAGTGCGCTGCTTTGGCTGTAGCCATGGCAACCCACTAGCCTGCCACTCCTAGTGGCATTATATTTCGACATACTATTTAGTAGGCTAGTGTGCATCCTAGTGGCATTATATGTTGATATACTGTTTAGTAGGCTAGTGTGCATCCTAGTGGCATTATATGTAGACATACTGTTTAGTAGGCTAGTGTGCATCCT
>JAOVVH010000048.1:23420235-23436245 GCA_028566435.1 Scorpiodoras heckelii | reverse complement strand
TGAAATCCTTGGACCCATTGTCAGACCCTACGCTGGTGCAGTGGGTCCTGGGTTCCTCCTGGTGCATGACAATGCCCTGCCTCATGTGGCGAGAGTATGCAAGCAGTTCTTGGAGGAAGAAGGAATTGACACCATTGACTGCCAAACCCCGTTGAGATCTGATGTGCTTTCAAAGTGTTCCTTAAATTTTTTTGAGCAGTGTATATTAGTAGCCCTGACAAGAGTTCCATCTGCAAGGCAAATCTAATGTTATTGTTTCTATAGTAACAACTCATACACTGTAATTATTTATATGGTGTTTTCTGTGAGGAGGTGTTTACTTAGCATTACCGGAAGGAGTCTCCAGTGTCAGCACTTAGTAACAGTAGGGGGTGTAGCCGTTCAGACACAAGAAAGTCTCCAGGACTGAGGATTTTGTGCTTTGCTGTTTCTCCTACTCCTTTTCCACCAACGCAAAACCGGTTCTTTTCCAGTTTGCGCACCTAATTTTGAACCATTCGGTGCATTTCGATCAAAAATAAATTGTTCCGCAACCTGAAAAGTCGGTTCCCAGCTGGCATCAAAAGATTTTTTCAGTGCGAACCATACTGGTCACGTTGTATTGTACAGGTTGGAAGTGAGAAATCATCAGGAAAATCATAGTGTGCAGTGATCTGCTGATGAAATGTGTCCTTTATTTTTTTTTAAACCATGCTTGGATTTATATATATATATGTAACAAGTTAAAAAACTTATTTGCTGACTCAGAATTTCTATGACACTCGTGTAGGCTATACCTCTGTAAAAAAAAAAAACATCTTGCATACCATTCGTCATGCACGAAATAGTCTTCTATGTCTTCTCATTATTAATAACTGGTGCATGTTTGCTTTTTGTATATAAACAAATCTATTAATAACAGAGATAGCACCAAGGTTCCAAGTATCGTGAATGGAAGTGGTTCAAGAATCAGTGATGATTTGGTGGAAAAGGGGTATCTGTAAAATGAAAAGCTGCTCTTTGCCAGACCACAAGGACCGGCCTAACAGATGCATTTACTATTTAAGCCTGAGTGACTTACTTTGTTGAAATGTGTATGCACAAGGAGGCTATCTGGCGAGACCGTAAACATGCAGTGCTGGCTGAAGTAAAAGGTAACAACATTAAAGTTGTGCCTTTTCATGACAAATGCTTTGCAGACAGAACTAGGCATGCCTGGTCTTGTTTTTTTTTGTCTGATTAACTTCAAGAGAAGGAAAAAAGAGAGCCTGTTATAGCTTAGATAACAGGAAGTGGTCTCTTTTGCAGACATTCAACAACATGCAAGTATAAACAGATTAAAGATATGATGTGTCGTTCTTTAATAAATAAAATCATTTATGGTGTGATGTGATGCGATGTGGGCCAATGCAGTCCAGTGTGTTGTGATGTGGTGTGGTCCAGTGCAAGGCTACTGTTACCACCTCACAGCTGATGGTTTTGCAAGGCAGCTTTTCCTAAATTCAGTTTTTCTTGTATTTTATTAAATGAAGTTTAGAAGTTTACTTGGACAATTCCTATCTTTGGAACGAAATACTAGTACCTATTCTACTACTGCTACTATTACTGCTACTATTGCTGCTGCTGATGATGACGATAGTCGTAGTATTAGTAGTTGCTGTTGCAGTAGCTGAAGTAGTAGTAGTACTTTTGTATTATTATTATTATTAGTAGTAGTAGTAGTAGTAGTAGTAGTAGTATTAATAGTATTCCTGCTGTTAATTTTTATTCATTTATCACCCATGTGCCACAGCAGAGACTTTGTGTTTAGTTGGACAGGATCTAGTGATTGCTTAAATAATTGCCTCTGAATATATTCTGTTCAGATGAGATGAGGGACTGGCATGTGAATTTCAATGCTCCAGGGAATGAGAAAGAGAACTAATATTTGTTCATTCATTTCTCCCTGAAAACTTTGGCTCAATAAATGAATACAAAGTAGCAGAGATAATTCATTTCACCTTTCATACATCATGCCTTGTTGACCCAGGTTCATTTCACTCAGACAGTCTTACCAGTTACTCATTCCACTGAAGTGTTGAGTTGTTTGATGTGTTCTGGCAGTGTAATAATCCTGCAGCAGCTAACACAGGAGCACAGAAAAGCATCACAGCAGCCTGGATAATCCAGTTAACACCAAAGTGTCCTGTAATATTGGTTTCCACAAAACAATACGTGCTATCTCAGGTTTTGATCTGAAATATTTTTTTTATGACGACATGATTTTATTTTGCCTTTAGTTCAAGTGCTGTGGTGGGACGGAGTACAAAGACTGGGCAGTGAACATGTACCACAACTGCTCAGCCCCAGGACCTCAGGCCTGCGGAGTGCCATATACATGCTGTGATATAAAGGTTTGTCTCAATCATGATCTGCACTTGGAAGTGGGTTACAGATTTAAACATTATCTACTTGAAAGTAAGCTTGTTTAACTGGTTGCTTGAATTGATTGGGTTTAAACTCAGCCTGAACAGCTCTATAACTAGGAATGTGTTTCGTCAGTAGAAGATTCTGGCTCGATAAATAGCCAGCATAATACTAATAATAGCCCAATAATCTCTTCAATAATGATGTAAGAATATGAATAAATATTTAAATAGTTGGATTATGTTCACAGTGGTGACTGTTGGTTTTTAAAATAGTGTGAACACTGCTGTCTTTTAGAGAAGTATCTATATTTAAGAGGTCTGTCCAGAAAGTAATGAGAATGAAATTCCCACAGTCCATCTGGCTTACACATCAGGAATCAGGATGGTGGTTCAAGGTGAGTTAGAGTGGGATTTCACATAAACCACAGGATCCATTTCAATTGCGTTCTAGCCTTGTCAGTGTCTTCCCAGACATTTGTTTCTCTGAAGCCCTGCTGAAGTGCCTCATCAATGTAGAACAGTGCAGGTGAGTTTGGAGCAAATGTTGGATTATTTTACAAGAGAGCCCAATTTCCTGAACAGATTGATCACAGCAGATGAATGATCAGTGTTCAAGTACGATCCTGAGGCAAAAAGGCAAAGTGCTGAATGGCAGACGACAACATCACCTCGCCCAAAAAGTAAGCTCGGTTGAGCAAATCAAAGATAAAGTCACTGTTCATCGTCTTTTTTGATTCTCTTTTGATAAAGAATTCGTACCAGAAGGCCACGATTAAAACACATTTGAAAGGACACCACATCAGCACCGTAAAGAACATCCATACAGCCATGACCGAGACTCTGAACACCCTCAAAGTTGATGATTTCCAGCACTGATACCAATAATGGCAGAGGCGTTGGGAGAATTGTGTTTTGAAGGTGATAATATTGAATTGTAAATTTTTTCAGTAAATGAATACAAAAAATATAGACCTCATATGCCTATGTATCTGTTTGTGTGCTCTTTTATCTGTTCATCTCTTAGTCTGGCTTCTTGTTTAGTTCTCAGTCTCTCCTAAGTAAGTGCAGCAGTGTCTGCCATGTCATGTTCAACTTGCTGAATTTCACCAGAAAGTGTAGTGACAGACTGGGCAAAAAATTCTCAAGTTCACACAAAAATGTTCAAACAAATTCAGACTTACATTTTATTTACAATGTATTGGACAACCGAAGAGAGCACCTTCTAATAAATGCTGTTTTGTTTTTGTTTTTTTTGCTATGCACAACCCATTCGCCCACACTCCTGTTCACCCCTAGAGATGCACAGTGTCTGCAAGCCTGCTGTTGAATGAGCATTCATCATTCCTTCCATTAAAACACAGTGTACTTGAATCTGCCTTGAAACCCCATAGAAGCAGCACGACATGGGAAAGGGTCTCTAGCTGTAATTTAAAAAGTAACTTTACAAGAAGTGCAGCGTTCTTAGTCACAAGATGACTTCCTTTTATGGTGCTGCTTTAGAGACAAACATTGAATGTTTTTGCTGGCAGCCATTAGCAGCTTTTCCTCGGGATAAAGAACTTTACTCATTGAACTATTGAACTATTAACACAATTTAAATGACTTGTTAATGAATGTAATAACAATCGACCCTGAGCTAATGGAGAGTTTGCACCATCGCGCATGGTGTTAAGGCACAAATTGGATGCTTGCATTAGTTTTAGCCCTTATTTCTTTAAGGTATATCAAAGTGAGGAAAGAGCAAAACCCTGCTGTTTTTTTTACTCATGCACTGTAAAAAAAGTTATTTTTTACAGCATTTTAGCAGTAAAACTTAAAGCTTTTCCTTGTATTTCGACATTAAATTATATTAAAATTACAAGAATGAACTGTTTATTAAAATGTGTCGTGTGATTTAACAAAAAAATTCTGTATAAATGGAATATATTAAATATCTGTTTAACAGCTTTTACACTTTTAACAAAACTAACCATAAAAACAAAGTATTTTTTGTTGAAAAAAGATGCAGCATTTTCTGTAATTTATATGATATGTGTATAGTTAACCTAGAAACTGCATTTATTTCAACAGTTTATTAATGTATTTAAATAAAAAAAATAAATTTGACAGATTTTTTTTCAAAACTTTTGACAGTTTATGTAATCTTGGACTTTGGTAATGCAGAATTAAATGTTTATTGTTTTTCTATGGAAAACGGTGTTTATGGTAATTTATGGTGCTTTTTATAACGACGCTTTTCACAACGACGTGAGTAGCTAAACAGTGAGCTTGTGGTGCAGGAAACAGCCTTGCGAATAGAACATTTTGGGTTCGAACCCCAGGAAGGACGTGCGAATTGCCATTGAGCAAAACACCTGATCGCCAAATGCCTCCAATGGTTTCACATTACACAAGTTTTCTTTTTTTTTTGTTTGTTTGTTTTTTAAAATCTTTTTTTAATTTTAGATGTTAACTATGGTAAATATAATTCCTTTTTTTTTTACAGTCATTTTCTGGCACACCTGCTGCCAGAAAATGACAGTTTTGGGGTTTTTTTTATGGTTTTTTTTTTTTACAGTGTTGAGTCAATTAAGTTTTTTTACTTGGCTTTGCATTCTGTCTGTGAACAGTGTGCTTATATTCTGAAATTTCTTTCCCCTTCAGTTGTGTAAATTGATTTCCAGTTCTAGTTGTTTCCTTTACTCAGTTTGCTTGTTTACCCCAGATGGACTTTATTATATATTGCATTTCAGTAATTGTTGCATGTTCACTGTATCCCAGCCTGTCAGCATTGTTGTACCTGTTCTATGGTTGGGTAGCTCCAGCCTCAGCTAAAGCATTGTTTTTGTCCTTAACAATTCCCTATTCGAGCTGCATGATGTGGCCTCTAAATAATATTGCAATATTTTTATTCTATATCACAACACATCATATATATCTTTCTAATCTAAAGTAACCCTGATAAAGACATTTCAAAACATCATTTAAAGGGCACTTTTTTGCATGATGTTTGTGACATCAGGTCATAGTGTGTGCCAATAGTTTTGCTGCATATTTTGCAGGTAACTGATGCTTGTTGAACATTTTCCTTGCGATACCCAGACCACTGCCAGACAATGGCTCCAGTGTGGATTCTTTTCCGAACCAATTATTATTACTACGAATGCAAGGTTTTCCTTTTTGTGTCCGTGAGCGGGAAAGAACTATAGGAGAAAGTGAGAAAAGTGAAACACCAAAGCAAGCCAGCAGCTTGTTTGTGATCTACTAATTTACTACATCCAACCAAGAAACAAGCTTCAATACATCAAGTATATTCATATACTGCATAGATCTCGATTACTATTCATTTTAAGCCTGGTTTTGCTCAATATATTATCCCCAGTGAATAATATATGAGGTCTGTCAGGAAAGTAATGAAAGTTATTTTCATTTCACAGATTCGCATTGGTGCACTAGCATAAAAGTTCACAATTCGATTGCCCCATTAAAAAAGTGTGCACCGGATATAATTTTCAGTGAATTCTGGATGCATCATTTCTAATATCATTCCATTGGTAAAATCGGTAATACGAGGTCTGTAACGAGAAATATTTGGTGTATCACCTTTAAAATATGATCCTTGTGAACGCACACAACAATTTCAACACCTCTGCCATTGTTGTGTCTCTGTGGATGTTCTTTATTGTGCTGAAGTGGTGACCTTTCAAATGTGTTTTAATCTTGGCCTTCTGGGACGAATTCTTTATGGACGATCCCTTGAGAATCAAAAAAACGATGAACAGTGACTTGATTTTTGATTTACTCATGTGAGCTTTCTTTGGGTGAAGTGATGTTGTGTGCCATTCGGCACTTTGTCTTATTGTCTCAGGATCGTACTTGAACACCCATGATTCATCTCCTGTGATCACTATATTCAGGAAATTGGACTCTCTTGTTAAACAAGCCAACATCTGCTCCAAACTCACTTGCATTGTTCCAGTGACGGGGCACTTCAGCAGGGTTTCACAAAAAAACAAACGTCTGGGCACAGAAGAAGGCTAGAATGCACCTGAAATGAACCTACACCTTATCTGAGATCCCACTCTAACTGATCTTTTCTGAACTGAAACTGAAATTTTCTCATTACTTTCCGGACAGATTATTTATTCATTCATTTATTTATGGCTTATTATTTATAGCAGTTTATTATGTAAATGTATACATGAATTCTGGCACCTATTTGACAAGTAGCCGTTACAGACATATTTTCACCTAATGTAATATTAGCTATATAATATTGCTAAATGCATTATATATGTGTGTGTACGTATGTATGCATATATATTCAGTCTCCTCCACAATTGTTGGCACCCCGATACAGATAAGTAAACAGGGTTATAATAAATTGACCTTTTAATGAATTAGCTTAATCTAAAAAGCTTTAATTGAAGTAAATTTATTCTGAAGAAAAACAATTAGTATTTTTTTTTAACAAAACCACATATGCCACAATAATCGGCACCTCCCAGAAATTCTTAGAAACAAAATGTAACTGAAACACTTTTCAATTATATTTACCTTTTCTTTTTTTTTATTTTACTGCTGAATGCTGAAGTAAGCTGAGAATGAGTTTGGCTCTCTGTTCGCTGTCAATCGGTATATAAAATTGACAAAGAACATACAATTTTTATAGTAATTCTTGAGTTGCTTAAATGTTTGCACTTTTTGTGGCGTTTTTCCCAGCTGTTGTACCAAATGATTAGATATTATACATATGCTTTAGAAATTTTAATCCAAATCCATATTTTCCAGATCTAAGGTGTACATGCCATTGCTCAAACAGAAGAAATGTCTGAAGGTTTTTTCTTTTGAGTAGCTTATGAGTAGATATAAACGTTGTGTCTAATCAAGCATTTAAATATCATGAGTTGTGTGATAAATGCCATTTAGTGAAAATTAAGTCAGAGATTATGATTGGGGTGGGGGTTCTCTCTAAAGAGCACTGTGGGAGAACAGCAAGAAATGTTCCCCAACTGCATCTGACGGATTCCTTTTAACATTTAACTGCGAGTTAAACGGTACAAGCTTCTGTATAAAGTTTGAAGAAATGTAGAAGGCTTTCTTCCTGGTTGTTAATTTGAATAAATTTATTTCTTCTCATTTTAGCTTTGTAGCACTCTGTAGGATTAGCAGTTATCTCCTGAATGTACATTGTGGTAAAAGGGTTTATACCGGTGCTTTAATTAAAAGTCTTAAAAGCCCAATAATGTAGAATGAAATGACTGAAATAAGTTTCATTGTAAGAAAAGTTATAAGAATGTATTACTGTCTTAATATAAGGGATGACGTAAGGGTTTAAAGAGATAAAGAACAGTAAACAGATATAAAACCATATAAAACAAAAACAGGTTTTCATCAGCATTGGTATAACATTAGTATAGTGCAATATTAGCAATGCTTAAAAAGATCAGTTTTTAATGTTACTGTGCATTTTTTTCTATGTGGATTTTTTGTCCTGTGTCTATGGTGCTAATGTGTATTTAATTTGTTTTTCAGCCAAATGAAGTTACAAATACATTGTGTGGGTACAAAGCCCTGGAAAAAGAGGTAGGTTTGATAAATCAGAAAGAAACTGATTCAGAATTGCCTGTATTTCTCTCACATTTGTATTTACAAGTGAAAAAATAAAATTGCAAAAATTCAGTTGTCGAATGTCCACTAAGTTTAATTAGTTTACCTTTATACAGGTTTAAAAGGTTCCTATGCTTCTGGCACTTACTAGGTTTAAGTGTTATGTCTTGTTGAGTTTATTGCCAATAAATGAGTGGATGCGATTATGGCTTTTTGAAATGGTAAACTATTTTCTTCCTGTTTGGGTATAATCAGAGATTGGCCCTCATAAACACCATCTATGTGCGCGGATGCACTGATGCCGTCTTTCTCTGGTTAATGGATAATTACAAGACCATGGCTGGACTCCTGCTTGGTATTTTACTTCCTCAGGTAAGAGTTAGTTACCAATACACAGCAAATGAATGCAACAAAATAAAATGAATAATAGTGTAAATAGATTTGATGAATTCTCTTATTTTAATAATGAAATCATATTTGCCATTATAACAAAAAAAAAAAACACAGCATATTCACAAGTTTTGTAAATCCTTACACGTCAAGTACCCTGTTACACTGCAGTCAATGTTTGTTGAACTTTGGCAGTCGTCTAAGTAAACAAGAAGAGGGTTCCTGATGTCTAAAAATCTACGTTCATATCGGATCTTCTCCACATGACTCAGCATCTTCTGACCCGCTCTGTCATTATACATGGCGTACCACTTTGTGGCTGAGTTGCTGTCGTTCCCAATCACATCCACTTTCTTATAATACCACTGACAGTTAACTTTGGAATATTTAGTAGCGAGGAAAGTTCACGACTGGATTTGTTGTACAGGCGGCATCTTATCACGGTACCACGCTGGAATTCACTGAGCTCCTGAGAGCGACCCATTCTTTCACAAATGTTTGTAGAAGCAGTCTGTATGTCTAGGTGCTTGATTTTATACACCTGTGGCCATGGAAGTGATTGGAACACCTGAATTCAATCATTTGGATGGGTGAGTGAATACTTTTGGCAGTATAGTGTGCCAATTGCAGGATCCAGGGGAAGATCAGTTTTATATGCCTCAGAATAACAACCAAAGACCGCTGACCAGAACTTTATGTAGTTTAGAGCAAAATAAAAATAAATGGGACCCTTCATAGCTTTTGCATTTAACACACAGATGAGATACAGATGGGTATATAGAGTGTAACTTTGTTTGCGAGTAATGTAGTCTGGGTATTACTTTATATCTATTTAAATTAATGAAACATGATTGAATACTCTGGAGAGCTTCTGTGCATGAGTTATTGGTGATCAGTGTCTCTAAATCCTCCTCCCATGGCTCTTTCAAATTTTGTGAAGGGGGGCACATGGTTTTGACAAAATTATTATTATTATTATTATTATTATTATTATTATTATTATTATTAATGCACCACACAAAAAGCTAGAATTTATTATGGACCAAAGAAAACTAACTAAATAACATAAAAAACTAACAGTATGGTAAAAATGTGCAGACAAGGCAGGGCAGAAACCTACTAACTGTAACTACTCTGCTCTGTCTGTCTCATGAATAAAGTGAACTAGGCTAGCTTCTTACAGATGAAATAAAGTCTTCTGGACTTGACTAAGCATATAATGAAGAACAAATCACCAACTGCCTGTGGAAACCAAACATAAAAAAAACAAAATAAAGCCACACTTTACAGAACTTGAATAATCGTGTGCAATAAGTGAGAACTGCAGACACAATTCCAATAAAAGCTAAAGAGTAGCTATCAAAATGTCTAACGCGTGTCTTTCCTGAGTTGAAAGAGGAATTTTCATATAGGAAATCTGGACTGTCAGTGGTCAGTGCGTGGATCCAGAAAGATACTGTATTTTTGTTATTTGTTAGCGAGCATAAGAGTTGCACTGGGCTCTGCAAAACCAGTGTTTCAGGCTAGAGAGATACTTTACGGTAGCGCAGTGGTTAAAGTTTTGGCAAGAAGGATGCAGAGATGCTCACAGGCCATTTTTTACGTATCCCAAGTCAAGTCTCAAGTTTCTCATGGTTGCGTCATCTGTAGTTGCATGCATGCATAAAGTTACCAGTTGATAATAAGGGACGAAATGACATTCAGCTCGTCAGACATTTCCTTAATGTTCATGCACCAAAAAATAAAATAAAGATTGTTCACAAGTCTTGAGTCAGAGTCGAGTCTCAAGTCTTTTGGGGATGACTCAAGTCAAGTCTCAGTTCACTGTGTGCGTGATTCAAGTGCAACTCGATTCCAAGTCCCAAACCCGAGTCCCCGTATGGGACCCGAGTTCAGTATAGCCTCTTTTGTATGCAGATATCTGTCCCATGTTTTCTAAACGGCTATTGCACCCAGTTTCCCAAACCTATCACAGTAATGAACACACTGTAAGCATTAGAATGAGTATTTGTACCGATTTCCTCTTGTTTATGATTTCGGTGCATGTTTCTGAAACTCATCCTTGCTTGGTAAAAGCCCAGTTCAGGGGTTCAACATAAAAATAAATGTCTTTGTTTACAATGATGTTTGAACTGAAAGCTAAAAGCTGCTGAAAATACTGCAATAATTCAAACATAATGTACTCAATCTGGATGAAATTAGCTAATGGGTTCTAAGGTTTATCAAAATAGTTTTCTGACTCTCCAAAAGACATAAATGTGCTTTTTAAAATTCACAACATCCTCTTCTTTCAGCTTTATACTTACTGATAAATCTGGGTGGACGTTAGAGTCTGTTAAGCGTATTTATTATTGTAGTTTATACTGCTTTGCTTTTTCTTTCTCAATTCTGATTGGTCAGAGGGTGTTAATTCAGTTTCTTTAACAGCAGCTGAGCCAGTAGTGCCAAAATGACTGGTCAAATAATTTGTATTAATGCACTTGATTTATATTAATATACATAATCAAAGATTAAAAATAAGGAATAACATATGACAGCTTGTGCAGTTGTATGAAAATAATGCACGCTGAGGGGTTATGATGTGGCACAGGGTATAAGTCTAGTTCTGCTACCCCAATCCAAACTCCAATCAGATTCAAGCATTCAGATTCAGAACTGCACTGTGGTATAAATAGATAAAATATATATATATATATATCTTGATACAATGAAGATTTGTCTTAGGAAATGTTTATTTAGCATATCTAGAAAGAGTCTCCAATGTCAGGACTCTGTAATAATAAGCTTTCCACCACGAGAAAGACTTTAAGACGGAGGACTTTACACTTTTGGGTATTTTGCTAACATAAGGCTGCATATTTCTGTCCTGTTGGCTTCAAGAGAGAATAAAAAAGAGGCTGGTAAGGGAATAACTGTTAATAGATGCTGGATCCAACTTGTATCACAGATGTTCCACAACATAAATGGTTAAAAGAAAGTGTTTCTCATTAATACGAGGGTGAGTCATAAATGATCCGCACTCCGGTTATACTGAAACTTCTGCTGGCCGTACTGTCTTATCAGCACTTTCTGTGCAAGGTTGCTGTCTCCCCAGTCACTGCTGTGCAGGTTTGAACGTGTTGCGTCAGTTTATTCGTGACTGCAGTGCGAGAAACAATAGCTGCCCCACTTGTGATTTGCACGATAGAAGAGCAGCGTGCAGTGATTCGGGGTTTTTATTTGTGGTCTGAGGGTGAGTCTAGTGCCGATATTTATCAGAGACTTTGTACATAGTATGGAGAAAGTGTTCTGTCAAGTAGAAGTGTCCTCACTATAGTCCTGATCTTGCCCCATCGGACTACCACCTGTTTGGTCCCCTGAAAGAAGCCCTACGAGGACGAAGTTTCACGTCTGATGAAGAGGTGAAGACAGCGGTGCATTCGTGGCTCACAGCTCAGCCTAAACATTTTTTAATGAGGGAAAATGAAACCTTGTTGACCGATGGACAAAGTGTAATGAAAAGCCTGGAGATTATGTAGAAAAATGATGTATTTGTCTTTTCTGAAAGTTAATTAAAATAAATTCTACAGCCAGAGTTCAGATAATTTTTAACTTACCCTCATACTTTTTACCTTTTTAATCAATGTCAAATTGCTGTGGTGTAGGAGGAATAAAACATGTTAGCACTGGTACAGGAAAAGTATCCATTTCAGGGTGGTAGGAGCTTCATGTCAGACCACCCTGTCTTGGATTATTTCCATGTAGCGACATGTTTTATTCCTTTCATGATGTCGTTGAGAGCTTTTTTTAAGCTTTGAAGATTTGAATAGAAAATGTTCTCAGAGCCATGGCATGAACATTAACTCCTACAGAAAAACAATATAGCGTAATTATCCCAGAATTTGTAACGGTATAAAAATTTTCACTCAATTCATGTTTGTGCCGCAGAGGCAGATTAGCCAAAGCTGAACGCGCTGTTGAAAAGACATTTTGAAAGGCTATTGTGCTTTCATGCAAATCCATTGTGCACAGCAGCAACACTGCAGAATAAAACTGACAGTCTGTGAGCTCGAATATTTCACTCACTCCTCGATTCATTAAACCAACTGAGCTGAAGATAAATTACCAAACACAATGGAACATTTTATTTACTTTAGGATCAGGTGTACTGTTGTAATAAACTATTTCATATTCACTTTTTTAAAAAGTGGCATTGTAGAATGATCAATCTTTACATTTCTGCATATGAGCAGCTGATATTATAATTATATGCTTGTGCTTAATTTTTTGAAGTGTGAGAAATATCCTCAAATGATGATATGTTCAGTGCGTGACTGTCTGTTCAGTGATTATGCCTTTATGGCAAAACATTTAAATAAATAAGACAGTAGCATGTGAAAAATTAAATAACCTTTCCACAATTAGCCATTGCTGTTTTTAGTTTAAAAGAATCTTCTTATATGATGACGTCAAATTTTAATAGTCTATAATAATTCATGGTCTTTCTGATTTTTGGTCGCGAGCTTCATGGATTTATTTCCTTTTTTTTCCATCCATCTGTCTGTACCGTTGGTACAAGGTGTAGAAGTGTCTGTCTCAGTAACTTAAACAAGTGAATACCCTCACCAAGTGAAATGTGGACCGTCATTCTAGATTTATGCTGCTACCTTACCTTAGACTTTTTATTTGTACCTTTTTCTAAGCACTCGATACATGACTACCAGATCAACATACTGTTAACTAAATCTCTCAAACCCTTAGCGATAACATGATCACACCAACACATCCTCTGGAAAAAGATCTCTTGGCAATTGCTTGACTAAACCTTTAAGAAAATAAACATAATAGGTCAGATTTGTGAATGTGAAGCAGGTATGGTTTTTTTGGTTTTAGTTAATAATGTCCTAACAAGGCTTCTGACTCTGCTGGCAAACTGCAAAACAGTTGGGTTTTTCGCCCTTGGGATTCTGTACCCTGTGTAGTGTGTAGGGAGCAGGGATACAGCTTAGGGACACTTGCGATCGGAATGCAGCCTAAAACGTGTAACGTAACTGTCAGTTTGTGTTCACTGACGGTGCCGCTGGTTTGTGTAATTTAACTAATTTGTAATCTGCACTAAAAGTTTTAGTGGTGTTAATTTTTTTTAACTGCGATTAATTCTTTAACGCATTAACACGTTCATTAAAGCGTTAATTTGACAGCACTACTAAATATATTATTGTTATTATTATTATTATTATTATTATTATTATTATTATTATTATTATTATTATTATTATTATTAATACTAGATGCTACTGATGATTTCAGCTTTCTCTTAAACACAATAACACTATTCTTACTAAAAGGTTATAGGTTGAGGAATTGTGTCTGCTGATGTTCTGTCATCACTGCAGGCTAAAAGCTGAGACACTGTGTGATATTGCAGACTGGCACTTTGTTATTGAGTTTGGTGTTCATGTTCAATTTGGGTTTTTTTTTTTTTTAATCTTGACCTTTATTACCTGATGAAGCACATTTTATTTTGAGCAGTCTCTTAGCCAAGTCAGAGTGATTTTGATGTGTGTTGTGTGTTCCTTGCGAGTGTTTTTTTCCTTTAATATAGAACATGATCATCTGAATGATTAATTACCTTGGCTATTTAGTACCAAGCACGAAGATACTATAGTTTAACATACGTTATTTCAATTTATCAGAATCTCTCAGAATAATTTTATTCATTCTTTCTTCAGACTTTCCACTCACTATCAGTGTTCGACTGTCTGTATAACCTGAATGCTGCACTGCTTTAATAAATCACTGTAGGAACTGTGTATTAAAATCACTGCATAGTCTTTGGTCGGTCATTTTATCTTCAAATACCAGTCCTGTATTTGAAAAGTTCACATTTTTTAAGTAGTCGAGTATATCCAAAAGAACACTATTATTGTTTTTGACTGGATGTCACAATTTTTTTTTAACTGAAATAATATATTTTAGGTTTCTAACATTCTTTCTTTATCTGTTAAACCCAAAGTTAGAAATTTTGACATGATCATAGATGAGTGATCTTGGCTTATATTAAGAACATCACCAAAGTTGTGTTTCATCAACTCAGAAATTGTTATTGCTGACAGACATATGATTGGTTAGTGACGCTCTAATCAACAGGGGAGAGACACCAGTGACTGTGGCATTGCTATGATTTGAACTCACTAGAGATGTACATCTAAACACACATCTTGATGCATTGCCAACTATCTGATACATTAAATATACATATGATTTTTCAAGTCAGGTGGGCTTTTATTGTCATCTCAACCATACACAGTGTGTACAGTACACAGTGAAATAAAACACCATTCCTCCAGGACCTGTGGTGCTACATATAACTACATAGTACTACATAAAGCACATGTGTGCAGACTAGTGCAAAACAGTGCAAAAGATCAAACAGTGCAACAGAATAAACAATACAAGACGGTGCAAAAACAATACAATACAGATGGTATGAGGTATATGCAGGTGGTGTGAGGTATATGGTCAGTAAAGTGCAGATCAGTGGTGTATGTAAACATAAGGTCATTAGAAGCAGTATGTTCAGTATGTGTGTGTGTGTGTTTGGTCCAGTTCAGCATATTTGAGGTGTATGTGTTGTGTTTAGTCCAGTCATTGGCTATTGAGGAGTCTGATGGCT
Source organism: Scorpiodoras heckelii (assembly GCA_028566435.1). NCBI lineage: Eukaryota > Metazoa > Chordata > Actinopteri > Siluriformes > Doradidae > Scorpiodoras > Scorpiodoras heckelii. The sequence goes on along the minus strand of JAOVVH010000048.1, from coordinate 23,421,224 downwards.
TGAGGAAAGAAACTGTTGCGTACTCTGGTGGTTGTGATGGCCCGAATGCTTCTGTACCTTTTCTCAGACTGCAGGAGAGTAAAGAGTGTGTGTGTGTGGGGGTGTGTGCTGTCAGAGACAATATTAGTGGCTTTCCATATGCAGTGTGTGTTGTAAATGTCCATGATGGAGGGGAGAGAGACACCTATGATCTTTTCAGCCGTCCTCACTATCCTCTGCAGGGTCTTGCGGTCTGAGACAGCGCAATTCCCGAACCAGGCAGTGATGCTCTCGATAGTCCCTCTGTAGAATGTGGTGAGGATGGGAGGTGGGAGATGTGCTTTCATCAACCTTCGCAGAAAGTAGAGGTGCTGCTGGACTTACTTTGTAATGGAGCTGGTGTGAACCAGGAGAGGTTCACTGTTAGGTGAACAAGAATGAATTTGGTGCTCTTGACGATCTCCATGGAAGAGCCATCAATGTTCAGCGGAGTGTGCTCCCTCTCTGTTCTTCTGAAGTCAACAACCATCTCTTTAGTTTTGTCTACATTCTGAGACAGCTTGTTAACTCTGCACCAGCAACTTAGCCGTTGCAACTACTAATGTGATATGACGTGATTCACCCATACTGCGATGCACTGTGTTTGGACATGATTTGATTCAACAATATGCAATATGGTGCCATGCGATGCGAAAGAATATGATGCTGTACAATTTAGTATGGTACAGGATGTGCCTCTAACTCACACAAGACTTGGCCAAGAGACTTAACAAGAACTAGCCACAGCGGTTTCTTAATAACATTTTAAGTAACATACAGTACCAGTCAAAAGTTTGGACACACCTTTAATTCAGTATTTTTTCATTATTTAAATATTATAGTTTAATATTTAAGTCATCCAAACTATGAAGAAATACATATGAAATTATTTCATAAACAAAAAAGTGTTAAACAAACCAGAATATGTTTTATATTTTAGATTCTTCAAAGTAGGCACCTCTTGCTTAGAT
>JAOVVH010000048.1:23392628-23420135 GCA_028566435.1 Scorpiodoras heckelii | reverse complement strand
TTTGTTTAACACTTTTAAGTTTACTACATGATTCCTTATGTGTTCCTTCATAGTCTGGATGACTTCAGTATTCATTTTTACAATGTAGGGGAAAAAAATAAAAATAAAAATAAAAACATTGAATGGCCAAATGTTTGACTGGTACTGTATGTACATATATAGGATGATCCAGAAAGACCTGATGATTTTTTAAATGAAATAACATGATATTTAGATATTTGAAAATACAGCCATTACACAAACATTTTAATGCCATTTTGTGTTGGAAATTCCCAAAGCAGCAGAATGTTTCCTAGCTCAGTGATACAGATTCCTTATTACAGTTGTACGCACCCTTTCAACATTTTTTGCTGTTCAGACTGTATGTGGCTTGATGAGTGCTTTAGTTTTCAAGTCAGAAGTGTTGTTGCACAAATTTTCAACCCATTTTTTAATTGTGTTGATGAGGAATATTCAGCTTAATGCAAAATAACCATTGAGTAGCAATCACAGAGTCGCCATGTTTAAAAAACGTTTCAACAATGAACTGGGATGTTGTGCTGACCACCACTCCATTTTGACTAAAACATGAGCATCAAGTGACCTTCTGTTTCCCCACCAGTTTATTAAACATTAGACCAGCTTTATTTAAATGAAATGTTAAAGGTCCAGCTTCATGAAATTCCTTAATTATGAAGGCCCAGAGAAGCAACTAACACGACTGGATGATGAATCATCTTATGGCTTCACACCTTTTGACTTTTCACTAGCACATCGATTCAAAGATCTGAATAAATGCATATTTCCTTGTCCAGATGTCTTTAAGCAGTTTTCGTGTTTACTTCACAAATCATACCAAATGGGGTAAAAGAAATCTATGAAAGTCTTCCCTTTCTTAATGAGCTGCCTTCAGCTACATAATTACTCTGATAATGTGAATGAATGTGATCATCCATATCAAGCCTCACTGCAACAGTTTTTTCGTACATTGATCAGTTCAGCTTTAGTATTTAACAAGTGCTTGTTTGATGCTGAAATTCAGAGCACGTAATTGTCCAATTGACATAACAGTGCTATATACGTACCGGTACCTCTTCTCAGTCACTTGCAGTTGCTCAGAAATTTCTGAATGGTTCACTTCAATAAAACCATCCTCCTCCTGCTTATTTAAGTATTAATTTGGCTAGTGTTTCCAGCTGTGTTCAAACTTGTAGGCTCATTATGCAACACACTAGTTTAGCGAAGTTCATCACACTAACTCTGATTTTAAAAGAGCACTTTATGAAGTTATCATCATGGCACGGTGCTAAATATGGAGGCAGACGTGTATTATCATGCGCTTTGAGATTTGTCTGCTTGGCATTCCCATGACAGTGGGTGTTGCACTTCTCATTTCCGCTTTCTGCAGATACATTTGCAGTACTTTACAGTCCTCGGTATGTTGGTGGAGTACAAACACGGCGGAGTCTACATTAGGCTACCCACTCTGTGTCTCTAGACAGTCACTACACAGGAAATGACAGCGGGAAGACTCAAAGAGCGAGACGTGATAAGCACTTCAGGAGGAAACGGCTGAGGAATTTCAAGTGTCTCACTCCAGTTACCAGATGAAGTTCCTCACACTGATCTATACGTATACAAGCATAACGATGAACATAATACTATTCCAAGCCAGTTCTTTTTTAATGATACTTATAACATCCTTAGCTTTTTGTTTCTAACCTTGTAAAATTGATCCATCTGTGAAAGAAGAGTATTCTTCCAAATGTGTAGGTTTATTAGTCTATTAAAGATATAAACTATTTTATATAGATATAAACTATAGAAACATTTAGTCAGGTATATTGCATGAGCTTTCATTCTATGTATTATTCAGAAAAAAATCCATTTTCATCATTAAACAGGCACAAGATCCAGCAGCGTGAGAGGCTAATATGGAATAAATCTGTCATATTTTTTTGGGTGCTAAGTTGAGAAATCACAGAGATATATTACACATGAGGGTTAATCTGTTAATATGAACCTTTCAGGAATTCTTACCTTGACACTGATAAGTGCACAGCCGCTGTTTAAAATGAAACAAAAATGAGTTTGAGTTAACAATATTAGATATTAACGTGCAGTTCATCATTGCTGATCCATGTGAGCTCTGGATTTACTGTTTGCTAAAAATGACAATGATGTATTACTGTTATATTCTCAAGCTTAATAATCTCAAAAAGCTGCTTTCTGTGGTTTCCATAGCTCTACTTTAACCATGTTAGTAATTATGATGTATTATAACCAAATAAGTGGTACCTCTGTATCATTTGTGAATAATTTTTCATCTTCCTTAATCTGGAACTCAAAAACACATGGGTTTGAATACTTATGAATTTGTGTATCTTTCGTTAACCAAAGAAATTCTTCAATGCTTGTTAAAAAATGTTTCAAAATTTTTTTCCAAAACCATCATGAGAAAAAATGGATAATGAGCGCAAACAGACACAAGTGACGTGACCTGGAATCGACTGCTGTTAAGTTTTATATTGGACATTTGCTTCACAAACGCTTCTATTTGCCAAGATATGAACACACAACTAATGCAAAATGAGTATTGTCTTACTCAGGAGTGGACAGTGAACCAAGTACAATGCAATATATTTTTTAACCTTCTCCCGGTAAAGCCTTCTATCAGAAACGGTTCTTGCCAGCCGACACCGGTCACATTCACCCAGAGTCTTTTTACAGCCACACTGCTGTCCTAAGTATGAGGCTTTGCCAGAATTCATGTAGTCACTGTACACCCTTGGAATGCTCATACATGAAAATCCAAACTTTGCCTCTAGCTCCAAAACACTATGTCCCATCTCACGAGCTCCCACTATTAAACTGCATTGAAAATCCAAAAAAATCATGATAACTTGCCATTCTCACAGCGGAAACAGCTCTAGAAGCTTTCACCGAGGTCTCTCACTTTATATACACACTGGCAGATGCAACCAATGACATGAATAGGTGGCATTGCTATGTTTGTATTTTGCATCCAGTTTTTCTGGTACTTCAGAGTATTTTTATTAATGCTTAATAATTATATACTTTTACAATTATTGATTATTGTTAGATTATGTAATTGTTAATTATTGTTAGTTTCTTTTGCAAACTAACTGAAATGAAACGCAATGATTTTTTTATACTTCATTCTTTCTGAGACATGACTCAGATTGAATATATATTGCCGTTTTTAATATTATTTTCAGTATTAGTAGGCAATTAAAAAATTTTGCCTTAGGAAATATGCTAAATCATAAATGTTCACAATAAAAATAGTGATGAAGAAAATATGTGTAATTATCTTTTGTAATTGTGAAAGTGGTGATGACTTTTTGGTGGGGGGGGTTTCGAGTTGGGGCAAATAACTGTATATGCCTACTGGATTTAATAATAAGTAAATAGTTGGAGAATGTTCATGAATAATCTACAGTTGCAAAGAAATTGAGAATTACCTCACTAGGATATACAGTTGTCCTCGACAGTTTACATACTTTTGCTTTATTTAAGGATAGTCGTCAGGTGAAGCCATTAATCCTCACCTCATAATTGTGTGTGCCCTTTTTAAATCATAATGATTACTGGAATCACCCAAATGGCCCTGACCAAAGGTTTACATACACTTGAATGTTGACACACTCAGGTTTAAGTGGCTGTTAAGGGTAAGTTTTGACACCTGTGACATATTTGATTGTAAATAGTGCCTGAGTGTAAATAGTCAGTGAGTTTCTTAACCAGGGCTGCACTGACTTTGCTTGATACTGAACCACGGGGAAAGCAAAAGAACTCTCAAGGACCTGTGAGAAAATGTAGTTATACTTTATAGATTTGAAAATGCCTATCAGTATTGTTCAAACTCTGATAAAGACGTGGAAAATTTGGGGTTCTGCTGATCCCAAGCTGTGGTCAGGCAGACCAAGAACGATTTCAGCTACAAGAAAAAACAAGAGACGGTATGTCAAAAATTTACAAAATCTCCAAACCAGATTATCTTTCCTGTATCCGGAGACTTGCCAGACTTCCTGCCTGCCTGCCTTCATAACCAGCTTAACCTCTTCAAGGCTGCAGTAGTTATATCTAACCTCTGTCTTTTTCTTTTTCAGTTCTTTGGTGTGATTGTGGCCTGGCTTTATATCACTCGCGTGGAGGACGCCATAGAGGAGTACGGAAACACCGATTATCAGGACAACCTGCTAAACACCGAAGCCAAGAAACATGGCAAACTGGCAAAGTGCTGTAAATGCATGCCCCTGTTTGACTAAGTGAACATTGACCTTGGAGACACTGTAGCCAAAGAGCATGAGCCATGATCTTATTCACCATGAACCACGCACGAGTGTTACTTTTACATGAAAGTGCTTTCACAGGGTTGCACTGGTTCTGATTTTAGACAATCCTCAGGGTTTTTCAGGCAACCAGTAGAATTCTTGTTTTACTCTAAATGAAGCATATAAAATATATTTTAGGAGCCTAAACGGTAAAGCTGACAAATCTATTTTTGGCATCACAATGTGCAGCTATGTTATGATTAATTATTTTTGGCTATATTGTAAATTTTGTCATAATTGCACTGGACAGATAAAACTATATTTGGTTTTAGAATAATATTATTACTGATACAAGTTTCAAAAATTGAACCACTGTGCATTGTACAACACTTTTTATATACTTTCAGCACATCAAATTGTCCCTTTTATAATAAGGGACATGAAGGATTAAAGGTTTGCTTCTCAGACCATTATATTTTTCGTATAAACTTTAGTACTGTAAGCAGTGTGTTTTGCTTTAACCACTTTCTAAAGCGTTAAGAAGAAAACCCTACCCCTTAATTCCCCGCATTATTTTATGGAGGTCTGGGAAAACTGAGTGTTTCTGTGGCTGAATTCTGGAAAATGATGCAAAGCTTATCAGGAACCAGTCATTCAGCCTAAAGAGAGTTGGGTTCATATTACCAGGTTGATACACACTAGAGGATTTTCAGATCTTAGCAGTTTTGAAAACACAGGAGACCGCAGATATAATGGCAGATTTTAACTGATTTTAAATCTTTTGATCGTAAGAGCCCCTAGACGATTCAGTCGAGAAGCATGACTTTTTCAGAGCATGGATCTTGTGAGATCAAACGTGACACTTCAGAGCAAACAAACCTGATTTGTGCCATTTTCCTGTTTGTGCACGAAAAACAAAATGGGGGGACAAACTGTGGATGACATCATTTCGCAGTGAAACAAGCTAAAGTTATAAAACCGAAATCATCATATGCATTATTATGTGTTCTTTCGGTGCCCTGCATGTTATTTTGTTTTTTTAAACATTCAGTTGGTGATTCTTCCTGGTTAAACTCGCTCTCATTGGCTATTGCCATCGTTCATTTCACACCACAGGATTTTAAAATCGTTGCTCCCTTCACACTACAGGATTTCAGGTCACAAATATCAAGCATGTTTTATATTTACTAGTCGAAATCATAGAGGTTCTGATCCACTCAGGAGCAATAAGATTATTTCTGTAAACCCCTTACTACTACTACATGATCCATTAGGCTTATAGTCAGTCCAGAGCAGCCTTGAATCAAGCTACAACCCCGTGGTCCTTAAGAGGAGCGAATCCGACTTGAATTCGCCCCGAAAATCCTCTAGTGTGTCGGGCCAGCTTTAACGTGACACAGATCAGTTTTTTTTTTTTTCAGGAAATGTCTAGACAAAACATTTTCCAATCAGACCTGAGCCACTTTTGTATGTGGTCTGATATGTGGCCATGCTACATGAATGAGAAGTGTCAGATTGGACATATATGTATGTGCATAACACTGTCCTCATAATCACAGGAAGGATGGGGGGGAAAAACTAGCGACGTAGTTGATAATTAGAGAATCGATTGCTACTGACACTGAGTAGCGTTAGTCAGAAACAAATCTACTAAAGAAATCTGTTCCCGTATACACTAATTACTCCTAACACTGCATTTCCATCACCTCCTTTCTTATACACACACACACTCTCGGTGCAGCAGTGCCAGCAACACCTGTAAAAACACTTTCTTTACTAAATAATGTATAGCAGACGTGCTGCTGGCTGACTTGAATTGCATTGCATACTAATAACGCATTTATTTGTTCTACTTTAATGGATTGTTTCACTAATCTGACCTTTCTTGTTGATGTGAATCATGCATTGCTGATTGTGTGCATGGAAACTGTCAAGATGGACAAATGTGTGCAAGACAATCCGAATTGTGTAATGAAGCCGGTAATGTGAACGTAGCCTTAGTGTGTTTACTTCGCACAGTGAACAACGGCTTTTAGAATACGTGCCTAAATCTAATCAGTTCGTTTAGTGATCAGACGCTGACTATTAACCCATCCGCCATGCCTCTGTAATTTTCTCCCTTTACACATTCGGAGGTAATCCGAAATTAAAAGGTTATAAGTAGTGCTCGAGATGCATGCCAAAGAGAAACGTTTCTGTTCCGTGTAGATTTCCGACTTCTAATTTCACAATGGGAAAGGTTTTCTCAGACCATAAAACATATTTAAGCAATCCTGATTATCCTCATTTAACATATCTTGATGTTAAATGTAATCATCTTGGACCATTTTACTCCCTGAATATGGTGCATGGTAAACATACCAATGTAATAGTTATGTTCTCACATAATGTCCAATATCTCTGCAGTACTCTTTCAGTGCCTTGAGATTAATACAGGAGCTGAGCAGACGTTTAAGCCTGCATGATTATTCTGGCTCTCAATCACCCGAGCACCTGCTGTGACATTTTTTAATACAAACACAACCTTATTCTTTGTATTGTGATGAATTTGACAGAAAAGGCTTTGGAAAGAAAGAAAAAAAAAAGAATGGGAAGGTGCTGTATAATAAGCAGTTGAAGAAACAATGTGCAAATGTGAATGTGCAATGTGCTACTGTTGAATTCATGCTACAGTAATCATTTAATGAAATTTAGCACTCTTGTAAAATCAGGTGGGGGTTATTTTGATTTTTATAATGTTTTAATAATTTCTCTTCTTAAAGAAGTTTCCATAATTCTACTTCTTATATACTATTATGGGTTGCAAATGCCACTACAGAGTTTTAAAGTGCTCTTTAACACACCATGGGAAATGTTAGATTTTATACAGTGTACTGGTTACTATAAAAACAGCGTATTTACAGGTTTCACTTGTTTATGTATTCATTAATTGATGTCTGTAGTTGTGGGTATACGGGTTATAGGTGAGTATGGGATTATAAACATTTCATTTCTTTTTTTACTATTGATTTAGTTATCTGCCTCAGTCAATACAAATAGACATAGCCTTGTGTTGTTCTGTATGTTTACTATGAGGAATAAATAAATACACCAAAATAATGCAGTAATTGCTTTATTTATTGAAGAAAGTGATATAAAGCAATGTGTTGGGTTTTAATGTGAACTTAGACCGCAGCACTGACGGATCTCATGGTCTTGATTCATTGTCTAGAACAGCAGTTTTGACAATGGTGCAGATGATAATTTACGTAAACAGCAGGTTTATATTAATGCACTTGTTCATCAGCTCTGTGCTGTATTTACAGTTCATACGAAAGGTCAGACCCTCAGCATGATATAAGGCTAATAATAAGCATATTACAATATTCGGATAATTAACAGATAACATGTATGCTGCAGGAGTCTTCAGGACAGTTTGTTGGTAACTGCACTGTTTTAGTCATATTGCCATTAAGAAAAACTGAGGTACTATTTAGGTGATTATTTATGCCTGCTATAATGTGTGTAATCAGACATTCCACAATATTAAATGTAACAATAAATAGATAAAATGTATGCCATTTTTTAAATTCATTAAAAATTTTAATAATTGGTTAATTGCTCTGGTAAGAATAATAATGAGCTTTGGAAAAGAACAGTTTTTCCCTTTTGTTTTATTCCTTAAATTAAGCTTGAACATCTTCCATAAAGAGATGACTTAAATGTTGATATGCACTGAATAGCATTTTGGGGCATTAAAGTTTTGAATAAGTTTTAATATTTAGTAATGACCTAAACACGATGATAAGAGCATGGCTGATGAATGAATGCTTATGGTTATTTTAGCAGGTTTTTATGTATCTTATGACTTCCTGTATGCACTGTACATCAAGGATGCCCATGTTTAATTTAGATTCATCATGGACACACTCCAAATAAGAGCAGCAGAAGCAGATTTTTCTGCTTCATTTAATTTTTAAAATTGTAATTAAGTTTGTACACTGGGCGGCATGGTGGCTTGGTTGGTCGCACCATCGCCTCATAGCATGTAGGTCCTGGGTCTGATCCTAGGTGGGAGCAGTCTGGGTCTTTTCTGTGTGGAGTCTGGATGTCCTCCCTGTGTCCACATGGGCTTACTCTGGGTACTCCGGTTTACTCCTACAGTCCAAAGACATGCAACTTAGGTGAACTGGATTTACAAAACTGTCCTCATTGTGTTCAGAAGGGTTGTGTCAGTAAGGGCATCCGGTGTAAAACGTGCAAGGTCGGGGTGCCAGACATGATCCTCTGTGGTGACCCCAAGGAATGGGAACAGCCGAAGAAAAAAAAAAAAGTTTAATTAAAAAATTAAATGGGCTCACTAAATCATGACTGTTGTTCATATACAGTCATGATATGGTATATGGTAAATTAGATAAAACTACATGTATGACTTAACTTGTCTAAGTACTACTACACTACTCATTTTACTGTGCATTGACTGTAATATCGTTAAAGTTTGTCAACAATACACTTGGATATATTTTAATACTCCTGTTTTTCCTGGGTTTTTTTGGAGTAAACAATGTTATTGCACTAAAAATCTCAATTTAATCATGTTTAACAGCTGTTATTGTGCATCTGGAGAGACTAAACATACACCTGATGTTCTGTCCAGCACTCTTTGGTTTAGATTTAGTTTACCTCTTTACAGAGCAAGCATACACTGATCAGCCATAACATTAAAACCACCTGCCTAATAGCGTTTGCTGTGGTATCTGGCGCCAAGACGTTAGCAGCAGATCCTTTAAGTCCTGTAAGCTGTGAGATGGGGCCTCCATGGATCAGACTTGTTTGTCCAGCACATCCCACTGATGCTCAATCAGATTGAGGTCTGGAGATTTCTCACATAATGTCCAATATCTCTGCAGTACTCTTTCAGTGCCTTGAGATTAATACGGAGCTGAGCAGACGTTTAAGCCTGCATGATTACTCTGGCTCTCAATGACCCGAGCACCTGCTGTGACATTTGTAATACAAACACAACCTTATTCTTTGTATTGTGATGAATTTGACTGAAAAGGCTTTGGCAAAAAAAAAAAGAAGGTGCTGTATAATAAGCAGTTGAAGAAACAATGTGCAAATGTGAATGTGCAACGTGCTACTGTTGAATTCATGCTACAATAATCATTTAATGAAATTTAGCACTCTTGTAAAATCAGGTGGGGGTTATTTTGATTTTTGTAATGTTTTAATAATTACTCTTTTTAAAGGAGTTTCCATAATTCTACTTCTTATATACTATTATGGGTTGCAAATGCCACTACAGAGTATTAAAGTGCTCTTTAACACACCATGGGAAATGTTAGATTTTCTAAAGTGTACTGGTTACTATAAAAACAGGGTAATTACAGGTTTCACTTGTTTATGTATTCATTAATTGATGTCTGTAGTTGTGGGCATGTGGGTTATAGGTGAGTACTTGGTCTGCAGCAATGTTTAGTTAGGTGCTACTAGTCAAAGTAAAAACCACATGAGTGTCAGGACCCAAGGGTTCCAAGTAGAACATTGCCGAGAGCATCACACTGTCTCCACTGGCTTGCTTCTTCCCATGGTGCATCCTGGTGCCTTCTTTTTCCCTGATGCACACACCCAGCCAGCCACATAATGATGTGGAAAAAAATGTGATTCATCAAACCAGGCCAAGATCTTCCATTGCTCCATGGACCAGTTCTGATGCTTGTGTGACCATTGTAGGTACTTTCAGTGGTGGACAGGGGTCAGCATGGGTACCCATGACACTGTCACTGGTTCACCGATTGTCCTTTGTTGGACCACTTTTGGTAGGTACTAACCACTGCATATCAGGAACACCCCACAATACCTGCTGTTTTGGTCATTCTGCTACCCAGTTGTCTAGGCATCACAATTTGACCCTTGTAAAAGTCACTCAGATCTTTAGGCTCACCCATTTTTACTACTTCCAGCACATCAACTTATAGAACTGACTGTTCATGTGCTCCCTAATACATTATATTGTCAAAGGATTTTACTTGTCTGCCTTCACATGGATATGAAATTGAATGGCATCCCATTCTTAATCCACAGGGTTTAATATGATGTTGGCCCACCCTTTGCAGCTACAACAGCTTCAACTCTTCTGGGAGGCTTTCCACAAGGTTTAGGAGTGAAGCCAGAAGCACATTTGTGAGGTCAGACACTGATGTTGGATGAGAAGGCCTGGCTCACAGTCTCCACTCTAATTCATCCCAAAGGTGTTCTGTCGGGTTGAGGTCAGGATTCTGTGCAGGCCAGTCAAGATCTTCCACACCAAACTCACTCATCCATGTCTTTATGGACCTTGCTTTGTGCACTGGTGCGCGGTCATGGTAGAATAAGAAGGGAACATCCCCAAACTGTTCCCACAAAGTTGGGAGCATGATATTGTCCAAAATCTCTTGGTATGCTGAAGCATTAAGAGTTCCTTTCACTGGTACTAAGGGGCCAAGCTGACCCTCTGACCCCGCTCTGTCATTTTTACGTGGCCTACCACTTCATGGCTGAGTTGCTGTCATCCCCAATCGCTTCCACTTTGTTATAATATCACTGACAGTTGACTGTGGAATATTTAGTAGCGAGGAGATTTCAGACAGGACTTGTTGCACAGGTGGCATCCTATCACGGTACCACACTGGAATTCACTGAGCTCCTGAGAGCGACCCATTCTTTCACAAATGTTTGTAGAAGCAGTCTGCATGTCTAGGTGCTTGATTTTATACACCTGTGGCCATGGAAATGATTGGAACACCTGAATTCAATCATTTGGATGGGTGAGTGAATACTTTTGGTAATATAGTGTATATCCCACCCATTGATAGGTGCCACTGTAATGAGATAATGTTTTTCACTTTACCTGCCAGTGATTTTAATGTTATGGCTGATCGGTATATATGTTTTAGGCAACTACACTCAGCAGTCACTTCATTAGGTACACCTTGCTATTACTGACCCCCTTTTGCCTTCAGAACTGCCTTAATTCTTCATGGAATACATTCAGCAAGGTACTGGAAACATTTATCAGTGATTTTGGTCCATATTGACATGATAGCGTCATCCCATTGCTACAGATTTGTCAGCTGTATATACATGATTCAAATCTCCCACATCCCAAAGGCGCGCTGTTGGATTAAGATCTGGTGACTGTGGAGGCCATTTGAGTAAAGTGAACTCATGGTCATGTACATGTCATGAGCTTTGTGACATGGTGCTTTATCCTGCTGGAAGTAGCCATCAGAAGATGGGTTCACTGTGGTGATAAAGGGATGGACATGGTCAACAACAATACTCGGGAAGGCTGTGGCATTTAAACAATGCTCAGTTGGTATTAAGGGGCCCAAAGTGTTCCAAGGAAATATCTCCCACAGCATTACACCACTACCACCAAAGGCATGCTTTCATGTTTTTTATGACAAAATCTGACCTCATCATCTAATTGTCGCAGCAGAAATCAAGACTCCTCAGACCAGGCAAAGTTTTCTGATTTTCTATTGTCTAATTTTGGTGAGCTTGTGGGAATTGCAGCCTCATTTGGCTGTTTTTATTTGACAGGAGTGGCACCTCACCTGGTGTGGTCTTCTACTACTGCAGCCCTCCTGCTTCAAGGTTTGAAACATTGTTCATTCAGAGATGCTCTTCTGCATACCTTGGTTGTAACGAGTAGTTATTTGAGTTACTGTTGCCCTTCTATCTGCTCAAACCAGTCTGACCATTCTCCTCTGACCTCCAGCATCAACAAAGCATTTTTGCCCGGAGAACTGCTGCCCACTGGACATCTTCTCTTTTTTTGGGCCATTCTCTGTAAACCGTAGTGATATTTGTGCATGAAAATCCCAGTAGATCGGCAGTTTCTGAAACACCCAGCCAGCCCGTCTAGTGCCAACAACCATGCCGTGTTCAAAGTCATATAAATCAACTTTCTTCCCCATTCTGATGCAAGGTTTGAAGTTCAGCAGGTTGCCTTGACCTTGTCTACATGTCTAAATGCATTGAGTTGCTGCAGGGTGATTGACTTATTAGATATTTGCATTACAGAGCAGTTGAACTGGTGTACCTAATAAAGTGCCTGGTGAGTGTATAACTGAATTAAGAAACTAGTCTTGGAATTTCACTGAAACACAGCTAGTAAATAAATTTTCATATAATTGCAGATTCTCACTTCCTCTACCAGTATGAAATTGTACATGTGTGTCTGTCTCACCTTTAAGTGAACAAAAGGGCACTGTTGCTGTCAGTGTCTGTGTCTATAAGGGTCACGTTCATGGGAGGTTGGGATGTCATTCTAATTAGCCAAGGGGCTCTCTGACTGCATATCAACTCCGGCCCTCATCTCCTCTTCACACCCACTGTTTAACAGCGTATAATGAATCTGCCTCCCCAGGTATCAGGATATGGGAATCAACCCCCTCTGACATTAATGGTGCTCCCTGGGTGCCTCCTCATCAGTCAGCCTTCTCCCATTCAACCCACAGGAGCAAGAGAACATGACTCACCTTTCCCCGTTGGTTTTGCGTCAAGGTCTCTCGGTGCCTTTGGGTCCCCCAGGATTCAGAGCTACAGGAAATGAGGTCACCTTTTGGGTGTCTGCCATGCTTGCTACAATTTGCTGTTTACAATACGGTGTTGAAATGTGCTGTGCTTGTGGTGTCCTGCTCCAGGACATCCAAGAACAAAAGGCAGTTGTGTTTACTTTCCATATGCTGCAATGATGCCAGGCTGTTTGTACATTTATATTAAAGAACACGCCTTATCAAACAGGGTCATTTTGAGATTAGATTAAACCCCTTAAAGCATTAATGGATCTGTAAATGCCGCTAAAAAGAAAAGGATCAAACGATTGTTGCTATGTGCTTTGCAGTAACCTGTGTGTGCAGACACAGTTTACATTTCATCCATTATTTTTAGGAGTTTTAGAATTAGGCTCCTATGTACAATCTCATCTCAGGTGCTTGACTTCTATTTACTGATATACCTGTTATTGTGATTTGATGAAATCAGTCAAAGCATACTAAATATTTTAACATCCGGCATATCCAGTACTGACTGTGAAATGCATTCTGTACAGTAGGGGTTCTCAATTTTTTTTTTTTTTTACAGTCAGTAAACCTTTAACTATAAAATTAATATCACAAAGCTACTCAGTCCAGGTTTATGAACATGATTCTTCTATTTGAATATTAAACCCTTTATTCAGATGTATACAGAAATATTCTGCCTCTTTATTGAAGTCATAGAGCATTTTGGATATTATTGAGTTATTGACTTTTGGATCAAATTCACTGAATTCAAGTGTGCAGTCAAAAAAGGATGATGATAAGAACTCAAATATAGCTGCAAGCAGCGATGAGACGGCCAAGCAGTGCAGCGGGACAGAGTTGCCATGGCAACTTGAGCTGATCATGTTAAAAGTATGGCCTTAAGCACTGATAGCAGGTTTTATGTCAATTGACCAAAGCAGAAAAGTGATCATGCACTGTTTGGGACATTTTCCTTTCATTTGGCTGTAATGGATGAACGATTTTGAAAATCAACACGCCATCTGATCATTTTTGTCAGCCTTGATTTAAAGATCATCTCTGCCAAATTTAGTTACAAATGGAGCTTCTATGGTCTGCCATAGAAAAACATTTTTTTAAAAAGACAAGACAACCATGAAACAAAATGGCTGCCACAGAGGGTTCAAAATTTCCCAGCTAGAGTCCTTGGCTTCCCATGACCATGTCGCCAGTTCACTGGTTGCCTTGTCTTGCACCGCTTTTGGTAGGTACTAACCACTGCATACTGTGAAAACCCACAAGACCTTCTGTTTTAGAGATGCTCTGACCCAGTTGTATAGCCTTTAGTTCTTTACACTTGCCCATTTTTCTTGCTCCCAACACATGAATTTAGAGTTCTCACTGTTATTCCCTGACTAATGTATCCCACCCCTTGACAGGTGTCACTGTAACGAGATGACCAATATTATTCACGTCACCTGTCAGTGGTTTTAATGTTATGGGTGATCAGTGTATAATAGTATAATAATAATAATCATAATAATGAAAATTCTCATAATTATAGTAGACGCACCTATAGACACCTTGCACCTTCAGTACCTGGCCCCTAAATGTAGTAATGTGGATAATGATGGGTTGTAAGAATATTTTTCAGGAACCACTGGTTATGCTTCACAGACTCCTGGGGGTCCGTGTACCCCACTTTGAGAACCACTGCCCTACAGTGACATGGATTGGTCTTTCAAAGACAGTAAACAATTTCAACAAGTTTCATTTCTGCAGTCCTATACATGTCATTTCTTTGTCGTTTCACACATCGTCACATCGTTTGTCCCAAACATCCTTCTGGCATGTTTTTAATGTATTTCTCTTCAGCAAAAAGAACAGACTTGGACAGATTAATGAATTCTGGTGTAGATTAGGCAGGTGTAATCAGCCATGTGGCTGGGATTCATCCATTTTTTTTTAATCAAGCATATATTTCTACCCTTTGGAGGCAAGGACAGAAGTTGGGCAAAAAATAAGTGTCTATATTCCAGAAACATGCTCTATGAGGTACTAATCAACTTTAAAGATAATGCTAGAGATGTGATGATGTGATATTCTTTTTCTTCTTCTTCTTCTTCTTCCTCCTCCTCCTCCTCTTCTTCTTCTTCTTCTTCTTCTTCTTCTTCTTCTTCTTCTACTTCTTTTAAATGTATCCTCTTACAAAGCAATTTCAACAACATTTTAAGCATTAAAATGCAATTCAAACAACCAACATTTTAAATAATTATCAGTTATTAGTGTTTTAGTGATTAGACATTTGTCAGTTTTACATTTTAATTAAGAAATTCAGTTATTTCATCTCAAGAATAATCCATCCATCCATCCATCCATTATCTTCTGCTTTATCCCACTAGTCAGGGTCATGGGGGGCTGGAGCCAATCCTAGCATCATCGGGCGAAGGCGGGGTACACCATGGACAGGTCACCAGTCCATCACATGACCAACACACACTCACTCACGCACACATTCACACCTACGGGCAATTCAGAGTGACCGATCAACCTAACATGCATGTCTTTGGACTGTGCGAGGAAACCGGAGTACCCGGAGGAAACCCACACAAGCACGGGGAGAACATGCAAACTCCACACAAAACGGCCCGGACAGACCGGGAATCGAACCCGGATCGTCTTGCTGTGAGGCATTTACATTTTAAATAAATAATGACAGTCTTCTCTAATTTTTCATCCCAGCAGATCTCTTTTAGCCTTGAACTTCAAATTTCTACCTCAGCTTAATGAATCTATTTTCAGTGGTGACTTTTGGTGGCCTCTGTTATCTAAGTATAACATCTCAGCCAATCCTCATGCCTGCATAACTAACACAAACTCTGAGGTTACTTATGATTTCCAGCTCTGCCCCCTTGAACATGTACGATGAGGCACAGGAGTGTCTAATCAAGAATCATTACCTCCCCCAGAGGAGTTGGGAAACTGTTGTATTCTGATTTATTTTTGTGCGTGAGAGAGCCACGCTATTTTTATTTATACATAGCCACATCAGTAGAACAAAGAGGCCAAGTGTAATCAAACCAATGCCCTAGGTTTAATGTCTGAAGGACCCTTCAATTTCAATAAACGGTGTTTTCATGTTAATAGAGGAATGAAAATGATGGGATCCCTTGTTTCTTCTGCACCTTCTAAATTATAACATGACTTTAAGTGGTATCGAGATGTGATTTAGGTAGGCAGCAACCCCATAGTACAGGCTCTTAGATGTTTTCGTTTGCAAATTGAACATGCTTAGTATTCTAGCCATTTCAAAGAAAGCAATCAGTTCTATGTGACTTAACTAAATTGCTTGGGAAAAAAATATTCATGTCCATGCCGTTTCCTAGTAGATAACCGAATACATGTAATGTTGATTTTCTCTGTACATTGGGAAGTTTCCCTGTCTATGCAAGCTGACATTTTACAGCTACCTTTTCCATCACGGCCTTTAGCATGTAGGTTAGACAAGAAATTTAATGTATACAGTATTGCATTAACAAGAAAATATTTGGTGCTAAATCTTGAAGCATGCAGGAACAATGCAGATCAGAGTGTAACAAGAGACAACAGAAACAAGCCTTTTACATTTATATCTCAAGTGCTCTTACATGGACCAGGCATCAAGCAGTATTTCTTGTAATCATTATTAAGCATTTCAGGATGATCAAATGTTTAAATCACGAGGTTGTAATAGCTCCTCAATAAAAGATACAGACATGTAAGAAATTAAAGAAGAAACCAGACGAAGTGTCTTAGTAAGAGGATGGGTCACCATGTGCAGCTAGAACAGCTTCATTGTGCCTTGGCATTGATTCTACAGGTCTCTGGAGCTCAGGGGTGGAACAACATTCTTCCAAAAGACATTCCTTCATTTGCTGTTTTCATAACGCTGTCTAACACATAAGTCCAAAAATACTGTAGGCATTCAACTGGTTTGAGATCTGGTGACTGTGAAGACTACAGCATATGATTCACATCATTTTTCATACTCATAAACCATTCAGTTGCTCCTCATGCCCTGTAGATGGGGGACTGTGTCATCCTGAGAGAGACCACTCCCATCAGGATAGAAATGTTTTTTATTGTAGAATAAAAGTGATCAGTCAGAAGAATGTTGTGATGATTTGCCATGATGCTTCATTCTAAGGGGATCGAGCCACCGGTGTTTACTTTAATTTGTCCCCCAACTGTACAAACATACAAACCCCATTTCTTGATGACTTCACCCGTTACCACTTAAACTGCTAACTGTGTAACCTTCCAGTGTTACTTGTACAACTTTTTAATTGTATAACCATATTTGCCTTTGTCCCAGCTTTTTTGAATGTGTTGTAGCCATCAATTTCTAAATTTGTTCGTATTTCACAAATAGAATTAAGTTCATCGTTGAAAAATCTTTTCATTGTCCTTTTGTCTGTTAAGAAAAGCTTCAGGTGAATGAAGATTTCAGTTTTTGAAAGTGAAAAGTGACACGTTTTTGTCACTGTGCTTGCACACAGCGAAATTGAACCTCTGCATCTAACCCATCTGTGCAGTGAGACACACTAGTGAGTGAAGACACACTAGGGGGCAGTGAATGCACATGCCCGGAGCGGTGGGCAGCCCTAGCCGGTGCCCAGGGAGCCATTGCGGGTTAGGTGTCTTGCACAAGGACACTTCAGCCAAGTCCTGTCGGCCGCATGAATCGAACCCGGGACCTTCTGATCACGGGGCAGACACCCTAAACACAACATCATGACTGCCCCTTTTACTGGGGTTTGTATATACATACATGCACATAAACATACACACATACTATAGTAAGCTTGCAGCTAATTCAGGACATTTAAAGTTTCTGTTAGTACCATACACATAATTTTCTCAGTTATTAATATTCAGACCTGAACATTTAGAAGGGTTTAGATCAGGGGTCTTCAAGCTTATCAGCAAAGGGCCAGTGTGACTGCAGGCTTTCATTCCAGTCAGATAAGAACCACATAATAGTCGATTGAAAATCAAGATGAACTGATTAAACAGGTGAAAACTGTTCATCGACCTTTTGGGAATAAGATTGACAACCCCTGCTTTATATGATCAAGGGACCCTTAAACACTTTTAAGCACTCACATAAGCAGACAGCTTTTTTTGCACATTAATTTCTTAACGTCATTTCAGCAAAATTCAAAAATTAAATCAATCACTCTATGTTTTACAATCTGCTATGTTAGAGGTAATAATTAAAAAGAAAAAAAATACTAAATACTAGCACTTATCACTTGTTTACATCTGCTCGTACACAAATTAGTGAATATATTTGCTATGTTTGGTGCTCATTAATGAGACCAATCAATCCATGTTGAGATGGTTTAATGCAATGCCTTTCTAAGATACTTGTTTATGACACATAGAAAGGAATAGGATAGAATTTTTATTCTATAGTATTTTATTATTTTTTTTACAGTATTGATTGTCTCAAAGCAGTATTACAGTCATCAGTGACTTAACCCCCTAGTGAGCACACCAAGGGTGAGGTAGAGGATGAAAGATGAAGACTCACTCCATGACCCTATCCTCATGTTTCCAGCTGTGTGCATATATATCCCATTTTATAATGAATATTATATTGATAAATATCAATACAAAAGATCAGTAAAGGAATTATCTTTGGAATCGTTATTTTATTGCAAAAGCAGACAGGGGAGCAAGAAATATTTTGCTTGTCTTTACATGACTTTAATATTAGACCTCCTGTAAGGAGGTCTACTCAGTGTTAAGGGAGATTAATACTGTATATTATGGCATGAGTACCAAAATGGCCTTTTCTGGTGAATGCTGAAATGTTATTTCTTGTGAACACTGCCATCTACTGGATTACAAATGCTATACTGCCAAAAGTACAAAATAATATTTGAACAGATTTTAAGATGCACATAACACATTTTTATTTATACTAGTATAAATAAAATATATATTGACACAAATGCTGTTAAAAATTTAACTCACCCATAATGCTGTAGATCAGTTTTCATTTAACTGATTCAGTTGAACAGCCATGAGACATTATTAACCTATTTTATTATTATTATTATTATTATTATTATTTTTATTATTATTATTATTATTATTATTATAAACATCTCTGAGCTGTTCCATTTGCCAAAACTTAGATTCATATGAAGGAATCTGCAATTAACCCCTTAATCTGTATAGCATTACTGGACAAATTGTAGGACAAATTGAATTTACTTCATTTTAAAAATAATTACAGACTTTCTTTAACAATTCTCTTCCTTTAACAATGTCTTTTCACTTTCCTTTTGTGCTTTGTTAAACAAATACCAAACACATTGTAGTGCCTTGTCACGCTGTCAGTCAGTTCCACTTCCGCAATAACAGAGCTTGCGGTTGATTGGCTGGCAAGCCGCACTGTTGCCCCGCCCCCTCAGCGTGTATCCGCCCCCTGTTACAGTGTGAGTGAAGCTCCACCTCCGGCCATGCTGGTGCTCGCCCACATCGCCCAGTGCTGTGCTGCGTTCCAGCAGGAGACGTCTCCTCCCCACCATCCACAGCTACTGCAGCAAATGAGTCTCCATCATTTCATAGGGCAGTGCAAACAGAGCCAGATTCATGCAGCCGGGTTCAGCCTGAGAGTGGTAAGCATATGTGTGTGTGTGTGTGTGTGTGTGTGTGTGTGTGTGTGTGTGTGTGTGTGTGTGTGTGTGTGTGTGTGTGTGTGCTGCTTTTTCACTGACTGATCTGTCTGAGGTTGTGTGAATTACAAGGCCACAGAAGATGCATTGCTTCCAGCTCTGTATACATGTTTACTGTGAACATGCATGTCTCCATACATAGGTCTCAAGTGTTGTGTATAAATGCTATGCCTTAATTCTAGTTCAGATTTGTTCTAAGCCCAATCCATGAGGAAGGAGGGAAGGAGATGCAGGAAACAAGAGTCATATGACACTAAGGGCAGGGCAGCATGAATGCATGGTGTTCACTGTGTAAATCCTGCTGAGGACTAGATCCAAGTCAGCAGTTGTTTATAATAAGATTACATTCAGTATTTCGTTCTTAGTTGTCCTAGTGTCGTTTGGAGATTAGACAGATTAGACATTATGTCTTGTCCAGCTTTTATGGATTTTAAGCTTCAGCTAGAAAGCTGCATCATGTAACTTGAGAAAACAGAAAATGTTCTGCAGAAGCGGTTTAAAGAGAGCTGTGTTCTTTGTGCTAGGTCACTGCAATCAGTGGACTGGATCCTGAAGGCTGAGGTCTGAGTAAGGATTATTAAATCTGTGGAAAAAAAGAAAGAAGAAAGAGAAGGCCAGACTTGGAGTGGTCATGTACTCGCCTCAGAGTCTTCACCGATGGGGCATCACGCACAGCGAAAGCATGGAGCGTCTTGCCTACTGTCAAGGTAAGACACGCTAGTATAGGTTTTGGTTTGATATTTACTATTGATCTATAGTCAGTGTGAGAGAAATGATCCTAGTGTGAGATTAAAAAAAAAAAAACTTTTCCATTTAGGATAATCAGCTCCAGTATACACATTTGAACACAAATGAGGAAGCTACTGTATGTTCATGAATTCAGAGTCATTCAGAGCAGTCATGTTAGATCATTTACAGTAACACAGTTTAATAAGCAGTAATTGCACTCAGTTACAAGAGCTTAAAATAACAAGCGTTGTTAAAATGACCAGTGGATAACATGAAACAAATCTGTATGCACCATACAATTGTCTCAAAAGGCCATGGTTTATTAGTAATTCAATTAGTAATAGCATTAATATGATTACTACTACAGTAGTACTTTATCACTTGCATTTGTGTAAAAGTATTTTAATATGTAACTTTTGTGTAGTTTTGTGGGTTATTTACCTTTATGAGTTCTTCAGTCCTTTTCAAGGCTTTTATCAGGTTTGTAAACAAAATTCAGTTCCTTATTTATCATAAAGCAACAAGAACAGGAAATGCGATATGCACTAATGGGGCTGCATTAATGCCAAAAATAGGGAACTACAGTGCATCAATATTGTGCCATTATTTTTTTCCCCCAGAAATGTCTTATTTTCCATATTTTTTCAGGCATGAAAAGGAGTTTTTTTTTTTTATATTTACATAAATTCTACACTTTTCTGAGAAACATCCCTGCAACTGAGTAATTGTTTGGCTGTTTGTCTTACACGATGCTCTTCAATGGCCTCATGCTTCTTTTAGTACGTCAGTGGATCTCAAAATGGGGTTTGTGAAGCATAACTATAGTATCAGTGATATAGTTACTGTGGTGGAAATCGCAACCAAGAGTTATCAAAGTTATTATATTTATTGTTGGAGTCTTATAGTTATTAGCCTTCTTGAGTGGTCATTTGAATTGAATAGGTTTAATCCAAGTGATTCATTTCTCAACATTAAGATTATGCAGGTTTTAAGCAGAGAATTTACATACATACATACATACATAGTGAATTCTGTAACCTAAAAGGGGTGTATCCCAAAGTGGCCATGCCATTTCGTAGTTAATGTACGGAGGCCACTGTTACTAACAGTATTAAGAAATACTGTAGGTTAATATAAAAGTGGAAGAATAAAAGGACTGGGGGGATGGGGTGGGGGAAGCAGTGTGCGCAGCATTTTCTTGTTTTGTGATCTTGTATTACTCTACTTCTCATAAACACTATACATTTGAGTCGAATCCAAATGTTTTTTATATAAACACAAGTCAAAAATGCTTACCGGTACATAAAAGACGGAAAAGCGATCCGAAACAAAAAGTGACTTTCACCTACACTGAAGTACCAGAAAAAAACTATGCAAAATACATAGCAACACTACCTATGCACATCGTTGCTCGTGTCCACCAGTGTGTATATAAAGCGATCGACATGTATGGACGCATCTAGAGCTGTTTCCACCGTGAGGATGGCGCAAATTAGCACGATTTTGCGATTTTCAAAACGGTTTAATAGTTGGACTCTGTGTGAACGTGACCAACGTCAACTGGCAAGAATCGTTTCACGTGATAGATGTGCAACACTGCTTCAAGTAACATCAGAATTCAATGCTGGGGCCTCGACAGACATCAGCGTGAGGACTGTGCAACGTTCCCTCCAAGATCCTGTGGTGGACCTACCAAATATTCATTAATATACTTACATTTACATTTACGGCATTTGGCAGACACCCTTATCCAGAGTGACTTACATTTATGACATTTATACAGCTGAGCAGTTGCAGATTAAGGGCCTTGCTCAGGGGCCCAACAGTGGCAGACTGGTGGTGCTGGGATTTGAACCCCTGACCTTCCGATCAGTAATCCAACGTCTTAACCACTGAGCTACTGGTTTTTCTGGTACTTCAGTGTATAAATAAATATCAGCTTGGACCTAATGTGTTCTGTTAATTAAAAAATTGGCTCTAGGGTGCCAGAAAATAACTAAACTCAAATAGTCAGCCTTGGCGAGATTTATTTTACAGTTGAAGCGGTTTGCACTTTTATCAGAAAAACCTTTGCCATTTCCTGACCTACATTAGTGTAAGCCCAAAGAGTCGGAAGGTGAACACCAGATCTGTTTTGACTCAGTGGAAAGTTGTGTGTGTGTACGTTTGTGGAAAGTGTTTGTGTACGCTTGATGTTGGCTGTAGGCGCTACGGATGTGATCGTGTCGATCCCAGCAGCAGAGGGAAGCAGATCCCGCTCTCTGGGCTACACGATGACGTCAGCGGGCAGCGCCGTGGCTGTGAACGCCTCTCTGTGTGTCCGGCTGTAAACAAAACCTGCCGTGTAGCGCGTCATTCTGCGCCTTGGACCGTCACACGTCGCGGTGTTAGGCGTGTTGACTTCAAGCACGGGGTTGGTAGCGTTAGCGGGCGTGTCGCGTATTAACACTCTGCGTCGTTTTATATTAACATGTCCACGGCGGTGTGCGAGGTGAAGACGGCGCTGCTCCCGGCCGTGTGACAGACGCGTTCGGCTCCCGGGGCTGCGATGGCCGCACCTGCAGAGCAGGAGCTCACCTTGGCCGAGGCGGAATCCGGTAAAGACAGATCGCAGGGTTTCGGGATTCTTCGGCTGCAGGAGGAGAGTAAATCCGGCGGTGAGAAAGCTGGTGCTAGTAGCAGTAGGACAGATGGGAGATGGCAGGCGCCCATATTCGCTTTAGCTCGAAAAGCCTCGGAAACCCTTTCAAGCGGAATTCACGTCCTGCCCAAAGTGTCCGAGTCTAAAGTCTGCTCTTTTTCAGAGGAATGGAGCGTCAAGGGTGAGTTTGGGGTAGACATGAAAGCCGGCGGGGTAAAAGGATATAAACCGAATCAGACATACAACATAACCTGTACTGTACTGTGTATTATTCTGGATGTTGTCATAGATTTACTAGTAATGTTAATGATGCTTTTACAGTAAATAATCCAGATTACATTTAATGCAAGAGCTTGTACATGATGTAATACTGAATATGTCCAACTCATTTCAAAACACATCTTCAAAGTCAAACATTTATATATTTGGTTTACTGCTTATTGTATTATTAAAAGCCTTTATTTATACCCCAGGCATTGTCGATGGAGCCATCCGAGATTCGGCCTTGTGATGAAGAATAGTCAGGCTGTATCATACCACGTGGTAGAGATTCTGTCCAATCACAGGGCTTGGACACATCTGTCCGCATGACGACAGCTGTTAAAGGCAGATTCGTAATTGAATCAAAGCTTTTACAGGATATACCCCTTTAACTAAACAATAACTTTAACTCCTTAGTATATAATCTAATTATTCAGATATTAAGATCCTCATTTAAACAGACATTTTCTGATTATGTATTGTATACATAGAGTTGTTTGTCAGTCACGTTTTTGTACCTTCAAGAGAAGACGTTACTTTATAGTATTATTTGTAGGTGATTTGTTTTGGTGTTGATGTATAAAGACATTCAGGTCGATCACGACCGGTTGTGTAAGCTAAAAACTGTTTTTAAAAAAAATCAGTACGTGTAGTAACTTCGGTAATGGTGGGTTGATTTCCTGCATTGTTTCAAAAAAAAAAAAAAATCAGACACTCTAGTTATGCTTCATGGATCCATGGGGGTCCCTGGACTCCACTTTGAAAACCACTAATTTATTGAACTTACAGTTGAATTAAATGGTTTACATACTGCATGGTTTCTGAGTGGGGATTTTTTTTTTTTTTAACATTTGAGCTAAAAAGGAAAAACGGTTCAAGAAGTTAAAGTTAAAAATGGGAATGCAATGTATCCTGTAAATAAATAGTAATCCAAAACAGCAGGAGAAAGAAAACAAAGTCTTGCCATGGCCTTCTCGAACTCCTGAACTGCTTGTGAAGAAGGCGGTGTATGACATCTTGCAGAGAAATGTCAGGATGAATGTGTGGGTGGTGCAGTACATGTTATTGAGAGGAGACGCAGTTAAAGCCGCTTAGAGAATACAGAAAAATGTTGGTGGTGTTTATAAAGACAGATGTTTCTAGACTCTCAAACACACAAACAAACATCGTTGTCTTCGTGTTGTCCTACGGGCATGGAAACGTTTTCACTTGACTGTGTAGTCCAGTTCAGGAGGCATTATATTATGCATGTTGATTTGGGATTCAGGTATTGTCATAAAAAAAGAAAACAGGCATGGAAAGGGACATGTGAGACCAAGCCGCATAGTACAGCTTCACACATCAGTGAAAACACACACACAGACTCAGCCACTTAAAGGTTAAAGATTAAAGATTGCCTTTAGCTAAGTTAGTTAAGTTGGCTGCTGATTTGCCACATGGTGGAGGCTTGTATTTTTCTAGTTTCTGCTAATACAGTTCCTGAAAAAATAAAAAGTCAATTTTTTTAAATCATAGTTTTGTAATTTTGTAATTACACTACAGATTATTTTGAAACTACATCCCAATGCAGTTCTCTTTTGCTTTGTATTTTAGCCTTCCGGGATCCTATGGCTATGGAGCGGGCCAACTTGCTGAACATGGCCAAGCTCAGCATTAAAGGGCTGATCGAGTCAGCTCTGAGCTTCGGTCGGACGCTGGATTCTGATTATCCGCCACTGCAGCAGTTCTTTGTGGTCATGGAGCACTGTCTGAAGCACGGCCTTAAAGGTACAACCGTCAGCACTGAACCCCTTCACCCTGTATTGCACATGCACAGTTTTTCAGACTCGTTTTTAGAAAAGAATGGGGATTTTCCAGTTAGAAGTCATGATGGTCCTGGATATGAGTGATGTATGTGCCTCCTCAAAACTGCAGTCTGTAAAGTCAGCGTAATAGATTTAAAAAGTTAATATGCCTTCATGTTAATCTGAAGCAAATACTAGCATACAGTATCAAGAGCTGTGCCTTGGTTTACTGTTGATGCTGTGAGCAGTCTTGCAGATATAACGCCGTGTACTGACCTTGGGGTTGAGGACATCTGCGTGACTTTCTGAGTAGGAATTGAGGCAGCCGTATTAATTTATTCTGTCTGGAAACAGAAAAATGTTTTAAGTTTGGTTGTTTCTAGAGCTCATTATGAGTTCTTGTTTTCTGTCTAATTTTCACAAGTCAAAGCTTGTCAGTCATGTTTGACATGTATGTCCTCATTATTTTTAGCCTGTGACAGATGGTCATGCCAGGAAGTAGGTACTAAATCATAGGAATTCATTTTGCCATCACTGGAAACATTGAATCCACTGTTTAAGAGAGCACTGAAATCACAGGGTTTGGACTGATTCACAGAAGATGCCTTTGATGGCCTGAACTCATGACTTGCTTGTGCTTCTGCTCTTAAGAATTTGGTTCTGTGCAACAACCTAGTTTGTCTCTGCTTCAGTGAAGAAGACGTTTCTTGGATACAACAAGTCGCTGTGGGGGCCTCTGGAGATGGTGGAGAAGCTCTGCCCGGAGGCAGGGGAGATTGCAGCCAGTGTTCGAGACTTACCCGGCCTCAAGTATGCACACAACCACTGTCACTCACTGCCATAGTCATCATGCATAGTGAATTTTATTTAGTGCATCATCGACAGCACTTTGCTTTTGATGACAGCTCTAATTTCATTTAGTAGTTGTATGACTGATTAAATAATAATAGCTAAACAAAAACCATAGCCAGCTTCAGACTCTTTTGCATGTGCTAATTTCTACAATCAGTTAAGAATTATTTGCATCCTTCAGGGGAAGGTGCCAAAAATATTCTATGATGTAAAAATTAATACAGTGATTTAAAAGCTTTCATTCAAGATACTGGTGAGACTACTTAAACAAATCATTCTCAAAAGGATAACTGCTTCTTTCATGATGGTTGATAGATTGTTGAGTAGTGCAAATCAAGTAACAGATATACACTGAAGTACCAGAAAAACTGGTATACCAGTTAATACTTGGTCATTCCCCCACGGAATCTTGGCGTGAATGTTGCACAGTCCTCACGCTGATGTTTGTTGAGGCCCCAGCATTGAATTCTGATGTTACTTGATGTAGTATTGCATGTATATCACATGAAACGATTCTCGTCAGCCGACGCTGGTTACGTTCACCCCGAGTTTTTTACGGATACACTGCTCTCATAAGTTTGAGGTGTTGCCGGAATTCTTGTAGTCACGGTGCACCCTTGAAATGCTCATATGTGAAAATCCAAACTTTGCTTCCACCTCTGAAATGCTATGGCCCATCTCACGGACTCCAACCATTAAAGCACGCTGAAAATCGACAAATCGTGATAACTTGCTATTCTTATGCGGGGAAACAGCTCTAGAAGCTTCCATAGATGTCTGTCGCTTTATATACACACTGGCGGACGCAACCAGTGACATGCACAGGTGGCGTTCCCGTGTATTTTGCCTAGGCTCCAGTACCAGTTTTTCTGGTACTTCAATATATAAAACAAGTAATTTAAATACCATTGTATACCATCACAAAAACTGGAAGTCTAAAACAGTTGAGCATTTGCAAGGAAAGAGACACATGAGCATAGCACAGTTTGAGGAGGCAAAGAAGACCCCTGAAGAGCACATAAAAATGCTCAGAGTCTTGTGGTTGCAGTGATCAAGCTTCAAAATCAACTATCAAATATGATTCCTCTATAGCAACAAGCTAATTATAACGGTTTCTGTGTAAAAACTTTTAAAGGGTGCAACCCACAAAACGCAGTGCCTGAACTTTTTCACTGAACGTACCGTTACAATGGTGTCTTGTGGTTAGAAGAGATGGTTGACTGGTCACACTTTGTTATTCTTGGTTGAGAAAGTGTTATAATTAGTTGGAAAACATAGGGTACCTGAAACCCACTGAAACAAATAAGTTTTTATAACAGTGATGCATCACTGATGTTTTGCGGCCAGTGGTCATGTGAGGATTAATGATATTATATCCACCAAGCTATTTTTGTGCGGGTTGCCTCTGTCAGGAGATTAAGACTGGGCTGTTGATTCTTCAAGAAGATAGTGATCCTGAACATACATCTAAATCAACATAGAAATGTTTGCAGGACAAATCATATATGCTTTACAGTAGCATTATGTTCTGGCTTTGAAACATACCAAAAACCTTCAGTCTGAATTGAACAGGACAGTTGACATTCACAAAAATGTGAAGATAAAGGATCTTGAAATGTTCTGCATGAACGAGTGGCCTAGATATCTCTTAATGTGCCTACAGCATTTTTGGACATTACAGTGCTCAGTGCTGTTATTTTTTCGGGGGGGGGGGGGGGGGGTTTA
>JAOVVH010000048.1:23345796-23362810 GCA_028566435.1 Scorpiodoras heckelii | reverse complement strand
AAAGCACTTTATCTGGAGTATATACACCCTAGATGCAAAATCCCTATAGAGAGAGAGAGAGAGAGAGAGAGAGAGAGAGAGCATCCATTGCATAGGATTGAACCTGGGATCCTGCATCTGTGAGGCAGCAGCGCTACCCATTGCCCCACAGTGTCACCAGTATTTTACTAATAACTTATATGTAATGACCCACAAATGGTTTATATTTATGGTTGATATGTATACTGAAGTACCAGAAAAACTGGTATGGAGCCTATGCAAAATACATAGCAACGCCACCTATGCACGTCATTGGTTGAGGCCACCAGTGCATATATAAAGCGATAGACATTTATGGAAGCTTTTAGAGCTGTTTCCGCCTACAAGAACAAGAAGTTATCAGGATTTTGTGATTTTCAACACATTTTAATAGTTTGAGCTGGTGAGATGGGTCATAGCATTTTGGAGAAGGAAGCAAAGTTTGGATTTTCACTTATGAACATTTCAAGGGTGTACCATGACTACAAGATTTCTGGCGAAACCTCAAATTTATGACAGCAGTGTCGCTGTATAAAGACTCTGGGTGAACGCGACCAGTGTCAGCTGGCAAGAATCGTTTCATGTGATAGGTGTGGAACACGGCCTCAAGTAACATCAGAATTCAATGCTGGGCCTCAACAATCATCAGCGTGAGGACTGTGCAACGTTCCCTCCAAGATCCTGTGGGGGACCTACCAAGTATTAACTTTACATCAGTGTAAAATTAGTGTTGTCCTGACCAGGAGCAGGGTTTAGGACTACTTTAGCACTTAGTGAGGAAAAGTGTGTCTGCATGAGCTCACCCGCATGAGAGTCACCTTTCTCCATGGACAATTATGTTTCTCATTTTGCTTCTTTCTATCATTCCATTTTAACTCTTTCTATTGATAGGGCCTTCCTCTTGCCTGTTTGTCCTCTCTGGGACAGTGCCATCTATCATCCTGTTGCAGATAAGTGTGCTTCTTAATACCACACACACACACACACACACACACACACACACAGTCAAAAGCTCTTCTCCTGATTGGCTTAATTATTGCACCAGGGGTGGGCCTTAAAGGCCTGAGCGACAGGCAAGTAGAGGAAGGAGCAAAGCTGGATGTAAGACAGGTTGCAGGGGAGGAGGAAGAGGAGTCTAAATAAGCTGCATTAATCCATTATGGAAGAGCCACCAAAGCCGACAGGACCTGTTTCTTCAGGGGAGAGTGCCAGAGACTACAGACACACTCTTTGTGTGAATAGCAGAATTCCTGAAGTTTTTATTCATTTTTGCTTCATTGCTCATGAGAAAGCAGCTAATAGGGAATCAGAAGCAGAGGATGGCCATAAGGTAAAGTTGCATGACGTACTGTAAGAGCTGCAACAGAATGGATGAGAGGGGGTGGGGGAATCCTATTATCAAAAGTAGGTGATGTCCTGCTTAATCGTGTGTAAGAAGTGCATGTGTGTACAGTTAAGCTCTATGATTCTGCATAGGATCTGAGCTATGAGGCATATTTTCTGTTTGCTCAGACTGCCAAAGAGTGATTAGTGGTAACCAGTCTGGTGCTTTGATATGAAATCATTTGCTACTAATAATAAAATGATGAAAGAAAGTGAGATTTG
The DNA here is from genome assembly GCA_028566435.1 of Scorpiodoras heckelii. Lineage (NCBI taxonomy): Eukaryota > Metazoa > Chordata > Actinopteri > Siluriformes > Doradidae > Scorpiodoras > Scorpiodoras heckelii. Next base: position 23,361,187 of record JAOVVH010000048.1, on the reverse strand, counting down.
AGTCTAGCTACAAAACTATGGCAAATATAAGCCTTGTCAGTGAATACAGCATTACAATATGCACATTGTTATTCTAGGGTTTTTATTCTCCAGTTACCGGTACTTAAAGTGGAAGAGTATTTTGGAGGACAAAAAATGCTTTAGGAAAGATTTTTATTAGAGTAAGTGTTTTTATTTATTATTAATTAATAATCTTACTGATTTCAAACAATATATTGTAGTGTACTTTCCAGACAAGATATTACATCCAGTGGTAATGCCAGGAAAGCTGTATTGTTTCTCAGTGACACTCTTACAAGTGAGAAATCTGATCCAGTGACTTAATTATGGAGGCGTCCATTTCAGGGTGTTACTGGTTTCCTTGGTGCATGCTGAGTGGATAGAATTGCAACTATGCAACTACAACTTTAAAGGCCCTCATGGATGATTGTCAGTATGGTTGACTTACAAAGATATTTGCTGTAGTGTAGCAACATGGTGGATGTGATGCCAGTGATTCAGTATTACGTTTCAACAGGCTGAAATCAAAGACACATTCAAAGAGCTATACACTGTAGTAATCAAGATGTAGTACAGTTATTTTTTGGCATTATGTGTCCTAGCTTGTCCTACCTTCCTCTATTCCGTAAAGTTGACGTGACCTTGGCATTTCAGTTACAAAAACAGTGGCTGGTTTAAGAGTGCTGTGAATGAATGTTTGAGAGGCGTGGATTGCCTTTGTAAATACAATATAATGTCCTTAAAAATGTCTTGGATGGTGAAAGAAAGTGTGAGACAGATTAGGATAGGTGTGTGTGAGGCACGGAACAAGCTTCCCTTCCCTCTTTTCCCATAGGGTCTGCTGTTAAGTGAATCAATGCAGTCTAAATGCTTATGCATAAAGCATGGCAGACATCCAGGCTTAGCTTTAAAACCTCCCTCAGACCTGAATCCTGAGTAGTAGTTTGGTATTATTATTATTATTATTATTATTATTATTATTATTATTATTATTATTATTATTATTATTATTATTATTATAAATAAATAAATAAATAGACATTTACATGGAACTACTCAGACCAACACAAATGTAGAGTTCAGTGTAGTCTACCTTCTAGATAATTAAGATAATCACATGGTTAAGTGAGATATTACATATTTGTCTGCATTGCGTTTCTCGATATACATTATGCCTTTGTTGACAGATCCAAATACAGTACTGCAGTTCTGTCCCAGCTAATGGTTTTAGGTTAGCAGAATGTTACTCAATATGTTTTCTGGAAGATTTACATTTACAGCATTCAACAGGTGCCCTTATCCAGAACAACTCACAGAAGTGCACTGTAATCTTCATCAAAACATTTCCGCATACTAGTTCACTAGGTCAAGGGCTAAGAATACCATCAAACCAAATCCCAGTTGGATTAGGTTAGTGCAACATGAAAGAAGATGCACAAGAAAATTCTTGGAATGGAAGTGTGGAAGTTAATGGAAGTTAATTCATTTATGTCAATTTATCTAACTTTATAACCTTACCTTTGGTTACACCAACTCAACTACTTCAGAAATTGATTTGATTTAGCTGCAAACCTTGTGTGAGCATTGGTCTAGAATAGAGCAATGTAAATCAATCCACTTAATGTTTTCAGAACATTAAAGAAACAATATTTTATAACTTTACAGCCTAAGCTTCTATGAACATGTCAAATCCATTTCTGAAAGTTCTGATAACCTTCTGTGTAATCTGGGATATGGTATCCATTCATTCATTTGAGAGTTGATATCTTTAAGAGTTGATATCTTTAAGAGTTGATATCTTTTTCTGTCCTGATAAATCTCTCTTTGTAACAATACAGGCACATACAGAAATATCTACTGATCTTCAGCGAATGTTTGCTGTGGTTCAAACATTCATTGTGTTTATTGCTTTGTCTCAGGCAGATGATTTTTGGGACATGAATTGGTGATGACTTCCCAGTACCTTCCATGTTAAGGATACTTACCCCACACCAAAGCAGCCATGTGTAAATGATCAGGTAGTTACAGAACTAGACGTTGTCCATGAGGTTTCCAAGTAGGAATCATGGCAAACTCAGGGAAAGTTCTTCACTTGTATGTCGAGGTGAGATCTGTGACTGGTGAAGAAAGAAAAGAGTTGAAAAATATGGAAGGGATTCACTGGTTAGACGTCTTCCCCCAGTCTCAGCATGAAGCCCTGAATACTCCACATGGCTTAGTGTCTTCAGGTGGGGATCTACGTAAAGTGGGCAGCAACACACAGGGTCTTTTCACCAGTAAATCTCCATCCAGACATCCAGTCAGCTTGCAAGTCCATCCAGGTGACAAAAGACCAATATCCTCTCAACATAGACAAAGCTTGCCTCATGATGAAATATATCAATTACTGTCTGCCCTTCAGCCAGAGCTTAAAGGAGGTACAGGCAATCTGGTGCAAACTTGCTCTGCTGAGAGTGAGCCATTCTGTGGCAGGGACTCTAGAATATTTGGACATTTTACTGCTCCACCTACACCTAGTGGTACTCGAAAGACCTATGGACAAGTGGGTGAAGGAAAACGATCAATTGTTACATATGGCTATATTGAGAAAGCTAATATCAGGTCTGTGGGTGATCATCATAGCATATTGTGCCAAAATGAGCCAGAGAACCCATTCAGAAAAGCTTTTAATGATCAAACCATTCCCTTCCACTCCAGCTCAAAGAATACCTCAGCAGGTTCAGTTATCAAACCAAAGGATACCCCCAGTCTTCAGCACACTTTCTTAAACTCAACTGCAAGAAATGCTACCCATCGTGCATTGGAAGAGTTTGGTTCCCCACAGCTTAGACAGCAACTAGCAACTGCTAACCATCCTGGCAGAATTTATGGCACTCTGCATAGAGAACATCCTCGCTGCCATTCTTGGTCTGGATCTCCTGTGGTGCCACGCGTTGCCAGAACTCTGCCTGCTAATGCACAACTAGTAGATCTTTATCAACACAGGTCTCTGCATAGTAGTCCAAGGAGCACAGCAGCTCACAAGCACTCTAGTGATGCTAGACAGCCCTGTGTCTTATCATGCTCTACCAATGCCCAATCTCAAGCAATTCCAAGCCCACCGGTGGGGAAGAGTGATGAGACTCTGAGGCAAGGGTATAGTCATTGCCCAATTTTGCCATCCAGCAGGCTCAGAACTATTCCACATGAAATTCCAAATAAGACCATTACTCAACCACCACACAACCATACAGTTGGTCAAAAAACAAGTCAAACTCCACAGCAAAACAACAAGGTTAATTTTAGCCTAACCTCATTATCAAGTTGTCCAGCTGCCAGAGGCAACAAACTTAGTGGTGAGAAGAGTATCTTGTCTGCTTCGAGGGCTGAAATGACCTCTAACCTAGTAGAAGAAGCCACAAAAATGTTCATACCTTTACAAGAATGGAAGTCATCTTCCCTGACCCCATCACTAACAGACAGTGTGACGTCAGACAGTACAAAGTTAGAACAACCGTCTACAGAAACATTTTCAGAGCACAATCTCTTAGCCCAGGACCAACACTGGAAAAAGGACTCTGTTCAGACAAGGTATTCATCTGGTTGGGCTTCTTCACATTTGTCCCACAGAGGTAGCAGATCCCCTGGACTTTGTGCTAGTTTGCACCAAGTGGGTGTAATGTCTACATCTGCAATCCAAAAGCCACAGCAAGAGATCAGAGCAATTTCAGGGAAGAACATTCCTGGTTCATATCAACAGCAACCTCCCCAATATATGGTAGACAACGACATACTAAGACAACAAGACAGACACTATGATGCAGGGTATGGCTATGGTCTTGGAGACAGTCCAGATGTGATGAGACTCTGCAATCAATTTAATACTAAAATACCCATCAAATCAACCTTGAGAGAACCACATTTCTCAAGAGTTAGGGAGAAAACCAATAAGGAGAACTCATATGAAGTTGGAGATTCATTAGGTATGTCCTTAGTTATGTTGAGCAAAGAAAGTAGAAATGACTCAACTTTGCTAAGCTCTGAAGAGACCCTTTTTATGGTTCCAGCACAAAAAGAGATAAGAGTTGAAGGCATGTCATATGGGGAGCAGAGCAGTGCTTTGTCCCAAAGTTCTAGTGGAGTTACAGGCAGTCTGGTGGAGGTCATTCAGCCAGAGAGAGACTCCAGTTCCCAAGTGACATCCAGTCAGACCAGTCGGAGAAACTGTGGCACAGGGAACACAGCCACACAAGTGAGATAATTTTTTTTTACCTCATTGTGGGACACTATATAGTATCTGTCTATTATCATGCTTATTTTTTTATTTATGTCAGAAGCACAGGATAAAAAGTAATCATTGACTAACTAGCTTTTAAAAATTTAAGTTGATGACAGTACCAATTCATTTAATTGTATGTTCCAGTTGGATGGTGGATCATCACAGCTAAGTCCTTCTTTGCACTGTCAAAAGATTGCTCGTGCCAAATGGGAGTTCCTGTTTGGGAAGCCTTTAGAAGACCACCATGGAGTAACTGGTGAGAACAAAAGAGAGTCATAAGTATCATATATAAGATAATTGCTAATTGCACCAATGAGTACCAGTAGTAATTATGTTACTAGAAAACTTATTTGACTTTCTTCTCCTCACTTCCTGAAGTTCCAGTCTCCTCCATTGCAACCTGCAGTGGCTACTCCAGTGAGCCTCCTCATGCATTCACAGGGCCTTATTCCAGTGAAAGACCAATGTCCATGATCCAGAATTCTTCCAGCCATCATGTTCAACAGGTGGACATGGAACCAGTCAACCCACCTCTTTCTTCAGAACCGGGCTCCTCCCCTAAGTCTGGCATCATTAGGCGCACTATCAAATACTCAGAAACGGACCTGGATGCAGTTCCCCTGCGTTGTTACAGAGAGACAGACATTGATGAAGTTATACTAGCTGAGCAGGAGGAAATGGACTCAGCATTCAGCAGCAACCGCAGCGTTCTGGCTACCTCTGGCACCACCAGTGGCAGTCCTTTTGAGCGACTGTTTTGTTCACAGACAAGTGAAGAAGAGGAACAACTGCAGGATGAAGAGATGGTGAGCTGGGCCAGTGTGAGGATGCAATGTGACAGGACGAGACATCGAGATGTTCAGGATGGAGATGAAGTGTTCAGGCGCCTGCTTGAAGGGTGAGGTTAAGATAATTCAAAACTTAAAAAATGTCAAAACAAAATCTCTGTTAATGTTGATTTTAAATACATTTTCAGTTTTTTTGATCTTTACAGAAAGTAAATGTAACTGATATTTATGAAGGTCATTCTTTTACTCTTTTCTTCTATAGTTCCCAAAACTGCCTATTGGACAGCCATACTGCCCTAAAGTCTCCCATAACTGTACAAAGTCCTAGCAGGATCTCCACAGATGGCCTTGACTCTTTCAGCCATCACTTTGAGAGCATTATGGAATCTCATCGGGCCAAGGGCACCTCTTACAGCAGCCTGGACAGTGAAGACATGGCCTCCAGTGGCCCACCCATCTTTACCTTCGACCTTCCAACGTTGACCCCCGAGATACAGAGCCAGATCCGTGAGAGTGCCAAACAAATCATAGATTTGAGCTTTGCTTCCCTGAGACAGCCTGGTGCTCCTAGCCATTTGACTCCTAGCACGTCTGAGGCATTGGTTGAGGCAGACCAGAGCAGGTCAGAAGAGGAGAGTGAATTAACCGACAGTGTCCCCAGTGAGAACCACATTTCATCGGAGTCTAAAGTAGCAATGACGCAAAGGTCAGTGAGAAACAGTAGTGCAGTTCACTAAGCAGGGTAAATCATTTATTAGTGTTGTAGGTGTCATTTGTGTGCAGGAGCGATGCATTATCTCAGCCTGTGAACTGTGTATATCCCAGATACTCATGAGTGAGATTATGAGTTTGATATGTATTTTCCACATTAATGATTCAAAGTACGGCAGGCAGTTCAGATGCATGCATTGAGATACACATGTAATGGCATACCAGTTTTGCCTGTGTATGTCAAATGGACAAATGCTTGAATTTATGACTTCTCTAATCTTCTTATTTTTTTATGATAATATATGTTCTCAAAGGTCAACTCCTTCACTAAAATAGTGACGTTAATACAAGCATTTCTTATATATGAAAACATTGATAACATTTTGGCTTGTGTAAGCTCAACCAGTATAGTACATCTGTTTGGGATGTAACTGTCAACGAATACATTATTTTGATTGGAACATATTCTAAAATGGATGCATATACGGATACAAATAGGAGGCATACAATTTTCTTTAGAAAGCTTGCCTGAAATGTTCACAAGGCAACTAGTTGAGACTGAGGGTGTGAGACTGAGGCCCTGCAGAATGTAGAAAAACAAGGACGCGCAAGGTGTTTCTCAATACAAAGTATCCCAAGTTTTGACTTGCCTACTTGGCAGTACAGACTGTGTAAGTTTGACTTAAGAAGACAGATGGACGCTGTACAGTCATTCGGCAATTGGAACAGCAGCGTACTTAATGTACTTAACATCGCCTGCTAGCGTGACCACACATCTCTGAAAAGTCAAGCAAATTTTCACATAGCCTCTGTAATGATAAATTAACCATTTGCTTAAGTCTAAATAATGTTATCCTCACCTAACATATCATATAACTTCATTTCATAAAACAACAGTAGTATTTCGAAATGTTCTCCTCCACCATCACGCTGAATTTGGTGCGAAATGCATTCTGGGATATCTGACTCCCACATAAGTCACCTCCCGATGCAACCTTGATAACAAGGGCGGAACAGGAACACATGTGGGCATTTAAACTGTACTTTGCTAGATGCAGGCTTTTGAATGGAACAGTACTTGGGCTGCAACTGAGGACATTTCTCAAGTACACAACAGAATTACAGACAAGAACGCAGGTTGAAAATCAGCTATAGTCTCATTGGATGCGAAGTACAACAACGCTCCATTGTGGAAAATTTCCAGGTGCTAAACGTGAGTGAGTGAGTGAGTGAGTGAGTGAGTGAGTGAGTGAGTGAGTGAGTGAGTGAGTGAGTGAGTGAGTGAGTGAGGTGTTTCGCATCTAAAAATCCATGTGAGCAGAAGGTTTTTACTTTCATACAAGAGCATGCATGTGGTCAAATATGCTGCTTTCAGGACAAACACAAGACCATGTTTTTGGTACTAGGTCCCATTTGTGCTCTCATATATGACAAATTTATCTTGACAAGAATTTAGATCAACTCCCTGCAAATATTATTATACAGAAATGTAGTGATGCAGTGCTGTGGAAAAAGTAGTGAGTAGGAAGTAGAGGGGTTTTTTTCTTTTGAAATGTAGTAAGTAAAAGTTTAATTTATTAGGTGAAAGAGAAGACAAGTACAGCTTTAAGTACCGTAACATGGTAATTGTGCTTTGTTAATTCTGTGTATAATGCCAATTCCAGTGTGTCTTGGGTTGTGACAAGCTTATACAGACTAATAATATTACAATCATGATTTTGCCCAGCAGATGGAAGTATAAACACATCAGAGAATGTAATGTCGCTCGTCTGCATCATGATATTTTGATCAGCAGGAAGAGCGATGTGGCTCTACAAGGATTGCTAGTAAAGGAAATAATAATCTTGCAAGGCTGTCTTTAAATTATTCTATTTTTATATGACATGATCGTGCGAATAGATGAAATTTCATACGACCTATAACACCTCATCAAGTCCAACGTATCAGGTATTATATCTTTCAACTATTGTTTTTTTTAAATGAATGCAGCAGGATTGCTGTGATCAGTAGTAAGGCCCTAAAATCAGATGTAGCCTGGCTGTAAATTCCATCCAACATAGAAAAATTTCCATGGGAATGTCAGTTTAAGATCCTTAAGAGGTCACAGCTTGCACTGCTGAAATAAAGGTCTTCAGATTCACAGCCAGTCCTCTTCCTGTTCATTGGGAGAGTTGAGTACAGATCAGCCAGCATAGGTTATATCCTAAGGGAGGCGGAAGAGGTCTGCAGGGATTGCTAAATTTGTGACTTTTCTCTCTGTTTTGATATGTCATCCCACTATTTATCAGCTGCCAACAAAAACTGAAATCTGACCCCATATGCTTTGACACCTGGCTCCTCCGTAGAGGTCCTTTTCCTCTCCGGCGTCCAGTCAGACCTGGAGCTCAGCCAAGCCTACTTGGTCTCAGGAAGATTGGGAGATTAGCTTCCAGGGTCATGTGGTTTCAGAGTTTTAAATAGAGACAGCATTGAACACAACCTCCCAAGTCATCATTTATTTTTATTTAGGTTACTTTCAGTTGGCAGACTTCTTCATTGACCGACATGTTTTTGCTCCCGGTTTAAATGCTCCTCATATTCAGGTCAGATTCTGCAGAGACAAAAGTTGCTAAAGAAGTTGAGTGAGAAGGGGCCGAGTGGAGGGTGGGACATAAGGCAGTAACAAAGAAAGGAAGAGAAGGAGGGAAAGAGGTTGAGTTGTTGCATAGTGAAAGGAAACACAAATCACATCCAGCAGCAGAAAATAGCCCAGCTGATGAGAAGTACACAGGCAGAGGAACCCACACATACACATGCATATAGGCCAGCTAGCTGAAAAGCAAAACGCAACCTGGGAATGAGAATGAGAATCATTTGTTCCAGTCACAAAAGGATTGATAAAGGTTTGCACCAGTGTGAGAGAGGAACTCAAGAAGAGACCAGACACCAACTGAACAATCAAGAAAGCCACAGCTGAGGAGCAAATGGAGTCTTTTCAAGATTAAATGGTGCAAATCAAGGTCAGGAACAAACTGTAAGGCTAGTGCTTTTGCGTGGATCACAAACAAACAGAGGATGAGGGCTTCTGAACTCTGTGCTGGTTGAGGATCTCATCAGGAGCTTAAGCTGCATGTCAGGAGGTGGGGCTTTAATGATATGGCTCGCTTTATGCTCTGCTGGGGAGGCGGGGTCTTGGAAGATCACTACCTGTATACTCCCTTGCCAGATGTTTATCGGTGAGTAGAGGTTCTGTGTGAATGAAGGACCTGTGGAAGTAAATGTTACGTGATGTTTGCTAGATGCCAGCTCTGGTTGCAAATCAATTTGTCCCAGTGCAACCTGCAACTATGGATGAGCTACCATTGCCAGAGAATTAAGTACTTTTTTGAAATAGCCAGCTTTTCTAGCCATCAGTGTTTTGGTGTTTCTGGTCCACTTAATGCTGTGTGGCCAGAAAGGAAATTAGGGCACAACTGAAAATGAACCAAAGGTATCACAATCACTTGAGATTAAACTAGCCAAAAAGACTGACACATGAAAGTGCTCTTAGGTACCTGCACCTATTACTTATCTGTAATTCTTGTACAAATGGGATACTACGCACAATGTCCTGTGAACAAATATGTTGTCCTAATCTCTGTTGTACGTAATCCCGAGTCAGAAACTGCTGAAACACTACAGGATTTTAAATACTATACTAGTATTTACTGTATAAAACCTGTGGAATCATTTATTTTGCACTATTTTGTATGTATTTTGTCATTTTGAAGCACTGGCTTTTCAACAGTGTCTTGTCAGGTCTTTGCCGGTGCTTTAATAGAGAATAGTTGTTTTTAGTGTTTACAGAGGTTTCCATCCATCCATCCATCCATCCATCCATTATCTTCCGCTTTATCCCACTAGTCAGGGTCACGGGGGGGATGGAGCCAATCCCAGCGTCATCGGGCGAAGGCGGGGTACAACATGGACAGGTCGCCAGTCCATCACATGGCCAGCACACACTCACACACATTCACACCTACGGGCAATTTAGAGTGACCAATCAACCTAACATGCATGTCTTTGGACTTTGGAGTACCCGGAGGTAACCCACACAAGCACATGGAGAACATGCAAACTCTACACTGAATGGCCCGGACCGGGAATCGAACCCGGATCGTCTTGCTGTGAGGCGACAGTGCTAACCACTACACCACCGTGCCGCCTACAGTGGTTTTAATTTAACTATCTTGCTATTACTATTATCGTAGAGTCTCGTCACTGTTACACATAAAACTGTTATGACTACAGACAAGGACACACTCACACTCACTGAGAGACAGATAGAGAGAGACAACAACATTAATGTTTCACATCATGTCTCTTCCAGAAAAGCTGCACTTGCTATTACAGAGCTGTTTCATTCAAACCAAGAATGACAAAACTTATGGTTCTGTAGCTTGTCGCTTTGTGTAATTTGTACTTTGATTGGGTGATATGTGCTTGCCGGGTAATTCACCTCGTTCACGTTTACATGCCCTAGTGTATTTCACATACACCATCTCAATTATTGCTGGTGACGTATTATGGATATGACAGCAAATCAAATTTAAGTAGATCGTCCCTAATGTGTACAAAACCGCGGAGGTATGAACCATAGTCACCTGACATGTCTGTCAATTATAGGCTCTGTGAATCCGCAGGACAATCAGCCCTAGTGTTTACTTCTTTTGTGTGTTTTTCCTTACGACTCTGTGAGAGTTAACAAAATCCATTTCAAGACATTTGTTTACAGCGAATGAGACAATGTAGATGGAACAACATGAGCACTAATTGTTAAATGTATTTTTCTTGAATAGCAGAGAGCTTAGCCTTTTTAATAACAATTCCTGCTCAGATGACACCACCTACACCTTTTTACTGACATCATGTTAGAACAGTACGACCCTGCTTTCAGTCCGGCCAGAGTTTGTGTTGGTGTGTAAAGAGCTCCTGGGTGACTGTGGAATGTGTTTGCGGATTTTTTATGGAGAGGGGATATGTAGGCCGATCGCATTCTTAGGGAAACCAGCTGAACCACAGCTATACTAATAATGCTGCTATTTAGTGCAGAAAAATTCTCTCTGACTGGTTTAAGAATGTTAATCTACAAGCTCTGGATATTTTTAGCAAGTACAGTATGAATCACTTATATACAAATATGATCACTATGAACACTGTGGTATTATCAGTTGGGCAGGTCCAGATATTCCAGTTGACAGAAGGAACAGGAGTGTCTGCTTATTAGCGGCTCATTTAGAGTGTTTTAAGAGTAAACATACTCCCTCACCCTTCTGCTTCTCCTTCTCAGTGTCTCCTCCCTCTTCTGCCTTTATGCTGGACTATCCTGTTAGAAATAAGCCAATAGAGATCATACATATTTAGTTCCATGTGTGCCTTGATGGCTAAATGTTGTGTAAATTAAGAAGCAGCAGCAACAGTTCAGAGACACATTGAAGTTACTACACTGAGGTGAGATGGTGAATTTAAGGTAAGGAGACCAAGTTTTCCAAGTTTGTTCTTTTTTGTCCATCTATTTAAAAGTAATAACAGATCCATTGTAACAGGAATTTGTTGTAAATGCATTAAAACATTGTGTGTTTTTCCATGTAGAAATCATCACAGTCACTAAAGTTCAACTTATTAGAACATGTCTATACATAGCTGTATGTTAGAGAGCTGCTTAGGTGACATGAAGCTTATTGTTTTTTTTAATAAGGTATTTCTATGTATTAATATATTAAGGTCTAAAGATAATACACCAGTCAACCATAAGATTAAAGCCACCCTTGTGCCACCAAAACAGCTCTGTCCTGTCCAGGCATGGACTCCACAAGACCCCTAAAGGTGTGCTGTGGTATGTGGTGCCAAGACATTGGCAGCAGTTCCTTTAAGTATTGTAAGTTGTAAGCTGGGGCCTCCATGGATCTGACTTGTTTGTCCAGCACATCCGCTGATGCTCAATAAGATTGAGATCTGGGGAATTTGGAGGCCAAGTTAACACCTTGAACCCTTTCCTCATATCATTCCTGAACAATTTTTGCAGTGTAGCAGGAAGCATCATCCTGCTGAAAAAGGCCACTGCCATTAGGGAATACTGTTACCATGAAGGGGTGTACTTGGTCTGCAACAATGTTTAGGTAGTTGGTATGTGTCAAAGTAACATCCACATGAATGCCACGACCCAAGGTTTCCCAGCAGATCATTGCTCAGAGCATCAAACTGACTCCACCAGCCATGCAATAGATCTTAAGAAGCTTACAGAGTAAATATATTGTTTTGTGGCCACACCTTATTGAAAAATAACCATGTCACCTCTGCCATACCACCCTACGTCAGTGAGCTGTGTATTATATGTATATTGCAATATTAAGTAATTTTTGATCAATTATTTTACACTAAGCTTGGTGCCATGGATATTCATTCAGTCATTCATAGACAGTAGGCTTAAGAGCTTTATTTTTGGTCAGGGTCACAATGGATCAGGAGAATCTCCTGGGAACACTAGATACAAGGCAAGAATATGCCTTATTTGGGACACCATAGAGGTCTATTAAAATGGTTGTTAATTAAGAGGTAATGGGTTCCTGCGATTTGCATTTTTACGGGGATTTTAGCAGTCTGAGGAGAGGAGAGGAGAGGAGAGAAGTGTCCTTGTGGGTGAGTTTAGATGCCAAACAGATGATGATTACTGTAAACAACCCCATATATAAAAAACACCACATGATGAAACAAGCCTGTACACTTCTGCAGCTTCTGTCGTTTCATTAAAAAACACAGGGGAATAAGGATCCCAAAGTGTGTGTGTCCATGCATGTCTGTTTGAGTATTCGGGTGGTCTATGGTGTTGTTGTATGAGCTATTTCTAAACACTCCCTGCACAAATCTAATTTACAGAAAAAAAATCATCATTAAAACCGATGAAGCCTCTTGGATAAGCCTGAAAATTTGTTCAAGATTGAAGCAAATTATGTTTGGCTGACTGTTGCAGTTTTTCTGTTTTCGTCCTCAGGGAACGAGCATCAGGACTTGTGTCACAATCTGACCATGAGGTGGCACAGCGCTTGGCACTGGGCAGCGTTGACAACATTGCCAATGGTAGCAAGGCTGACCTGCAGGCTGCCAAACTGCTGGCCAAACGCCTCTACAACCTGGATGGCTTCAGGAGGTCTGACATCGCAAGGCACCTGAGGAAAAAGTGAGCATCTCTTCCTTCCTTTCTTCCTTCTCTCCTTTCTCTCTCCTCTGAAAAACACTTGTATTATATGGGGCAGCCATGGGCTTATGGTTAAGGAACCAGCCTTGTGACTGGAAGGTCACCGGTTCGATCCCCGCAATCAACAAGTCATGACTGAAGGCACCTAACCCCCAACTGCTCCTCGGGCACCCTGGATCAGGCTGCCAATTGCCCCGGGCTAGTGTGCTCACTTCACTGGTGTGTGTACGTGTGTATTTCACTGCATGGATGGGTTAAATGTGGAGGACAAATTCCTCAGTGTGCAAGCACAGTATGTCAATACTTCACCTCACATGTGGATTCTAGATCCTCTTGCTTCACATACATACCTGTATGATTGTTAAATGCCAAATGCAAATCCACAAGCCTTTTTTTAAAAAAAAAACAAATAATCCCTTTTGTGTGCCTGTAGTAATGATTTCTGTAGGATGGTGGCAGAAGAGTACCTGAGTTATTTCAACTTCGCAGGCATGAGTGTGGATCAGGCTCTGAGGTAGGAGCATGCACTTTCATTTACATTTAAAGATAAAAAAAGATGCATTTATGCATCATAAATATATAGAATACATTAGTTAGGATATTTTTATAATCTTAACTAACTACCTTTAAAAAAACTAGCCATATGTAATTTTTTAGCTTGTTGTTGTCAACTTCCTGTTTCTGAATAAAACTCTTTACTTAAACAAATAAAGTGACTCAGTGACAGTTGAAATAGGGTAATGCACTGAACTGGAGGCTATTTAGAAAGTCTGATCACCTGATGTTAGTGTTTAGTGTTCCTGCTAAGCTGAGAATGCACTCGACTCAAATAACATCTGTTCAGTGAAGGTCCAACGGTGGTTCCTTTCCACTGATGGGTAGAGTAAAAGCAGACTGTGCACAGTACATGATGTAGGTATTACGGCAGTCTGTAATGTCTACAAAGTGACCTATATGTTAAGTTTGCCTGATCAAGTGCAGGATTATGGTTCTTCAGTTGACAGGTTAGAGAGGGTTTGATAAGTGATGCATAGTAAAAGATACAGTCTGCATTCAGTAATACCTACAATGTGACCTATATGGCAGGTATTCCTGATGAAAAAAAAAAAAAGAAATAGGATTTTGAATATTTATAAGTACTGCAGTTGTCACTCTGGGGGAACTCTTACAGATTTTTTAGAGGGTTTCTCTATCTGAAGTGTTTCTCTATCAAAAAGGGTTCCAAGTATGGATGCACGAAGGAGTTTTACATTGAGGGTGCTGTCATTTGCTATGACAGCTCTCCTGAATGACAGTCGGATCAACAGGAAATATGTGTTAATTAAAATAATTATAGTACAACATGGTTACATTATTGAATCAGAAGGCATTGGTTAAATTTCTATAACAACATGGCTCTGACAATAGATACGACTATGATATACATGAATAACATTTATATTAACATGATCCTGATATGTTGTTGTTCCTATAGTAACAGCTCATTTACATAATCTAAGTCTATAACCTATAATAAACAGCCTATAATAAACATGTGATGTTAGTTAACAAAGGAAAAGTGTATAATCAGTGATATGGGGAAGAGTCTCAAGTGTCAGCGCTTTGCAAGTGTTATAAGATTCCCAACATGGATGCTAGTCCCTGTTGTCATGTTAGCTATGAGAAAGCACAAACTCTTTTGTCCTGAAGGCACAAGTCTTGTGGATGTTCCTTAAAATTTAATGAACAGTTAAAAAAAAGTGCAATGTGTCATTTATTATTAAATTAAAAATTGAAATGGCTGACAAATCATTGTGGAATAGGAGGAATAATATTGCAACGTCAGCAGTGAAGGGTGATATGAATGAGTCACTTTATTAGGAACGAAATGACAGATCCAGGGGAGGAGAGTCATACTATGCATTGACACACATGTAGAAAGGGAAGGGGGGTCACACACACCGACACACATCTCACTCATGGTTGGTGCCCAATTCACAGTCCTACCTGCAGGGCACGATGGGAGCCATGCAAAACACCGCCCCATTAAGCGGCTCTTCCAACCTGCTCCCTAGTTCTGGTGGTGGACGCCACAACATTCTGAGATACAGGTTAAAAAAACAAGACTCAGATTTTTAGTTTAGTAAGCATGTATGTTTATCTAGACCTAAATATTATTTTAGCAACTGAAGCTGCATTTTCAGTTAAAGGAATCCAGAAAGCACCCCTACTTCCTGCATGCCTGGTTCCAAGTAAAATCCTTAATTATCAACTGAGCCCTTTTTACTAAGAGTGTGGGTATACCTAATATAGTGACAACTGGGTGCAAACAAAGTAGTGGAATATGTTTAGTATTACTTATAGGGGATATAAAAAGTCTACACACCCCTGTTCAAATGCCAGGTTTTTGTGATGTAAAAAAATGACAGCAAGACAAATAAT
>JAOVVH010000048.1:23317053-23333764 GCA_028566435.1 Scorpiodoras heckelii | reverse complement strand
TCACAAATGTTTGTAAAGGCAGACTGCATGGCTAGGTGCTTGATTTTATACACCTGTGGCAATGGGACTCCATGAAAAACCTGAATTCAATGATTAAGAGGTGTGTCTAAATACTTTTGTCCATGTAGTGTATCTGTCTGTCTGCCTGTCTGTCTGTCAATCCATCTATCGATTGATTATTCAAATGATATTATTTATTCATATAATGTTGCATATATCTTTGCAGTTTTTCAGTAAAAGCTCTTCATGGCCCAAACACAATATTAACTAAAGATCATTTGATCATGACCTGTTTTTAACTAGTCAATCAGAATGACATTTACAGATTTGTGTGACTCTCTGACTAATAGTCCGTTCTCACAGCACTGAGTAGTCCTGCGTATGTTAACTCTGTGCACTTGTGTCAGGTTAGGAATATTTTTATTTTGTATCTGCATTTCTAATTCATGTCTAAATGGCATGCATGTGAAGACGATGATGTGCAGATTTTTGCCATGTTTTTGTAGGCTATGTGGGAGTTAATATAGCTTAATATTGCCATGTTTTTGTCACTGTGTGGGTGTATGTGCATCTTAAAGGTCAGAAAATAAAAAAATAATAATAATTTTAAACCCCGCTTGAGATTTTTTTATGAACAGCAGAGTACATACAGTGTTATGTATTTTGAATATTTAGGACTATTGTAAACCTTTGTGGGGTCTTATTAAGGCCTGGGTGCCTGTGTAGCTCTGAGGGATGAGTGTTGGACCATGGGAAGCACAACACTGCACAGCCTATACTTTGAAATTACTCAGTTAGACCAAAGGCTGACAGCTCCACCTGAATGATCAAAGCAGCCCATTTCTCTTGTAGGTGTTATGTTGGACATGTTCAGTATTGAATCTGATTTTAGGACTAGTTTTGATGTCAGCAAGTTTACTTAAGTGAATTGTGTTGGGACTCAATGCTATGAGCATGAGCAGAGCAACAAATGAGCAGGCTTTGATTCTCAAAAACAAACATGTTGGGATATAATGTTATGCATTTTACCAATCCGTGCAGTGAAACACACATATACACACACTGGTGAGGTGGGAGCACGCTGGCCCGGTGCGGTGGGCAGCCTCGTCCAGGGTGCCCAGGGAGCAGTTGGGAGTTGGGTGCCTTGCTCAATGGCACTTCGGTCGTGTCTTGTAGGTTGCGGGGATCGAACCGGTGAGCTTCCGATCACAAGGCTGGTTCCTTAACCACAAGTCCACGGCTGACCCAGTTATGCAGTGTTTTAAAGGAATTCCACACTGGTGTATTTTCACCTTGGTTAGTGATTTCCTGTATTACCCACTGATAATAGTGCTAGTGGATAACCTAGAAGCCAGCTTTTATTTTTGCCACTACTTCTAGGTGAATTTCTCTTTAACATGACTCTTAAATTCGTTGGTAAATGGTCCATGAGGGAAAAAAGCCCTTTCTCTTTCCGGGGTACTTTCCAAAAGTTTCCAAAACTATACATTTTATGTGAGCAAAGAAATGGCATTACAGTTTCCTGAAGGCTTTCACAATGCAAAAAATGATGAAAATATCTTGAAAAGAACAGATTTTTTCTAATATATAGCACAATGGCATCATAACAATATAATGCAAGATTAAGACAAATTATTGGTGACACTGAAGGTTGAGTAATAGTATTACATCTTACATTTCTCTTGCAGTACTACTAGCTTACAATGTCTCTTTTATAATAACTAGGTAAACACTTGTAACTA
Source organism: Scorpiodoras heckelii (assembly GCA_028566435.1). Lineage (NCBI taxonomy): Eukaryota > Metazoa > Chordata > Actinopteri > Siluriformes > Doradidae > Scorpiodoras > Scorpiodoras heckelii. Next base: position 23,332,022 of record JAOVVH010000048.1, on the reverse strand, counting down.
CATGAATAATAATAAAAGGCCAGAAAACCAGAAATGTTGTTAACTCTATATAAACATTTATACATTAATATAACATGTATTTTAAATTTTTTTTATTGCTCTGTAATTATTCATTACTCTTTAATGTGCAAATATATTACTTTATTATAAATTAAAGTTTATTATCTATCTAGTTATTATAATTAAAGTTTAATTCAAATTTCTACCAATCACCAAGATGTTGTTACGTTTGAAATGAGTAATAAATAGGTAAAGAAAGTATAATATAGACTTAATAATCATATATTTTTGTTAGTCATGTTCTTCTAATGATTAAACAAATGTAACTACATTCAAGATATTCTTGCTTGAGATCTTTTTTCTGCGTTGCATTTCACTGTTACTAGCTGAGTCGGTCTATGAAGTCATTAAACAATAAATTAACAAATAAAATTGTGTTTAAATAAGGAAACTTCTTTGATATAAGTTTTTAAACTGATACTTCAATATGAATACATGCTATAAAATGTATTTTTAAACTTCACACAATAATTGTTTGTTTATTGGTCATTAATTAAGCATTGATCATTAGTGTGTAAACTGTTATAGATACTGATGTTTAAATGAAAGTTTTACCAAACAGATCATGGCAGTTTTACACTTGAACTGAGTCAAAAGCAACTACATATACAATTAATAATCTTATATTTCTTTACTTTTATGTATGTCATTATGAATTATGAAATTGTAAATATGACCACGACCCAGTAGAGGATAAGTGGCTTGAATGAATGAAAGAATGAATGAGTGAATGAAATATTAAAAGAGATGTTATAGATAGAGATAAGGTGAATTTTAAAACTGAGTATTATTTTAAAACACCATCTAAAGTGTGAAAGAAGCAAGAACTGGTCCACTGTCTTTGTTTTAATCAGGTTCATAGTAAGAATAGGCCCAGTCACATTCCTTTGTGTGTGTGTGTGTGTGTGTGTGTGTGTGTGTGTGTGTGTGTGTGTGTTTGTTTACTCACAGTGATGAAGAGGAAGTGCGTAAGTCTGTGTCGGAGCTGGCTGACAGCAGGACAGACTCTGCGTCCCACACTCTGAAGAGGATTACTAGTGGCGGGGCTCCTCTAGTGTCTCTGGCTCAGAAGTCCAACGCCCAGGTCTACAAGAAAGGCTTCCTCGTGCGCAAAGTTCACGCTGACCCCGATGGCAGGAGGAGTATGCATGACTTTTCATCACTGCATGCGTCACAGTACTAATAAACGTGGGAAATGAAGGATGGGTTTTTCTTGTCTGAAGGAGTGTAATTATATACAGAAATAATTTTATGCATTTTGTCTTTTAACTATTCTCACAGCGCCTCGAGGTAAGAGAGGATGGAAGACATTTTATGCCATCCTGAAAGGACTGGTCCTTTATTTGCAAAAGGTAACCTTAACACCTTTTGAAGGAATAGGTAAAAAAAAGTGACAAGACTTTTATTAAATATTAATTTTAATAGTAATTCACTGCCTCTGCCATGCATGTGCAAATAGTACAAAAAAAGAGCAACAAACTTGCGAACTTGAATCTCGCTTAGAGATAGTGGACGTCCAAAAGCAGTTGAACGTTCAATAAACAGTTAAAATGTGACTAATTTCAAATTAGCTTGAAATCTACATCATCATCATCATCATCATCAAACGCTAAACATGAACATGGAATTTGTCTTCAGATATTTTCTCAACGTGACTAAAATTGGTCTTATGATTACACAGACATAATAGAATGTCTTACCAAGTTTACATTTACAGCATTTGGCAGAAACCCTTATCCAGAGCAACATACATATTATCTCATTTACACAACTGAGCAAGTTGAGGGTTAAGTGGCAGCTTGGCTGTGGTGGGATTTGACCTCATGACCTTCTGGTCAGTAGTCCAACATCTTAACCGCTGAGCTACACTACAAGTTTACATACTTTTATAAGTATCAGCTACTGAAACATTTCAGAAAAACAAATTCTACTGCCTCTGTCCTTCATGTTCATCTTTCTCTGCTTTGATTGGCTTTCAGAGTGAATACTGCACTCACAAGCAGCTGTCTGATGAGGATCTGAAGAATGCTGTGTCCATCCACCACTCTCTAGCTATGAAGGCAGCAGACTACAGCAAGAGACCCAATGTGTTTTACCTGCGCACTGCTGATTGGAGGGTCTTCCTGTTCCAGGCCCCGTAAGTCTTCAACCATGTGTGCATAAATGAACTTTTTGAACATGGTTTTATTTCCATAAATGTTCAAATGATCCAATATCTCACCAAAAATCAAAGTTAGAAAAAGTCATAAAACTGAAAACAGATTTGTGTATCATCTCAATCATCTCACGACCCCTCAGGTTTATCTGCTGTCCCTGTATATAAAACTGTATATAAAGTAGTAACACGCTGCTTACACACTCATGCTTCAGTATTAATAATCTAACTATGTCATATATAATGATATATCAGTCAGAGGAACCAAACCAGCACTTTTACTTTAATACTTTAACTACATTCTGATGCTAATACTTAGGTACTTTTATTGAAGTATGATCTTTCATGCAGGACTTTTACTTGTAATGGCGTCATGTTACATTGCTGTATTGGTACTTGTACTTAAGTAAAGGGTCTGCATACTTCTTCCATCACTGGATTTACCCGTTCAATCAGTGGTATTGAAACCATGGTGCATGGGAACTGCTGGCTGGGAATAAGAATGGATTTTCAAACCTTTCAAAGTATATTGAAGTTATTTATGCGACAGCGCTGTTGAATTCATAATTCTGGTTGGCCAGAAAGTGTTGATTAATTTTTTATAACAGCAGCTCTGTCAATAGTGCCAGTTGCAAAGCAAAGCACAGGTTTGTGTTAATGAGCTGATTCTATAGTTAATGTGCTTGTTTCTGTAGAAGCAACTATTTCACAGGGAATTGTATGGTGGACACTCCACATAAATAAATCTTTAACTGTATAAAAAAAATCTAAAAATCTAAAAACTATATAAATGATAGTGAGTTTTCTGTGAGTGAGTTAATTGAGTAGTTTTGCAGGCAGCTTTCAGTGTCAGTGCTTTGTAACAGTCAGAGGTAAAGATGTAATTTTAGGTTTTCTGACACAGGAGATTCTTCAAGATAGAAGGCTTTGTGGCTTCTCTGTAACCTGACAAACTGTAAAAATAAAAAGTATTATTTATAAAGAGTACACACACACACACACACACACACACACACACACACACACTCAGTGCCCTGACTTCTGGGTGTTGATTAAATGCAGAGCTCGTAGTGGCCTCGTCAGAGCTCCACCAAGATGGATGTTCTGTCATGTGGCTCTCAGGGGAATGGATCCTCTCCAGCCTGAGAGTCTGGCCTAGATAAATCTACCGAAACACTCGTGTGTGCAGTGCTGTTCATGATAAACATAATCATGCACACTCGGAAATATACCCTTGTGTAGTTTCAGGTTCCTGGCCAGCAGGATTGCCTTGATTTATATTTGTTTTGGTCTTGTGCATCTTTTAGTAGTGCAGCATTCATAAAAGTACATATTTTTAGGTCTGCTCCTGCTGATTTAGAGTTCACACCCAGCTTGTGGGCCAATTCATGGGAGGGTGTGAACGTAGGTGTGTTTTCACAAATAACGGAGTTTCTTCTGAACTGTGAAATAATTTCACTTCTCTAAATAACAAAAAAAAGTCACGCACATTTGCAAAGTGAGCGACCTTACAGTAGGTCTGAATCATTCTAGCTTTTATTAAGGTACGTTTGGTGCCATGACCAGCCTTTACACTGTAAAGAACAGCCACTATTGCTGTGTGTATTAGTCCATGTCATCATGGTGGGAAAAGATAGATGTGCTGGACAAGCTGGCTCACACCCACCCCAGTGCACTTTAATCAAACCCCAGGTCACTGTAGTTAAAAGGCTGAGTTCAGCTTTCTGATTAGAAAACCACAAGATATGTGTCGAACTTTCAGCAAGCACAGCCTCAGTCTGGGGAAAGTGTAAAAATACTCATAATCCTCCTCAGTCTTGAGTAAATATGTTACGTACGTACATACCAAACTTACTCTTGAACTCTACTCTGCTACATGCATCAGTTTATATTAATTATATTGCTTAAAATAAAACAATGCAACTTAATCCATCCGTCACCACAACCTGGAGTCAGTGCCGTTCTTTCCTTCTTTGCTTCATTCGCTGTGAGCTGCTCTCGTTTCTCTCTCAGCAATGCGGAGCAGATGCAGTCCTGGATCACGCGCATCAACACAGTGGCAGCCATGTTCTCCGCCCCTCCCTTTCCAGCAGCCATCGGCTCACAGAAGAAGTTCAGCCGGCCTCTTCTACCGGGCTCCACCACCAAACTGTCTCAGGTACCTAACATTCTTGTTTCCCTCATCTGTTCGCTGTTTTTACCCAGCCACCAACCCACCTATCAGAAAATGTGTGTACATTTGGCAACTTGACACACTTTGAAAGAACTGTTCATAGAATAGTTCATCATATTAGTTCACCGGCCTTCCTTGTGTTTTTAACACATTTTCGACAAAATGAAAAAATACACGAAACAGCATTCTGCTTCAAATTATTAGCTTCATATGTATCCAGATACTACTTTTTAATTACTTCTTGAACTTATTTACATTGAGACTCAAATGTCCATTCACAGACTGTACACACATATTTCTGACTATAAAATAAGTAAGGAATAAAAAAAGATGGGTCATACTTTTACAGGAAAAGAAACACTAAAGCAGAGTTACTGTTTCTACACCAACGTTGATTATTTTCCTGTAAAAGATCATCCCAAAGTGTCTTATTCCTCTTATATCACTGCAGTTTGCCAACACCAGTAATACTTGTTTTTCTTTAAGAACGAAATGGCATACATTTTATTTGTTTATAGTTTGTTCCTGTTATCACTTATGTTATAGCAGTTAAAAATAGTCACTCCTTCAACAGATTCTTTCGCTGACAAAAAAATGCAGCTTGCCAAGAAACCGCAAACTCCTCTGTCCTAAAGACCTTTCCTTATTATTATTATTTTTTTGGAAAACGTAAGGTTACAGATTTACATCTGGAGACCTCTTTTCCCATAGGAGACCCCTTCCAAAAATGATAAATAAATACCTGCTTACAGAAAATTTCACCATTTCAATAAATGTTTATTTTTTAAATAATTTATTTGGAGTATCCACCAGTTGTTCGTATGTTGTTGGCAAATTACTAGTTGCTTAAAACTTACTTTAGTTGTTAGTAAGTTGTTGTTTTTTTACTATAGAAATGATAGCACATTAGAACAAGGGCATTCATATAAATCTGTGACTTGTCTGGCAGCCAGCAAAATAGTTAAAGCTGCTGTTAATAGAAAATGAATCATCGCCCTCTGACCAGCTTATGTAACAGATTATTAAGCACATTATCCACCTTGGCTTGGCTTTGATTTAGATGTTCAGGATATGTGAGTGTATTCAGGTTGATAGAGCTAGTGTTTGTTGTTATTATTGAACTTTTAGTGTGTTTAGACATACCTGCTGTTTTTGCTTATTCTCTGGTAACTCTCTGGTTAGGCGGAGCAAGCCAAATCTCACGAAATGCGCTTCAGATCCATGTCCTCTGAGCTGCAGGAGCTGCGCTCTGTTCATCAGGAGCGGAAGCCCAAAGGGAAGGAGCAAGAAGAGGCCAAGCAGCGGGAGGAGTACCTGGAGTTTGAGGTGAGGCTTCGTGCTATAGAGGATTTCATTTGTTGTTAAAGCTCAGAAGGAAGCGTATCCTCTTCTGGGTGATGCTGGATAGTTGGATTATAAATCGTTACAGTATACAGGTGTAAAGGAAAGAGGCAGACAGTTGGATCCTGAGTGTGTTGAAATGATGTTCAGTTTGAGCAAACTGTGAATAAGAGTCCTGGGATGAGCGCAGGACAATCTTTATGATTGCAGCAGAGATTTTTACATCCATAGTTTCCAGGTGAGATTATCCACAGTTTGTCTAGGCCTTTCACTAAGCCTTCTCTGAGCTTGATTTGTTTTCGTTCATGGCCCAGATCTCAGATAGTTCCAATTCTCAACCAAACCTCCGAATAAATCCATTCGTTCGTCTTTTAGAAAACCCGCTATGGGACGTACGCCATGTTACTCAGAGCGAAGATTCGCATGGCTGAGTCGGATCTGACGGCGTTCGAGGCTCGTTTGTTTATGGACGGCACTCTGCAGCGGACCAGCTCCAGCCCCACGCTGGCACATGACACCAGCCACGCCAGCGCCAGCAGCTGCAGTTCTAGAAGTAAGAAAAGCAGCCGAAGTGAGGGCCAGAGACACAAGCCAGCAGTGAAACAGTGAAACCTCTATCCAGGGCACTTGATAGCTGCTTCATGGTGCTCCTGATCCAAACTGAAGGGCTGAGAAGAGCATCGATATGAGGAAAAAATGGCAGTTTGTGCCACTACCCTGCAGTGGTCGCACACGTCGTACGTACGCGCTCAGTTCGAGCAGTGCTGGAGGATGTGATCGAACGTGAAGTTCGAAGCTGGGTATGATGCCTGGCTTCCTCATGAGAGCATGCTTTTGTGGCCAGTGAATTCAAAGCAGGCCTAAAGAGGGAAGAGGCGTGTGAACATAGCCATCCTTCCTTTATCTTTATTACCTTTTTAGCCTGGCTTCATACTTCTCTTAGCTTAACCTATATGCTGTATAGAATGCATAGGCTACTTAAAGCTTTTTGTGCATCTTTTTTTTCCTTTAAACAACATGCCCAAACAAGTCAAGTGCAAGACTATAACAAGACAAAAATCTATGCCTCTTTGCTACCTTACATGGTAGCACATGTGTTATCGGAGAGGTGGTTTACTTCTTTGGTTACTAGAAGTCTGTCAAAACATTTTTTTTTTCTTTTCCTCTTTCCTTGCTTGAACATATCTTAAGACAGGATAATGTATGTGTATAGGTCTTTTGAAATCATGTTTTGAGCATGCTTGTGATGTAAAGACAATCAGACAATTCCCTCTTTGCATTCCCAGTGTATGTACTGTATGTTATGTATGCTCTTTCGTTTTTTGTTTTTTGTTTTCTTCCTGAAAGCACACTACAGCTGGTAAAAAATGAATAGTTTAGAGCCGTGCTTCTCAAAGTGGGGTCTGGGAACCTCCAGGGGTCCATGACGTATAGCCGGGGTTTGTTTGTTTGTTTATTTGTAGGTTTATTTGTGTTACAGTGGCGGAAATCACCATCCACCATTACTAAAAGTTATTATATTCATTAGCCTGTTCAACTTGTATTCATTTGTATTGAACGATTATAATCCCAACCTCAGTATCTCAAAAACAGCCAGGCTAATCATACACTTATTATTTTATTTAGATTATTTTCTTTTTTTTAAAAAAAGTAATAAAATGAAATTATATGCAAAATGTGTTCTTTCAAAAAAAAAAACAACAACAAAAAAAAAACAACGAAAAGGGATTAAAAGTTTCTTCTGTGGCCCCAATAAATAGCCAAACTACAGTACATTCTGCTGGATTATGTTTGTAAAAATTAATCTGTACAGAGATAAATCTTTGCAGATTTTTTTTTTTACAGTCAAAGGCGATACCAGATGTTTCAGAACCCCTGGTTTAAACAAAGGAGTGTTGTGTGTTCCTAGCAGATGACACCAGCTTTAGTGTTTATGTGAGAATTGTGCATTGTGTATGCTGACTGGGAATGTCGATGGCTGATAAACACAGATTAGATTGTGAAAAAAAAATGCAGATGTTTCTACTGATGACCTTTTTGTGTGGCAAAGCCATTTTCTTCTCAGGCACCTATTTTCAAGTACTGCAGTGATGCCACATTTCTGCTGCCAGAAGGGGGCAGTAGAGGAGAGATAACCTGTATTACCTCAGCTGTAGTGGAGAACAATTATTTATATTGAGCTTAAAGGAATAATAGCACAGGTATTAAGGTGGACACTTATGTGACTCAGTGTCTGTGAAGTATTTCTTAATGATGTACTTTCATCATAGCAGGAACTAAAGAATCCGATATATTGTAAAAGTAAAAAAAAACACACAAAAAAAACAAAAAACCTGTTAACCAGGTAGGTCTCAAAGAGCTAAAATGACTGTTAGGGCTGCAGTCTTATGAAAGAGAAAACATATACAGGTGGCTGACAAATTAAAAGAAAAAAAACAAACAGGTTCTCTTGCACTATAGGCATTTTGCCAGGATGGTTTGGGTACGCTTTGAGACACACGTCGAGTGAAAAACATCACCTCAATTCATTACTGACTGATCTCTTTTATTCTATGCTGAAACACTTCTGCCCTGATGTTCAGGAGGTGGTCTCTTCCAGGATGCGTTCACCACATCTACAGGCCATGTTGTCTCACTCACTGAATGGTTTGATGTGCATGAAAATGATGTAAATTGTATATTCTGGGCTTCATGCTCACCAGATCTCAACCCAACTGAACACCCATGTGTGAATGTGGAGTGACGTTATAATATCTTTATCTTTATAATACAGTTATATTATCTTTTGGAAGAAAGGAATGGTGTTGATCTTTCCAGTACGGTTCCAGAGACGTGTAGAACGTGTCCCAATGTACACCGAAGCTGTTTAGGCAGTTCCTGGTGGCCTAACACTTTACTAAAATGCATTATATTGTTTCTTTTTTTGTCCTTTAATTTGTCACCCATCTGTATTGATTCTGACTTTATACACATCAAACATAAGACCTAGATCACCAATAATAGCACTTAAATCATGATGCCCCATTGCATTTTGGATAATGTTAGTGCAGGCTTTATTGAATGCCATGAGTCCTATTTATATATTGTGCAGATTTATAACTCATGTCTTGTTGAGTATGCGTTTATGATCAAATGTTTTGACTTAAAAGTTTTTACAGCGAGCACTGAGCAGTCCAGTGACACCACAGTGGTCTACTGTATGTTTTAATATTGAACTGTTGAATTGTTTTTGTTAGTTCAATGTTTGCTCGTAGTTTTACATACTGTATTACGTTTCAGCTGCTTGATAATAAAACTATTATGCTCTGTTGTTTGTATGTTTTGGAGGCATTTAAACTCATTATCTGCCAAATGTCTAATAATAAGTTGGCTGAGTGAGTCCTTGATAAGCCGAATTTACCAACTAAAGGTAAATAAACATTCATTCATCTTCAATAACTGCTTTATCCTGGTCAGGGTTGATGAAGATCCAGAGCCTATCCATGGAATACTGGGCACAAGGAGGGAGAATTCACCCCAGATGGGATGCCAGTTCATCACAGGGCACCACACCCACATGCATTCATTCACACCCAGAGGCAATTTAGCATAGCCAATCTGGCAACCTGCATGTTCGTGAAGAAGTCCAGTGAGGAAACCAGTGTGATAACTGGAACAACAGGCTAACGTTAAAACAGTTCTTTTTAAAATAGATTTATTTCAATGACAGCCAGAAAGCGAACACTTAGATGTGAACTGTATCAAAAACACATTAAGCATTCTATTGCACAGGCATTTAGCTAAAAACTTACCTCATATAAATACACAGTATTAGTAATACACTAAATCAAAAGCAATCGCCACAGAACACAGAAACTCATTTTGCATCCGACACAAATGAAAAAAAGATATTTTAAATGAATACATTAAAATATAGACAAGATCATAATTGGACAGTAGGGCACCAGGGTAACTGCGAATGTTACATCTGGTCTATTGAAGATGAGTAATGTCTCAGTATCTCATTCTTATAACTTTCACAAACCATGAATACTGTACATCACTGGCAACGTTTAGAGCACCAGGCACAACACCACGCTCTTCTGAGTCTCTCTCAACACTAAACGATCTGTGTGTAAAAATGGGTTGCTGTGAAGTCTTCACTGTGATGCGCTGAGAAGGACAAATTTCCATCTGGTTGACGATGAAGCATCAAACAGTATCAGTCTGTTTCGTGGAACTGCGCTGCTCAGTCATTGGCCACAGCCGGAGTGTCCGCCTCCTGACTGCCAAAGCCGCTGTCCACTGTCGCGTCTAGGAGAAGAGGAAACGTGATCAGTCCTGTTGATTTCTACATTTCATGGAGGAACATGTCTATACACATTGCTAATTTGGTTGCATTTAATGTCTGATCGTTATGGTGAGAAAGCTTCCTACCTGTGCTCTGCTTGTCCTCACTGAGCTGCCTGGCTCTCAGAAGTTGGACCCCTTCTGTCAGACCGAAAGACTGCAGAGCTTCCACCAGCCCCTCTAATGGCCCACCACTTAACTGCATTCACACACATACAGCGCAGGGTAAGCAACACATACACACACATAATAAACTAACTACAAGTGCTTCCTAAGTTCAATACACAGCTACAAAAGCTTGCAGGTTGTCTCACAACTGTTGCACATGCACCAGTGCTACGAGGAAGAGTCTTCGTTTTTGAATTGTGCTGATTGTACTGATTGTGGTGAGCTAGGCGAGATATGGGGATGATGTCCCGCTGATGAAACGGTAGGTAAAACACACTTATCTCAACAACTCCAACTGACATTGAACGGTTTGAGCAGCATAAGCAAAAAACGGAGCAGCTGTGTATCTTAAATACCTGGAAATATTTTTATGGAAGTTTTAACCGTCACTAGACTGGGTTTGGCTCAGTGCCTTTTGATCATTTAATCTTTTTTTTTTTTTTTTTTTTTTAGATAATTTTTTTATTTACATCCTTCATGTGCAACGCCTGCATTTCCTTTTTTAAAAAAAGTGTGTATAGTAATTTATAACATCCATGTATTGTCACCGGATAACAGTGAATTGTTTAGCCGTATCAACTACCCAAAGTTCACAGCAATAAATACACTTCAGTACATATTTCAAATATAACTGAAGCACTTCCAACGTGGTGAAAAAGCAGGTGTGTTTCATTCACAACACCTGATATGAGGTGCTATAAACGTCAGTCTCTCACCTGGTAGTTTTCTAGAAGGTTCTGGCAGGGAGAGGGGCTTTCTTGGTACAAGTGTGCCAGTGTTAGCATGCCAAGTTTCTGTGCCAGCTCTTTCCACGGCACATGGCTTTTGTTAAGGATTCCACACAGCTTACTGACTGTTTCGTTGTCCAGAGGATGGCTCACTGCACAGAGATGAAATTAATTTAGCTTGTTATTTTCGCTAGATTTGCTCGCTTAATATTAAAAAGACTATTAATAGAGAAAGCTAGAGAAGCTGTTGCTACCTCTTTTAGCATCTTCAGTGCTCTTTTTCGTCTTTTTCGATGAATGGTGACTCGGCTTTGGACTACCCAGGAGATCTTTAACCTGGAGAAGAGAGCGGTGTTAGTATGCTAACCCAACTGATCACTTGCTATACAATGACACAGCTGCATAAACAGTTCCGGTCAGTCTGTACTCTGTGCTGCATATCTCACCTTCTGACAGTTGGCCAGGTCAAAAGGAGTGTGTCCGGTAGCTGGTCTCTTGCGTGGGTTGACTCGACTTCTCTCAGTTGATATCGACAGTTCTTGTACATGCTCGGCTATGTCCTTCTCGACTGGTTCTTCTCCGTCATCTCTCCTTTCACCCAGGTCTTCGTCATCAGAGGAGGATGAGTAGCAGAAGAGTGGCTCATCGTTCTCCAATTGTTTATTTGCGCCTGGGGAGAGGAACATTGATTACGTTGATGCAGACGATGCAAACTAACCTCTCTCCCATACTCCGGTAAACAGGGTCTGGGCTGAAGGGGTTTCATTTTACCTGCTGCTATAAGCATGGAGCAGAGGGGTGGAGAGCCGAGACTGGCAGCCAGGTGCAGTGGACTGTTTCCTCCAAATGTACACGCGTTAACATCAGCCTTCAGCTGCAAGACAACCAGACAGCCATGAGTCCTGACAAATCACTCCATGCGAAATGTTATCTAGGCTCATTCTTATAGTATAACTTGTAACTGTATATTCTCTGTGATTTTTACCAATTTGATTATTGCCCAGTTTCCACTGCTAGCCAGTTCTCCCCTATCACACGATACTTACTAACCAGGAAAGCTCAAGGCTTGAACATGCTTCTTCCGAGACAAACGAATACAGCAAACACAGATTCAAATTCACAACTACCAAATAAGAGCGCGGGCGCTTTTATTTTGCACCACTCAGGAGCCTTATATCTTTTTTTTTTTAATTCTGTCCCACTTTCTTCCAATCACACAACAGCTAGTAATCTGAGAGGGTGAGGACTAACACATGCTTCCAAACACATCACAGTGCTCTTTGTTAAACAGTACAAACTGCCTTATTTAGTACACATGAATTGGTCCTTTGAGAGATGGTCCATTCTGCCAAAAGACCAGGGCCAGATATAGTCTCGTGGACTCCTGGGCCACAGATGGCTGTATCATCAGGATTTGAACTTGCAGTCTCCAGACAATAAGTTAACCTCAGACTGTTATGTTTAGACCATTGCACCACTTAGAAGACCAAGCCATGTATAACATTCTAGGCCATTACGATTTGGTCAAGTATAACCGAATTGAGCAATATTTTTGCGGCAAATTGCATATTTTGTTTTTCTGTACCTCGGTGATGAGAGTGCAGACCACTTTGAAAAGGTTCTCCTTAACAGCCAGGTGTAGCACCGTGCAACCGCTCTTCTGTTCGGGCATGTTGATCTTTGCACCGGCCTCCACCAGGACACGCAGGCAGCGCTCACCTCCTTTTCTCACAGCCAGGTGCAGCGGGTACAGACCTAAGTGTCAGAGTAATACAGGGAGGGAAAAATCAGACCGTCTATAGCACTAACTCAGCAAGAGAAAGAGATTTCAGCACACTGGAGCATTGTAACAGAATTACTGTAACGCTATAACTCCCAAGTGTAGCTACATGAGTTTCTAATGCTAAGAATATCATAGTCACGTACAGTATAATATAATAATGCTCCATCTACTATGCTTAACACCTCATGGCATTAGGGTGTAATTTCAATTTTTCGGTGATCCTACCGAAAACATAGCTGTGTTTATTATTTTTACCACAGCGTGTGTAACAATATTCATTCCAAAGAGGAATGTAAGTCTTCAGCATATGCTGTTAATGCAAAATAATAGTAACGATAACTCCACTTCACCTTAATCTTTGTTTGGCACCTTTATAAAAATTGGCTCCTTAGTTTTTCCCAGTGATTGAAGCTATAGTATGTACCTCCTATTGGAATAATCATGGATGAAATGCTGGACCTTACCTGAGAAGTCAGCGGTGTTAAGCAGGTGAGAATGGCGCTCTCCTAGCACGCTTAACAGCACTCTCAGGATGGCCTCGTCCCCGGCATGAGCAGCCAGATGCACTGCTGACCGTCCGTCCATGTCCAGTAGAGAAGGGTCTGCACCTACTTTTAGCAAGATCTCCACCAACTTGGGCTGCTTGGTGATCACGGCCAAATGCAGCGGGGTCTGGACAGGAGGAAGTCACGAGGAGTCATTAATTTAATATTTATTAATTACTAAATTTTACGATTAACTGCTTTGAAGGGGTTTGATTTGAGCTTGCTCAGCATTTGAGAATGGTCTATGCAGATGTTTCAAGCATTCCTTTAAGAAACAGTTTTTTACAGTTATAGACATTTAAGACATTATAATAGCCTATAATACAAGCTGTTGTTTGGATGCTGCTATTATATTGGTTTATCACATCCACTACAGACCATTTGTGTTCAAGCCTATCGACAAATACTCAGCTATTTTCTTTACTCACCACAGAGGTCTGTAAGCTTTTTTTGAGAATATTGACTATATCTTGCTCTGAAACTCCATTAAAAATGTGTATATACAGTACACATAAGTGCAGAGAGTTAATCAGATTGCACTTATCATCATTCTGAAGCTAGTGGCCAGAAAAGTGTAGCTGAGAATACAGTATTATGCTAATTACCTGTCTGAGGTGGTTGAACTTGTTGATGAATTTGAACTGAGGACAGTTTATGACAGTCTGAATAAGTTTTGTGGCCACTGCTGACTGCTGGTGGATAATGGCCAAATGTAAGGGTCTGTAAAACACCACAAGGAAATTCATTCAAAACTGGTCAGGGTTAGACAAAGTGCTATCTTAAAAAATACACAAGGCTTTTTAATGACTAAATTATTCAAATAATTTTCATTGAACCTCCAATGTGTAACTCTATATAATTTCCCTATACGAGAAGAAACAGACTAAATAGACTCACGTGTCTCCGTTCTCATCCTGAACGCCACACAGTTGTCTCTGCAAGGCCAGGAGGAAGCGTACGTCCCCTGTGCTGCAGTAGTTCAACAGCGCCTTAGCACTGTGCTTGGCTTCTGCTGTATTCTGCCTCTTCAAAGCTGAGGCTAAAAACACGGTATGGCGTGACACAGGTTAGTGCAAACGCAGCATGAACCTTGAAAACACTGTGCACAGCTGAGCATTCTCCACTAGGCAACAAAGGTTATAGCTACTGATCTGCTGCTCACCGATCTGAAGGAGTTGATGCTGTGCTAAGCTGGTGGGCATCTCTTGTTGTTGCTGTTGTTCCTGGGCTTTACCTGGCTGTGGAGCCGATCCTGCCATCTGGGTGCCACCTGCAAATCCACCACAGGTGCCACCAAAGAAGCTCGATCCATCCAATTGATTAAACTGGAATCCTACAGAAATTAAATAGGTTTGTAAGAGTACTGACAAATTAGAATTAAAAAAGAATTAATCATGATTAAAAAAAAATTAACGCCACTAAAAAAATTTACGCAGATTAAAAATTAGTTAAATTAAACCAGTGGCGCCGTCAGTGAACACGTAATTGACCGTTACATTACTCATTTTAGGCTGCATTCCAATCGCAAGGGTCTCTAATCTGTATCCCTGCTCCCTATACACTACACAGGGTACAGAATCCCAAGGGCACTTCATAGGGAACTCGGTCACTAAACTCCAACTCTAATCAGTATATCAGATGAATGAAAGACAAAAACTATTTTTTATTTTAAAAAATGAAAAGACGT
>JAOVVH010000048.1:23306904-23316953 GCA_028566435.1 Scorpiodoras heckelii | reverse complement strand
TCAACATTTTCAATGGTCCTACGATGCCGACCTGCACGTACAACACAAATCACAATGTGCATTAAAACCGCGATTAACGTGTGATTAAAAAAATTAATCATGTGATTAACGTGATTTAAAAAATTATCTCGTGACAGCATTAGATTGTAATCAAATTTAGAGCAAAAAATAAATGTCAGTCATGGTATGTTTCCATCAGCACTGTTGTAAAAAAAAACAACTGAGGGATTGAATTACATAATCGCTACATCCTCATTTACTCCAAGTATCTGTTTCTGTCACTCTTCCTGCATCACAAGCGGGTAAAAGTACCCAAATTGTTTACTCAATTAATAATGTAATTCCTCATTAAAATACAAACTCTTACGTTTACAAGAACATGAAACGGAAAACATGTCTACCCACTATCTTTCAAATCACACACTAACTTTAGTTACTGATGGACAGTTAGTGACTCTTTTACCAAGTAACATGAGAAAATATTAGCTAGGGAAATTAGATCAGCGCCTTTAAGTTGTCTGATGTTAAAAAAGATGTTACAAATACATAATTATAGAGAAATGAAGGCATGTGGTGTTTGAAAAAGTGGTTGAAACTCAAAATCTTTCTTTTAACAATTTAGTAACTTAAAAGCTGAATGAAAAAAATCAAGTAAGATTTTAAAGTTGTTGATATCATGATACATCCCCATGCCCATCCCTAAGCATTTATATTCATTACAAAAATTAGAGTTTACCTCCTAATAATCCTCCTCCTCCTCCTCCTCCAGGACCTCCAAAGCCCCCAGCTCCTCTGCTCAGGCCCCCTGCTCCACCCTGTGGCCCCCGCCAGTGGTCGTAAGGTTGCGGAAGAGACTTCATCCTCTTCCGCTGAACATCCTCTTTATCTGAAGACAAAATGTGAATATAAAGTGAATACGCTTAATATAAAACAAATAGTCTGATAAAAAGAGAACAGAGTGAGGCAAGGTTGAAACAATGGATGAAAGTTAACAGTTCTCTAGACTGACCTGGATATAGTGGGATGTAGGTAAACTGTTTGGGCTCGCTGCAGTCCCCACCCTTCTTCCTCTTGAGTTGCAGAAAGACAGTGACCGGTCGCTCGATCTCTTTGTGATACGGTGGCGTTTTAAAGACAATGGCATACTGGTAGAAGGCGGAGACACACAGCGTAAACGATAACATTCAGCCACAAGATAAATAACACTGTACTTTCCACCAGAAAAAAAAACACCTAAAAGTCCATCTTTATCACAAGTGGACATGGCTAAATGGTGAGTAAGTGAAGTCTATTTAAGCACATTTAAGCTAAAGTCTGTACTACAAAATAAAAATAAGGGCATACTGATTTATTAGCTCACCTGTTTGTGTACATCGGTGGGAGAGAAATCTCCATATGCTTCCCAGCCGCCCTCATCGTCATCCTCAAAGAAACGAATCTCAATATCATCTGGAAGCAGGAACACATCTGTCTCAATCAATCTGTTACATAAAAAGACATTATGGACCAGTGCAGTGGAATAGAGCTCGTACCTTTTTGAACTTTGTCACACAGTAGAAAGATCTCATCCCCTCCCGTCACCGTGCCACAAGTCCTGTCCATGCGTGAGATCTTGAGATTGGACGCATTGGGAGATTCTGGAAAAAAAAAAGTTGAGTCATTAAAGCACCGACCCCATTACATGTCAGCAACAACTAAGAGTAAGTTGAAAAGAAAAAAAAAAACATACTGCTGTCGTAGATAGGGTTGGAGATGACTGGTTTCAAAGCTCTGGTAAATCCTCCGTTGCTGTCCTTAAGGTAAGCAGTGAACTTTAACCTCACTATGTTTAGGTCCATGCTCTTGCCCAGCTCTTTTGCTTCTCGCACAATAGCCTGCTCTTCTGCATCTGTACCATTCAAAATTAGAAATTCAACTTTAATTTGATTTCTAATTACAAAATCAAAAGCTTGCTGTGGGTCATCGTTTTCAGAAAAAGTACTGAAGTTCAGACACACTTGAAATAACAACGCAAACGATTCAAGTTCTTAACAATATTAACACCAAGTGAAAGTCAATTATAACCGTCATGAGCAATTTACAATTTCCGAAAATCCTCCTGAGGGGGCAAACCAGGAGGTCTGTAAATTTGCTACTTGGGACTTTTCATCCATAGGCTTCCCTAATGTTCTAGCAGTGCTACTTAACTCATGGTACAAGACAGTAAGTCCAAATTATCCTATGCATGTTGAGCTGAAGTTACACTTCTGTCTTGTTTTTTTTTTTATATTCACGTTGTTTTAAAGTCAGTCCTCATAAACATATGTTTAAAGGGAAAATATGCATTCTTTATTTTCTACGTTATACTTCCTGCCTTGCCTTTCGCACACTGTGCATCTCTAATACTTTTCGATACCTTCTACAGAAATGCTACTAGGAGGAAGTATGCATGCAGCACAAGCAAACATGATATGAAGCGATTAATCAAAGTGTCAAAAAGCATAATACAAATATCAAGCTAGCTTTTGTTCTTTTGCTGCACTAATAACTAATGTTGCTTAAAAGAGTGACAGGGTAAGAGAGAGAGAGGAAACAGGAAGAGCATGAGCCAAGTCCATAGCTGAGTGATCACGTGCACGGAAGAATTGTATCTCACCGCTAAAATGGTATCCAGGCTGCTTCTCTCTCTTTTTCTCTTCTCTCAGTCTCTTCGTCAGAACTTCCACCACTCCTCTTTTAGTGACATGAAGAATACCTAAGTTGCTGAACCTGCACAAAAAAAGGACGGGGCACAGGATTTGAGCATTTAATATGGACAGGAAGCCGTCAAAAGCATGTAAATGCTTGGTACTGATGGAGACGGAGGAACTGTGAGGTGAGCTTTGAGTGAATGAAGAGTTTTCCTTACTGTGCCGTGAGGTCACTGGGACCCACGTCTATGCTGCACGTCCCGTTCTCATTGCACTGTTTTCCAACAAGGCTGTGTGCATGGACACGAGCGGGATCGTTGTGTGTCACGAGCTGCACCTCGACCCGAGCGTGACCCACGTAGTTACACACCTGGACAGGGTTCAACGCATAAGTCATCTATTCATAAGCAATGCAATTCAACTGAACGCACGAATTCAATGTTTTTCAGAACAGTCCCTTTATCATCTGAGAAACAACAGGACAGTATCGAAGCTTCTGATACGTCTGTGTACAGCTTTTCACCTTAACGGTGGGATACGTCCTCCTGTTCCTCTCACTGGAAGCACCTGGTAGACCACCATGAGATGGACCCTCACACTCGTAACGAAACCGGAAGCCTCTCTGCCAACACATAACACACATGTCGTTAAAGTTGCTGCACTTTATGATTAAAGATGATCCTAAGGAGTCAAAATAAGAAATCATGGGAATTTCCCTATGAACACTGCCTTATATCACAAGACACATAATGTAAGACTGCCACGTGGTTTACTGTCAGCCTGTCTTACACTTATTCATCTTCGTATGAATGCACGTACATTTAATTACGAATAATAATTACTTCTTACTGATAATACGTATATGCACTACCACTTGAAGGGTTGAACATCAAATATTAAATATATAGATTTAAAAAAAATAATAATAATCATCATAAATTTTTCCTGTAGTTCAATTTTGTTTTTCTAATTTTTACGTGAAATTGTTTAACTCACATTTTGCTAGCAAATGAATTCATACTGAGATGTGTTGCCTTCAATCACACTATCCCTCCGTTATAATGACAAAAGCACACTGCAAAAGCTATTTGTTAAATATAACTGAATGTGTCTACTTACTTGTTTGGGCTCCTCGATTATCTGTAAGTAAGGTCCATGAACTGAAATAAATAAAAAGACTGTGTCATCACCACTGACTGACCATTAGAAATCATTATCAAATACACGTGCATGCACAGAGTCAAATGTTCAGCATGCACTGAGGAGGTTTACTCACCTGTTTCTGGAGCATAGGGTTCATTTTTTATCTCAAACTCGGGCACTAGCTGATGATAGGAGATGTCCATCACATACTGTAAAGATTACAGACTTGGTTTTAAAAATTGGGTTGCTTTTCGTTTTTATATATTACATAAACCCCAGTCCTAGACTGAAGCGTGTTCAGTGCCTGGTAACGTAAGAACGTCACTAAGCTTCGACAAACACAAACTTCTCTTCTCTAGTGTGGGATGTTGTGATGATTTGTAGTCTAGTCACTTTTGTTCATGTACAGTAAGCAATAATGAGTAGGTGGGGATTTATTTAGGTTTGTAGTCGTCATTTCAGAGGATACTCAAAAATTACTGTAGCCGAGCAGGTAAACATGTGTGGGGGGGGGGGAGTTGCTGTTGTACAGTGACGTTAATTTGGTAAATATGATCCGGTGTGGCTTCTGTTGCACGTCCTCTGCTATAGCCAAATATATGCGAAAGATTCAATAAGGAAAACAAAATGTTTAAAGACAACAGGGCAGAGAAGTGCGCTTTTTTATTCTTAAGTTCAAAACAGATATCTGTTCAGATTCTGTGGCACTACAAAATTTGGATAAAATTGGAAGCACCAGTGAAAAACAACTCAAATTATTATTAACTTAAATTGTCTTATTAACAGCCAGGAACTAACTACTAAGGATAAAGCATTAAGAGGTAACTGTAGTCACCATTCAGTCATGTCCGTTGCTTATCCGGACATTTTTACTCAAGGACATATATGCATCTGGACCTTTATGTGTTTTCATGGAATACCCCTGATCTAGGTGATGCACAGGCTCGTACAGTTCACATAAGAAATCCAGTCAACCATGTTAGCCACAGTAGCCTTTGGTAAAACTGTGCAAGCAAATAGTAAAGTGAGTGCTGAAATACAAAGCCTTACCTCATTGTCAAACATCTTCATGCCGTACTGACTTTCGTCCATGCTGTAATGTAAGACACACAGAGTCAAGTGTTAAGCAGGCACTAGATTTAGAGCATAAAATCTCCCGAGAGCTCAGAAAGAACCCTGATCAGTCATGCCCGTGATTCAGAGAATACTGAGTCTTTAGCACACTGCTCTGACTGTTCCTCTAAACTCCCTCCTGCATTTCACCATCTTACTAATCCAAGCTATGACACAAAAACATGGCCTTCCCCACTTAACGTACCTGACGAACAAAATGGAGAGAAGCCTTCAGGTTTAAGCAAGGCCTTCGGATGAGGCTGGTTTCACTTTCTAAAAGGCATAAATGCATATGCAGTGCTGTTTTTTCCCTCTCTCTCTCTCTCTCTCTCTCTCTCTCTCTCTCTTCACCCTCCCTCCCTTGCGTGTTACTTCCAGGAAGTAGGGCAGTGAACAAACATAGAGGAAAGCCCCAAGAATACCAGCTCACTGCTGCCTCTGATGTCAGATGCTGAGACGCAATCAGACACACGGCTGTATCACAGAGCTGCCGTTGTCAGATTGGGAGGGCTTATGTACAGCAGGCCTGTTTTTATTCTGTATGAATAGTGCAAAGAAAAATGTACAAAATGTAGGCAAATTTGCCATGATTTGTTTGCTCAAGTAAAACGGGTGTGTTTGCTCAAAGTAAAACATTTATAAATCGCATTGCTTAAAACTTCTGTTCTCATCAGCGGATCAGGAAGTCTTACTAAAAGTGGAAAGTGGCATATTATTAGATCATTAAATGACTACACATTGATTTTTTCCGACTATGAATCTTGATGAGAATTGAGATTAAATTCAGGTCTTTTTTGCCCTGAGGCTAATCAATGTTTTTTTTTTTTAAAAAAGAGAAAATGAGTGGATTGAGTGTTAAATAAAGAAAACTGAACCCGATTCCCTGCTTACACTGATACTGTTTGTATTGTGTATACTGCATATAGTGGTGATAAGATAAAATGGCTATTTTAAAAATAGATATTAAATAAAAATTTATGTCAAATCAGAAAAAATGATAAATCAGTATAGATGAATATATATAAATGCCTTAAATATACAAAATGACCCTTGAAAAATCCTTTTTCTGAGACTGTATTGAACAGAACAGAAGCGTCAACCATGCAAATAAATTAAATTAAATTACATTAAATTGTCCAGAATCTTTTGTTCGCACCTGACGAATTTCTGATTAAAACTGACATATAATCAGTATGAGAGGAGGTATACACTGAGCCGCCAATGTCTGCTATAAATGTTTTGAACATCTGGGTGGTTTTGGAAAGATGGCTGGTCTGGAATTTATCACACCAACCCAGAAATGCTTCAT
Source organism: Scorpiodoras heckelii (assembly GCA_028566435.1). Lineage (NCBI taxonomy): Eukaryota > Metazoa > Chordata > Actinopteri > Siluriformes > Doradidae > Scorpiodoras > Scorpiodoras heckelii. The sequence continues at coordinate 23,310,719 of JAOVVH010000048.1, read as the reverse complement.
CAGGTCCTGCGCATCACTGCATTCCCAAAAATCACTAGACTTCATTTCCCTAAATTTCCCTATAGGGGCTTTTGGTTAAACCTAAAGTCCTGAAACAAAACATGGTAATCATGACTCTTCTAACAGGAAGCTCAAAAAAAAAACTCCACTGAGGCGGAATCTATTCAAATGAACATCTTTCTAAGAGAAAGGCTCTGTTGCAGAATTAGTCACTTCCAATTCATATTTCTTGACATGTAACTCATGTAGAGTACAAACTATCTAGACTTGTCAAGGGGATTGCCCCACAAATTTTTCTCTCATTGGTCGTGTGCAGTCCCAAATCCCCAAACGGGTTATTGTTTATAACATACTTCACAACTACTTCATAATACATTCTTATAATGTTAGATTTCACATCACACATTTACAAAGAACCCATGATTAAACTGCAAGATACACTTTTAACTGAAACACAGGACGTTCCAGTGCAACTAGTCTGCGTGCAACAAGCAAGTAAGAGAATGGTCTTTGCAAAGATTTTAGGATTCACTAGACACGTACTAAAGTGCTCAGTAAATTATAACACTCAATATATATCACTGATGGTTTCCAGCATAACAATCAATCCAAATCTTACTGGGACATATGGGTACGTATATTAATGTATAAAAAAATAATATATTTAAAATATCTGTTTTAATATTTTAAATACATTACATTTTAGTTGCAGGTTAATTACGTGATTTCTGTTATATTCTTTAGAAAATATGACATTATGTCTATGTCCATTCAAAAGCAGCTCCATTAGATCTTGCACAGGTAGTGCAAACTTGTGATTTTCTGTTGTTTTGCCACAGGAAGCCTGAGTTACACAAGGTGCAGATCTTGAGATTTCACTAATCAGAATAGAGACAACACTCGCCGTTTAATATAACTATGCTCCCATTTGCACAGACTACAGGCCCCAGAACAGCAGAAGTTTCAGGTGAAAACCTGTGTGGTGAAATATACTTATATACATGCATACAGATCACTATCTTGCTTTCGGACACGATAAAAAATAGTATATCCTGTCATTATTATATCCTGACTAAAATACAGGCTTTAATAAAATTTCCCAATGAGAGCATGTAGAGAAGCATCAAATCCAGCAGCACATGACTACACATGGCATATACCAGGACAACCACGCAGATTAGACTGATACTGCCATTAATATATTTGCCTATACACTTCAAACATTTATCTCAGTTATTTAATCCTTGGTTATGGACAAAGCCAAAGAAATTTACAGATCCAGATTAGATTTCCATGCAAAAAAAAAATTACATGCAACACTGTTGAGATGCATATTCAACTATTAAACACATAAATACACATTGCACACATTTCTGTTTATGCACCTAACGATATTCTTTCTCTCAATTATTTACAGCTTGATTATGGAGGATGTAAGACTTCTACAACAAGCTACACAAACTGTGGCCTCAAATTGCAGGACTGCCGCCAGATTCTTGCAACATGTGTATTGTTGCAACATATACAAAAAAGACCAAACCAAATTTGCTGGTTAAAGTCAGGTCCAAAAATGTGAGACGACATTGAAAATCTTTGTTTGTTTGGGGTTTTTTTCTCTCGTTAATTTAAAACTATGAATAGAAAAAACAGTTTTATCATTTTTGAAAAATGTAAAACAAAGAAAGAAAATGATATATCCTGAGTACTTAATATTCAAGATTCTGCCTTATGTCTAATATCACTATTTAAATGTAAGCAAATTTATCATATTGACCATGCTAACACCTATGAAATATCAGATTTTTTTAAAAGTCCCTTATCCCTTCTATTGAAGTGTGGACATTTTCAGATTTGACCTAATGAGCACCATCAGATTTTTACTCCCCAAGTCCACACCATCTCAACTGCACGCTGTCATGTCATGTCATGTCAATCAAAACAGGGACATACCAAAATACTAAGAAAGCCTAAAATTCATGTAAATATATCCAAGACTGTACTTTGCCCTCTACTCTAATCTACATCTACTTTGCAGATTGTACTACGCGTAATTTAAAAAATGTATTTACACAATTATATAAGCATTGCAAAATGAAACAGATTTTCACTGACGGTCTCGGACATTTGGACCCCTCTGTAGTAGAGCTGTTAAAGTCGCTTATGGAATGATGTGTATCTCTATGTATAAGTGTAAAGCTGATGTAATTAGACGTGTCTGTACCTCAGAGCTCCGGCCATGCTGAGAACTGCTGTACAAATCCAAAATGAGCTGTGGGAAATTCATACAAAAATGTTTTACACACTTGTTGCTTCCTGTGGATGTGATTCCCCCGTTTCCCCACAAATAAGTCAAAAAAGACCTGCTCGGTTAAGTCCAAGAAGTTCACAGACATTGTCAGGGAATTTCCAGCCTCCCCACACCTAACTAACACTGTAGCTCAGTCTGAACTGGTTAACTCTTCTTTATGCACAAAAACAGGACGAAAAGGATGAATCTACGGGCTTAAAACTGCACTTTGTTATCTGTTATGCATCTGCTCACAGACATCCAGCTGTGAAACAGCTGCAGGTGAATACAGCTACCACGTATATAGGTATATACATAGAGCTGTATTACCTATACAGGTGTATATGAATATAGATATATATTACATGGATATATTCAAAAACTATATTTACTATGCAATAATAATAGTAAGCAGCACACGTTACTGTTTACTTATCATGAATTATTGAGAATTGTAAAAAAAAATATATTATTATTATTATTATTATTATTATTATTATTATTATTATTATTAATATTATTCAGTGTCACATTTTACACCTTCGAAGGCTATAGAAAGACCATTTCAAATAAAATGACACCCAGTAATCCAGCTGTCTGTGCAATTATGTGGAATAGTAAACTGTTTAAGTATGCAGATGTGTTAGACGCAGTACTAGTTACTAAACTCCAGAGACTAACCAGTAATATGTGTTAAAGTGATATTACACTCACCTCTAGGTCGATAATCTTCACAGTGTTCAGTTTTTTAAAAAGGTTTATATATATATATATTTTTAAAAAAGGTAAAATAACGTTTAGAAATCTGTCTTAAGCTGCAGAAGATATAATTCTGTCATCCTTTCTGCCTGAGATTAGTTTTGGACTCAGTCCTAAGTTACTGCTGTGAGGCGGCCATCGAAGCTGGAAAGCCCCGGACTCTGAGGGGGAATTCCGCAACCACGTGACCTCTGAGCATCCATCCGATTGGCGCTCAGCAAGAGCCTTATTTGCATATGTTCCCAAACTTCCGCTCATGTGTCAAACGTTCAGAGGGTTAAGACTTGCGAAACAGTGAAAGCAACACTGCCAGTAACAGTAAATCGACAAGAAAAAATATTTATAATGACAAATTCAGGATGTTATGTGTAATCTTTTCAATATGCATATATGGCAAAAAACTGGAGAAAACGGAGAAAGTGGATATTTGTTAATAAAATGTAAAATCATATATATTGGGCCCCTGTACACCGTGTTACAGTATGTAACTCATAAAATGTTCATCCTTTCATAAAATGTTTTAACCCACCTCAGGAAATAACATCCCTTTTCTATAAATGCACATTTCGCTGTTTAAATGACAGGATTGAAAGTAATAGGATTGAGTGCAGAATATACAAAATGTGTTTAACAAGCATCCATCCTACTGCCATGAAGAGATTTAGGATATTCTAATGATCCATCCATCTATGATCCATCCATCCATCCATCCATCCATCCATTATCTTCCGCTTTATCCCGCTAGTCGGGGTCACGGGGGTGCTGGAGC